>JAQMYM010000003.1:20887441-20909474 GCA_030014255.1 Parauchenoglanis ngamensis
TTGTCTGTCTCTGTGTGTGTGTGTGTGTGTGTGTGTGTGTGTGTGTGTGTGTGTGTGTGTGTGTGTGTGTGTGTGTGAAAGAGAGTGTGTGTGGCCTATGAGCATGCATCTAGCAAATACCTTAGCATACCATCTATGTATGTATGTATGTATGTATGTATATATGTATTTATCTATCTATGTATTCACTGGCCAGATGCAGGTCAAGAGCTTGATTTAAGATTCACATTAAACATCAGATTGGGGGAAACAATGTGATCTCTGTAAACGTCATATGGTTGTCGTCATCTCAAGGTTTGACCTGTTGTGAATTCTGAGATGCTTTTCTGCTCACCAAAGTTGTAAGGAGTGACTACTTGAGTTATTTGACTAGTCTGGCCCCTGACCTCCCATCACACAGTCACAGAACTGATGCTCACTGGATGAATTTTGATTTTTGCACCATTCTGTGTAAACCCTAGAGACCCTATGTGTGAAATCCCAGCAGTTTCAGTCAGTCAGATCACATTTCCCCTCATTCTGATGTTTGATGACCTGAAGCTCTTGAGCTGTATCTGTGTGATTTTATATATTGTGCTGCTCCGTGATTGGCTGATTGAATAACTGCATGAATGAGTAGAGGTGATTCTATTTGTCAAGCACTTTCTCCAGTTATGTACAGTAAAATCATTATATTCACATTTTAAAGGTTGGAAAGCTGTACCATTCAGGTACCAACCCAGTGACATGGAAAATTCATTTTAGTATTATTTCTAACTGAATAATGTTTAATTCCTTTGAATTGAGTGTTTTCAATTGAATAGATTTTTTTTATTATATATTGGTTTAAAGAAGAAAAAGCACAGAGGTTTGATTAAATGGTTGTCCCATTTTAATTGTCTCTGAAAATCACAATGTGTTCAAAGAGCTGAGGAAACTTCAGTAACACCTACTGTGTTCATGAAAGTGACGTTATAATGATCCTTTGTGCTTTTCTTGTAATTCTTCATTAACTGTTTTTAAAATCCTAATCCAATACATCATATGTTATGATGAACAGTGACACTTATAATAGAGACAGACAGACAGACAGACAGACAGATATAGATATATATATCTATATATATCTATAGATAGATAGATAGATAGATAGATAGATAGATAGATAGATAGATAGATAGATAGATAGATAGATAGATAGATGCAGACTTATTATTATACAATTTATTACAGAAGCTTTTGCTATTATGGACGCAAATGTTGCAGTGTGTGTGTTTGTGTGTGTGCGTGTGTGTGTACAGATTAGGTACAGTAAGCCTCTTATGATGTTGCCGTGTCCTTAATTTCAATCTCTCCTGGGTCCTAATGCCCTCCAGGTCATTCCTTAAAAGACGTTATCAGAATTATTATTTAAAAAATAAATTTTTAATTAGAAATAAGTTTACCTTCAGTAAAATAATGTTCCAAAGTTAGTGTTCCGAATGTTCCACCAGTCCAATTATCACATTTTAGAATTTAAATTGCGAAAAATATGCAAAAATAATAGGCATTCGTGTTTTTGACATACGAGATAGCGAAGATCACGTGACTGCTGAAATAAACAAACCATGATAAACATGACCGGAAGCAAACAAATTCTTTTTGTGAGTTAAGGGCCCAGTTTGATATTTCAGTTATGCCATTTATTGGATCGTGTTATTCTACGGGTTTTTTTTTATAATAAATGTTTATTACAATCCGAAGCAAGTGATATATTTTCCTACATTTAGGAACTTTATTTAATATTTGACATTTCTGTTTAACTTTTTTTTTTACCCACACTGTTTTCCACATGTAACTGTATGCGGATGGATTCAGACTGAATTACAAGCATATTACAGATAGCCTCCATTTTATTTTATTTATTCAGTGATTTTTAATTGATTTAAATTTGAATGTGTAAAAAATCGATTAATAAAATTGTTTTTATCCACAAAGCTTCAAATCTTTTTTTTTGCTTGTATTAAATGTCAATTTATTCATATTCTAATTATTTATCCATTGTCTAGCCCTATTCTTCATTCTTTTTTTAAAGGCAGCATTTGGAAACATGCAGTGAGGATGTGAGAGCTCAGCTTACCTGTGTGAACTCCACCAGATGTGTCAGGATAAATTCCTCTGGTAAAAACACTCGCATCTGTGCACGCGGACAGATGCTGCAGCTGTTTAAAAAAAGACTTTTCTTTCGGTTTTAAATGTGAAAATTCACCGTGAATGAGTCTATAGTCAGAGAGCTGTGTGTGAGTGTGTGTTTAGATCTCCGCAGTGGCTTTGTAGATTCAGATAAACCCCTTATTGCAGTTTGGATTTTAAACTTATAATAAATCCGATTCAGTTAACAAAGCGCACAGAATCGGCTTTGCACGCGCTCAGTTTGTAGCAGAGCTCGGGGACAAAACTCACTTTACTGCACTGTCTTCTCTTTCTGGGAAGTTTCACTGCTACTACTACTACTACTAATTATGATAATAATTAGAAAAAGAAGAAGAAGAAGAAGAAGAAGAAGAAATGAGTACAAAAGTTATATGTAAAGAGGTAACCTGTTTAAAATGAAAGAATTGAAATAAAGGCATATGCATAAGCAAATGCATATAAAAATAAACAGGCTGCTATTTTAGACTAACTTCTATTATTATTTTCTATTATTTTTTTAGACTATTCTATTATTCTATTTATTTTTTATTATTATAATATTATTTTAAAAAGTTAAACGAACTCTCACTTTCCTGGACGCAATAAACGACTGAAACTAAAGTTCTAAATCAGTATAGCTGATTCTAAATCAGCTCTAAATCATTTAAAGTTTCTAAACCAGTATAGCTGATAATTGTTTAATCTGTCAATTTCTTTTTTGTGTGTTTTGATGGAGATGAATATTCAACTTTAATTTTAAGTTATCAGTGATTATTAACTTTTTTGTGCTCTTAATTATTTCTTTTTTACGTTAAAATCCGATATTGCTATATTTTGATTAACAATGAATATGAATAATAAGTTCATTATGCTATCAACAAGAAGTAGAAGAAAAGAAAAGTAAAAGAAGAACTACGGGTACAGGTGCATAGGATAGGTGAAAAATAAAAGTATTATTATTAGTAGTAGTATTAGTGGGAATGTGTGTGTGGATGAGCGAGAGGACAAAGTTCAAGGGATCTATGGAAACAGAGCTGTGTGTGTGTGTGTGTATGTGTGTGTGTGTGTGTGTGTGTTAATCCTCCTCCACCCCTTGCAACTCCCCCTGCAATATATGTTGCGTATGTCCTCCGTCTGCACACCTTTTCAACATATTGTCTCTCACACTACCTAGCCTACATGTTTTTAACCTTTTTAAAGCATTACATTATAGTGAAGCTAAATTTGTGTGATTTTTGAGTGCACATTAAATAATAATAATAATTATTATTATTATTATTATTATTATTATTATTATTATTGTTGTTGTTGTTGTTGTTGTTGTTGTTTCAGAATGGTTAAGGATTTATTTTTATTTCAGCTTTTTGTGTTTATCTTTTCTCTACACCTTCGAGTTTCTTCAGGCTCTGCAGGTTCATTACTGTTGAACAAACGTTCATTACTTGGTTTCTTTTTACGGTTTTGTTGTGTTCCTTGTTCTTAAATTTAATTAAACCTTTTTTTTTAAGTTTGCTACCATTAAGCTTTTTCTCGTCATTCGTTATTGTTACTGTTACAATATTTCACTCTTTTTTACAGATGTTTCTTATGTGTATTCGTTTATATTTCAATTAAATGCATCAATCAATCAATATTTATGTAAATGAATGTGTTTCATGCCACACTGTTATAATGCTAGCTCTTTGTGACTAAAAAACTGTTTTAAATAAAATACAAAAAAATTGTTTTAATCAAAAATCGGTTTTATCTGAAGCGACTTACAGCAGAGCAGCTGAGGGTTAAAGATGTTGCTGAAAAACAGTGGCAATTTAATGATGCTGGGATTCGAACGCAACCTTCCGCCTCATTCGCTGATATGTCAGCATTTTACATAGAGGTGAGAGAGTGTTAGTGTCGTTTCTCACAATGAAATTTAAGATGAATTGAAGTCAGGTCGGAATGTAGGAAAACGTTTTCTTCTTCTTCTTCTTCTTCTTCTTCTTCTTCTTCTTCTTCTCCTTTAACCCCGTGTGCTGTGTTACTTTTAAATTTTTACTTTTATATGTATTATTCAACATTAAATTATACATGCTTGACTCATTAGCTCTATAAAAAAGGAAAAATGATAAATTTATTGTTTTGGTGCAGTATTAAAAAACGATTGCTAAAATTGATGGAATAATATTTATTTATTTATTTGTTTGCTTATTGATTTGTTTATTTATTTGTTTATTTATTTATTTTTCCTCTTTTTCCCCCACAAATTCACTATGTACACAGTCGCACTGTTCCACAAAAAAACAGATATACATACTCAGTGCTGGTCATTTCAAACATTACTTACTGTCTCATCTGCTCAAAGTAGATCAACACTAAGTACCCAAATTAGAAGAAATTGAAGAAGAAGAAGAAGAAGAAGAAGAAGAAGAATGATTAATATACTATAGCTACTGTCTTTATGAGTGATTTCTATAGAATATCTAGCTTTTGTATATCCATAACATTAGATATTAAGTTGTTGCTAAAATAATTTCACATCATTTTAAGTTTCCAGAGAAATCACGTTTTATTATCATTAATTATCTTACAATCATTTATTTATCTTGCAAAAGTACAAAAGTCGACTATTTTATCGACTAGTCGATATTACGTTAACACTACAGAATCTGATTATTATTCCCTAACCAAGTTATTTGATGTTATGTTTTGTTCCGAACCAGTCAGACGTGACAAAGCTTTCCAAACAAAAATAGTAAAAAAAAAATTAAAAAAAACCTTTTAATTTATTAAAAACATAAACTTTTTTTTGTCTTACTCTAGTTTTTGTCTAACTCTTTTGTTTAAAGAGCTGTCTGATTTGTTAAACCTCTTGTATTTAATAATGTTCATTTAAAAGAAAAGCGCATGTTCTAGATGTCTGATTTGTTATTGCTCCATGTTTTTGATTTAGATTTAACAGCGCGTGCGTTATTTAGTTCATTCATTTAGCGGAAAACTTGGAAATATAATGTGTCACGTGATTCAAATGACTGCTTGGATATAAGAAATTTAAAAGTCTCTTTTGGGATGAATAGTGTTTTTGGGGGCATTTTAAAGAAAATTCGCATTACGAAGATTGAGGAAGGTCGGGAGAGAGAAAGAGAGAGAGAGAGAGAGAGAGAGAGAGAGAGAGAGAGAGAGAGAGAGAGAGAGAGAGCTTGAGGAGGGAGGGGTTTCTCCACCTTGCCTTCTAATTAGCCCTCCTCTGCCTTGGTGCTCTCAGTCCTCGGCTGTGTCCCAAACGCAACACAACCCTCAGTCACTGACAGAGAGACACAGAGAGAGACAGAGAGAGAGAGAAAGAGAGAGAGCACGTGCGTGCATTTTCCGGGCAGTGTTTTTGGTGCGATAAAACAAGTCTAGAATTAGTTTTAGTTAGAGACAAACTGGTTTTTTTTCCCTTTAAAAATAGGCGAACAGTAAGGCTAACGAAAAAGCAAGAGAGATCCAGAGAGAGAGAGAGAGAGAGAGAGAGAGAGAGAGAGAGAGAGAGAGAGAGAGAGATTAAAGGCAGTGCAGGCATGATGTCCTACATTAAGCAGCCTCATTACGCAGTGAACGGGTTAACGCTGTCCGGCCCGGGCATGGAGCTCCTCCACACCGCCGTTGGCTACCAGAGTGAGTGATTTTAAACTTAATTCAACAAAATTCATTGGTTTATTTTCATATTGTTATTATAAGCAAGTATTTCCAAAGTTAGAATAAGAATCCTGGAGCAGGATGCATCAAAATCCAGTGCTACAACAGACAACAATGTACAGATGAAAACATAATTATTATTATTATTATTATTATTATTATTATTATTATTATTATTATTATTGTCACACTTAGTCTCTAAAGTGTATCATGTTTAATGTAGTAGTAGAAGTGGACATTAGGAGCAATGCACCAGGAGAAGTCTCCATTTTTTAATTGGGCAACTAAAAGCTTAATGTACTTGAATGATTCTGTCATTGATGTAGCAGAAGAAGGGGTTTTCCTTTGGCTCATCCTGGTATTTCTTGAAAAGAAAAGGTTTTTTTTGTTTGTTTGTCTGTTTGTTTAAATAATATAAACCTCAATAGCTGAACCTGGATATAATTTATAATTTAAGAAATGTGCTCTATAATTGAGGGGGGGACAGGAATAAAAATTCAAATGTACAAATTAAAATAATATTTCCCTTATTATATAAAATGATAATGTGTGTAACATTTCGTAAAGCAAATCATTCATTTGTTTGTTTGTTTGGTACTAAAGAACCTTTTAGACCATGCACTGTCAGAAAAAAGGGTACTAAACTTTAGCAAGGAACCATTGATAAATATTATCCTTTATGATAAAGGACATAAATGGACTGTTATTAGTTTTCAGAGTAAGATTTAAAGGTACCGTCTTTTTAGGTTAAGCTACAAAAAGTGCACCCTTGATGGTAGCACCCCAGCAGCAAGGAAAGGTTCAGTTTAGTACCCTTGTTTTCTCACAGTAAGGTACTTTAAGCATTATTTTATTACCGCAACAATGAAGCGAGAAATGATTTCCTACCACAAACCATAGACCAGATCTTATAGAACCTGAAACATAATGAAAACACTCCTGGTGGGAAATAATTCTTCAGTTATTTAAGGAAATAACAAAACCATATCACGTTAACAAAAAAAGTATTATTTTCAGCCAAATAAATAAATCGTTTCACTTTATTTTTTGTGTTATTCGTTTAAGCAAATATTTTGGTTATTTTGTGCTTTGTGACGTTTCAGAAAGGTGCTATATGGATAGCCTTGTTGTTAATTTTGCTTGTTTTTGTTCTTCTTCTTCTTTATTAAGCATTATTATTATCATTATTTCCAGCAGTTGTATGGTACAAGTGGTGTGATACAATGTTAAAGAAACATTAACTACCATATCCTGTTTATGTCAAAAACTGATAATAGGTCCACAACCAGAACAGTTCTCTAAGAACCAGCACTAGTTGAAATTTCATGGCTCCAAACATGGTTTTGTTCAAGTATGGCATCACGACACTTTTTTTTTTCTTCTTCTTCTTTCTGGCGCTTTATATACAAGCATAGTGTAATGTCTCAGAGCTCTGTCCAAGACCCAATCAAAAACAGACAACATCCTTAACACCTTCATAACATTTAATAAAAAAAATTTGTTTTACCTGAACAATAAGAGGATTTTTGACATCTAAATGTAACACTTATTTTTTGACTTCATACATACTAGAAGTGGTTTTATTTGTAAGCGATGCATTAGCATCATCACTCTGCTAATTGTTGTATTAATCTTATTCCTACTAAGTATGATCGTGTTTAAGCACAAAGAGATGAAGCTACTCCTAGAAGTTGCTTAAATGATTTTACTTCAGAACTGCAGCGTAAATGTGCTGCGAAATTGCATTACATACAATCAAACCATTTTAAAAGCGTTACTTCTGTATTCTGTTTGAACATCAGAACTGTATGGATTTCGCACATGGAAGGGAAATAATTTAATGTGGATTATATTTCATAAGAAACATACATCATCATCATCATTATCAACAACAACAGGAACCAGTAATGAAATACGTTTTTAAAAAGGTTCCACGAGAATTCTAACTTTTTTTCTTTTTTTTTTTGAAGGACAACCAAAGAATCTTTGAGGGCTATAAAAAAAAATTTTTTTTCTTTTTTTTTCTAAGACTGCAGTCTTGACAAGTCTCCATGTTTGTTGTAAAAGTTTAAGGTGCTTTCCTTAAAAAAAAAAGTATTAGTAGTTTGAAAAGATTGTTTCCCTTCCATGCACAACATCCATACAGCTCTGATGTTGCTAACAAATAACATATTCCTGTGTTTTTGTTTATTTATCAAATACCATTCACCTAAGTCATTGTTTGTGTCCATGCAATCAGAATATACAACTTAACAGAGTTTATAATGTAATTTTAATCACACTATTACTAATACTGCTGCTGCAAGTAATAATAATAGTAATATCCTTAAACAACAGAAATGTTGTTGACATACCTTAACATTTACTGAATATTACTGAATTTATTTTTTACCAAAACGTTGACTCATCATTTCTTTTTAAATAATGTTAACATAACAATGACATAATTTTAATGCATTCAATGCTATATTTATGTCTACACAGACACTGAAATATTCCCATTTAACATTAAATCTATCAATTATTCTGTCAATTTAAAAAAAATTAACATTTCAGCAGTTCAACTACAACCCCTTAAGATATGCTCTAAAGCTTTGTTTATGTTTAGCCTATAAAAAGGACCTTAAATCAAGGACCCATAAATCATTGACTTTATAAAGCATCCACAATATTGAGTTATAAGTTTAATTCCACTTACAAATTACCAGCAGGTGGGAAGTATAATATGCAATAAGGGCTTTACATAACGTCAGTGTGAAATTAAAGCGATTAAGAATGTTTGCAATTAGACGATAGAAAGATGCTGACATTATTATTAATTCTGAATTATTATGTTAATATAGACGTTTTATCTTGCTATTTTTAAGTTTTGTACAATTTGGTAAGCTTGTATTTAAAAAAGCTGAACATTTTAGTATTTAATTAGTAATTAGTCATTAATAACAGATGGAGTCTTTATTTATATTTATTTATTTGTTTGTTTGTTTGTTTTGCAGACACACCCCGGAAGCAGCGGCGTGAGAGAACCACGTTCACACGCGCGCAGCTCGACGTGCTCGAGGCGCTGTTCGCTAAAACACGCTATCCTGACATCTTCATGCGCGAGGAGGTGGCGCTAAAAATCAACCTGCCCGAGTCCAGAGTTCAGGTGACAGTTCGAAAATCGACTAAAATGTACAATGCGACCTATTTCAACCACAGTGCCATTAAATTCTGCTTTCTGATTGGTCAGAAGGTGTTGAATTTTCTGGAACAGCAGCTGCACATCACAGGTTTACGTTAATACAAATACATTATCGTTGCTATAGCAACAGCTCTTTCACAGCCAGCACATTATCTGTCCAATAATAAACAAATTAAAAACATTTTGCTATTTAACAAAGATCAGCATATAATCACTGATATGTAAGGAGACGTTTATTTAACATTTATGGAAGGAGTCTCTAGTGTCAGCGTTTTGTAACAGTCAGATGTAAAGCTGCAGCGTTAAATTTTGTGACACTGAAAAGTCTTGTTAACTTCAATAACCAAGAGTGATGCAACAGAAACTAACTTGTTTAGTGAATGTTCCACAATGTTAAATATAACTTTAAATGTTATTGACATGTCATTTGTTAATAAAAATGCTAATCACTGGCATATTGCTGTGATATCGTGTATGTTGTAAGTGCTGTTACTGACATATAATGAGCTTTTTGGTGATAAAATAATTCAACACTAGTGGAATTTAAATGTTAATTTAGACTTTAGACTGTACTTTAGTTTTTTTTAATTTACAGGTCTGGTTCAAAAACCGTCGCGCTAAGTGTCGGCAGCAGCAGCAACAGAGCAGCGGACAGCCAAAACCTCGGCCTCCCAAAAAGAAATCATCCCCTGCTCGAGATACGACCTCTGACCCTGCTAATACTAACGCTACTGCTAATCCACCCTACAGTCCAGTGGCTCCGCCCCCTCCAGCCCCGCCTACAGCCCTCACTCCAAGTTCAACTGGCACAAATGCTAATGCAAGTGTTTCAATCTGGAGCCCTGCGTCCGTCTCGCCATTGGCTGATCCACTCTGTGTGTCCAGTAAAACTGCATATGCAATGACATACGCTCAGACTCCAGCCTATGCTCCGGCCTACGCAACTTCCTCATCTTATTTTAGCGGCCTAGATTGCAGCTCATACCTCTCCCCAATGCACGCACCGCTCTCAGCCACTGGTAGTGGCCCTCTTAGCCCCATAGGCTCTTCGTCCTCCATGGCTCTGGGCCAATCACAGGTCTCGCAGGGTTATGGCCCCGCCTCCCTTGGTTTTAGCACCATCGATTGTCTGGACTACAATAAAGACCAAACTGCTTGGAAGCTCAACTTTGGCACAGCAGATTGCCTGGACTACAAGGACCAGAATTCCTGGAAGTTCCAAGTGTTATAGGCAGGTGGCGCAGTTGAGGAGGGAATAAGAGTAAAATTGTTCCTAATTGTGATTTTGATTTTCTTAGTTAATTGTCATTGTAAAACAGCCAATCGCGTAAACAGGCGTTCTAACTGACGTATTAAGATATATGACACATATAAAAATGTTTGCACTAAAATTGTGAAAGGTGAAGCATCAGATACGCAAATTCAAAATATTCTGAATAGAGTTCAATTTAGTTTAAGTTCTTGAATTAATAAAATACGGTAAGCTTAAAAAGATTCTCATGGTCACAAATTTGTAAAAAAAACTGCGTAAAAATACATTTTAATTTAAGGTGATTGTGGAGTGGGTTATTTATGATTTTATTCATATGTAATCCCTTAAAAATACATTTGCCCTTTCATATTTTTATGAATTTTGTGTACAAATGATTTAAAAACTATGATTTTGTCAGTACTTGTACACGATATCAAAATTTCAAAGGTGTACAATTTGTACCAAATGATTTATGTCAGGATGATTTAGTGGTTACGACTTTTTTTCAACTTAATTCAGATGAAATTGTCCAGCTTCACCATATAACATTTTGCATATGATTCATTTGATTCGACATAAGCTAAATACGTTTCCTTACATTTTAAGGCATCTCAGAAAACATCTGCAAATGTCTTGCTTTTTCTGCTTACAGACTGACTTTTTGTTCTTCAAAATTCGAAAGAATTGAAACTTTATATACAAAATTTTACATAACTCTATGTATCATTATAAATTCCCTGTCTGATCTTTTGTCTTTTTTCTTTTGCGTAGACCGTAATAATTTGTTGTTTTCACTGCAACTGTGAATTGTTGAATTGTGCTTAATTTGTTTTCAGATAATAATATCATCATGTTCAAACATAATGTTAATATTTAAATTAAAAAATAATAATTTTTGGCTAATAGTTTTTTTGGGGGGTGGGGGGTGGGGGGGTTGTGCGTGTTCCTGTCTTTGTTGCTTCTTCTGTAAATATTAAACTGTACTTGAAAATGACAATCATGTCTAATGCAATAGCTTTGAATTAATGCTTAGAAAACTGCCAACTTTTTATTATCGATCTTAGCTTTTTTTCTTTTTTTTCAAACTCAGGGGTTCACCTGTAAATGTAACAGTGTAATGGTTGTGTGCGAAAGCCATAAATGAATCATTTTTATTAATAAATTTTCCTTATTTTCTTTCTTATTTTGATCCTCTGCATTAGATGTTTCCTCTTGTTTTTCCCCATTGTGTTTGCTTTTTCCAAACAGAATTTGATAGTCTGATTGTTTAGAGACATTAAATTAAGTTCAAATAAAAGAATCATCGATTGTTCCACTTTTGTCCGTGTTCAGTTCTTTATCAATATTGGATAAATTTTGGCAGGAAGACTAATATGGGTTGCAAATATGTAATCGCTGATATGGCAAAGCTTTCTGTAAGATGTTTATTTAGCATTTATAGAAGCGTCAGTGCTTTGTAAAAGTCAGAAGTAAAGCTATAACTTTTACAGGAAAGTCCTTAGATAGAGGAGTTCACATTTTGCTTTTAGACCAGAAATAGAGATATCAGATAGATAGATTGATACATAGGATAAATAGATCAGATAGATAGACACCCATAGGACTTAATATATGATTAATTTCTTTTCTCCCTAATCTCCAAAAAAACAAACAAGCTGGCCACCAGTCTGATCTTCATCAACACAGAGAGAGAGAGAGAGAGAGAGAGAGAGAGAGAGAGAGAGAGAGAGAGAGAGAGAGAGAGAGTAATGGAATTATTATTAGAATCCCTAATCCCTACTCCTTCCACAGCTTTCTCCTCTGAATAAATATTAAAATATATATATATAATAATAATGGACAAGGAGATTTGATTTATTTCACTGCTTACTAGTCTTCTTAATCAACCATCAAAGAGTTATAGTTTTCATTTTTTAATTGCTTTTATCATATTACATTTGACAGCAAAGAAAAAAAAACATGATTACGTCTTCAGTCCGCATTTTCTATCCCTGATGTTTGGATTTTAAAGTGTTTAAAGGCAGTCGTCTAGACACTATTGAAAAATCCCACCTGGGAAGCTTCTACTCAAGAAAAGACTGGCAAACTCATGGGTGTGAACTACATGGAAGTGATTTTAATCATGTGAACATGTAGGCTAGAAAACTGACTAAAGCATGTGCCTAAGCTGATTCAGAATATGCATAACTTTCCCTATGTAAGTATTGATGTAGGTCATTGATGTGAGTCACTGAAAAGGTTCTAAATCATCACAGATTCACCTCAGTTAGATTTGCGGAGTAGTTCAGTGACTCAATCAGGCAAAGGATGTTGCAAAGCTGAAAACAGTTGCAGCAGCCATTTTAAAGTCATTTTTTCCAAACAGTTTGGTGTCACCAGAGTCCATCTACGGAGAGCCTGTTCACTTCCGATTAATGCCATTGCACCGAAATTGGCTGCAATTCACCTATAGGGTGCTCATGAGATTCCAGACCAAAAAGCCCAAATTCTATTTTTGTTTTTACAAATGTAAAATCGAATATACATCAGAATTTAAATGGAAAAATATTAATGTTCTATTGTTTTTCTTACAGGGAAGGTGATTTTGCCTAGCATTCTGCTAATGTATGTATAATGCAGAATGTGTTTAGTATTTTGGGGCAAAATTGCCTTCCCCTGTAAGAAAAATGTAAGGACATTAGTATTCTATATTTGCAAAAACTAAAATAAAATTTGGGTAGAATAATCTAAAAGCAGGTGTAAATAATTGTTTTAGCTGTTTAGCTAAAACTCCCATTCATTGAGGACCATCTTGTGAGCATCCACTACACAATCGGAAGATCCGATAGTGGAAGTTCCCCCATGTTAAGAAAGTTTCTGGTGATTTGAGATATGGCCTAGAATTTAAAGCAGAATTGTATGTTAGAACTTATTTTTATTTGTATATTTAAGCTAGATTGCATGATGTGAATTGGTGACTAGATGTTTCCTGCATTTATATACATTAGCCTTATAGCTCTAGTGCAATACTACAGAAGCAAACTTCAGACAATGAACATGTCTTCATTGTATGATACTACCTCAAATACACTTGAGGAGATAAGAGGTAAGGTCTTGAACTTTGATCGAAAAATTATAAATAGTAACTCTTTGAAATTGAAATAACTGTCTTTCTCCCTGTCTCGCACAGCCTTGTGTTATTTATACTGATCTAATTTAAAGACAGTTCCAATCCTCTTAGTGTCCTGCCCTCATCACTTCAATAAGTGAATTAGTTAGGATTACTCTCTCTCTCTCTCTTGCTGTCTTTCTCTCAGTCTTTCAACCAACAGTCTTTTTATTCAAGTCTCTGTGTCCTTGACTGGCTTCTTCATTTTTTAGTCTCGATATTCTTTTAGATGTTAAACACCTATGTGGCTTTCTTATCACTCTCTGCTCTGGGGCTGATCTAGATGACAGTCTGAAGTGGCTTTACAGAGTCTCCATATCCTGAAGATGATTATATCCTGGAGCTGCTTCAGAGATTCTGTAGATGATCTAAAGCATCCTTAGATCAAGAAATGCTGGGCATGTCTGAAACAACTCTAAAGATTCTGGAAATGATTTCTTGAAATACTCTATATATGCCCTAGAAGTTCTGGCGATGGTTTAAAATACACCAGTTGGTCTGAATATTATCTGAATTTGCTCTTGAGATGACATAGAGCTGCACTGGTGATTCTGGAGAAGATCTGGTGCTACCTTAGAGATCCTGAAGATGTGAAGCAGTTTTAGATGTTTAAGAATTGCTCAAGAAATATTGGCTGGAAGAATTCTTAAAATAATATGAAGTAGTCCTAATATGCCCTAGATGTACTTTTGAGATTCTGTAACTATTCCTGGATATGGATATACCTGGATATATATATCTGAAGTTGCTCTTGGGTATACCAAAAGCTACTCTGGGTATAAGCAAAAAATTCAGGAGCTGCCTTAGAGATTAAGTAGACGATGTGATCATATAATGTAGAGATTCTGAAGATAATCTGAAGTAGCTCTAAAGGGTCTTGATGTCCTAGAGATACTCTAGATCTGAAATATCTAGCTATACCGGATAATGAGAGAACCAAGAGCTGCTCCTGAGATTCTGGAGTCTCTGTCATTGAGATGATGCGAAGCAACTTGAAGTGATATTTAAAAACTATTTTAGAGTTTCTGGTCTAAACATGCTCTACATAATCCTCAAATGATCTGAAGTTGCTCTAGTGACATGAGGTGCCCAAGAACTCAGGAGATTCTAAAGATAATCTGGAACTGCTCTAGAGATTCTGGAGGTAATGGAAAGTAGGTCTAGATATTGTGCTCAAGATATACTGGACATGTACGGAACAAATGTCAAGATTAGATTCCTGACCTCTAAAGAGACTTGAAATACCCTAGACCTGATCTAGATATTCTGAATATATAATGTGAAAATTCTCTAGCTATTCTGGATATGACCAGAAATTGCTCTTGCCCAAAATTGTCCAAGAGCTACTCTGGAGATTCCGGGGATGAACACCAAGCGAGGGTCTAGAGATCCTGAAGATAATCTGAAGTAGCTCTATAGGGTCTTGAGGTGCTCTAGAGATTCTACATATCATTTAAAAATGCCACAGCTGTATATGAGAGAGGATTAAAATGCAGAGGAGCTGCCCTGGAGTTTCTGGTGATGATGTAAAGTAGCTGAAAACATTTTAGAAGTAATCTACCTGCCTGGATTCCATAGATGATCTGAAGTGGTTTTGAAAGTATGCTAGCTGCGCTGTAGTGTTTTGACATGCCAATGAACTGAATCTGGAACTGCTCTAGTGCTTGTGAAGAGGATCTAAAGCTGCTAAAAGGATTCTGGAGATGATGTGGAGCAATTTTGGGTATCTTAGACCTGTTCTAAAGATGGTGGAAATTACTTGAAATTACTAATGATTCTCTAGAGCTGTTCTAGAGATTCTATGGATTATAAAGGTGCTTTAAATTTAGACCTACTCTATATTATTGTGAGATGCTCAAGAGCTGTTCTAGAGATTCTATGGATTATAAAGGTGCTTTAGATTTAGACCTACTCTATATTATTGTGATATGCTCAAGAGATGTTCTAGAGATTCTGGAGATTATCTGAATTTACTTTGGAATTTCTGGAGATGACGAATGCATACTCTTGAGATTTTGGAGCTGTTCTAAGGATTGTTTAGATGATCTAGAGATGTTCTTTTTAGACTTTTGTGTTCTAGTTTTTAGTGTGCTGTTCTCAGATTGTCTGTTTCTATGGCATTTTTTATTAAGACATCCAGAAGATGCTGATTTCCAGAAGATACTGATTCTGGCTCTGGGCTTGGAATACTGAATTCAGTAGAATCTCTAGGAAGACTGTGTGGTGCAGGTATTTGTTCTGGTATCTCTTTAGCCTCCATGTTGCCAAAGATGTTCTACACACAGCCTGGTTGTGGTTTTATCAATTCTCAAGATAAGGAATAACAGAACATGCACCTGGGTGGTCTTCTTGGAAATAAGTTCTTCTGATGCTGGACAAACCTGTGTGATTGTAAGATCTCGGTGACTGATGCAATGCTTCATGCATTTTAACAATAATAATACACATAAATTACATATAATTATAATAATAACACATATGAGCCAAAGTGTATAACTTTTAGCCAAAACTGTTGCTGATAATGATATGTGAAGGCAGATTTCAAGGTTACCACAAGTCCATACCTCTCTAACATGGGTCCATTCTTCTCCTCCACCTCATGCACTTTCCCTCCCTCTATTTTCCCCCTGTTTTTGTTTACCTAATAGCTTTCCCATTTCTCTATTCTCCCTCCCACCCTCCATTCCTCACTTTCAATCTTACTGTTCTAATCCAGCGATGACCTCAATCCTGTGATGTAATGGGTCACATGATACGGAATAGAAGTGGCAACGGAGGGAAAAACACACGCTAATCCAGACGAGTGCAGGCCATTTCATCCAATCAGTGCTCTCTATCAGAGTACATCATGGGGGGGTGGGGGGGGTGGGGGGGTTGCGCAATCAGGGGGGAGAGTTTGGAAATAACATGTTTATTTGTTCATTTTTTTAAGAACTGAAGGTCAAAAGTGCTTTGGATTCTGGCGAAATTGTCTTTTCTCAATAGTGCTTTGAAGTATTGACATTTTCTGGTATGTGGGAAAATCACAATGGAAGAGAATGAAGTGGAAAACATGGAAAAGTATTTACTTTCTAAAGATTTCATATCATGTTAAAAACAGTAACGATATGATAATGTCGTGGTATGCTAAATGTCCAAGTGCTGCTGATTTAATTTAAATTTATTTAGACAGTTCTTAGTAATTTACCAACACATGAGCAAAATATTCATGACAGTTTTTTGTCATTCTATTGTCTCAGTGCCTTTACAATATAAAAGCACTGACTAAATGTTCATGTGTGAGCGAGCGCAACTCTTAGCCTCATTTTCAACCAAACAACAGCAAGGTGTTCATATTGCCCAGTTGCCTTGCAACAATGTCACCTCTAATAATTATTAACTAAATTCACAATTCCAACAGTACACTAGGTCTTACTCATTGCTCTCTTATAATGTTGTATGACAAAAAATGTTTACTTAAATGGAAACTAATGAATCCTAACTGAAAAATAATTCACCTTTCTATTCGAAATATGTTGCAAAATGTAATTTAAGTGAATAAATACAAGATAAAATCATGAGAACAATTTGATTCGAGAAATTCATTTTTCCCTCATCATCATAAGGTGCTCAATTTACGAAATAACAGTGAAGTTTTGTGGAGAAAGAAAAGGCTGAATGTGCTGAATTTACAATCACATTACGTTCTGATAAAAATGTTTGTAATAAAATCACTTTTTGTGATTTTTGTCATTTTTGTTTAGCTAGGCAAATATAATACTATATATGGTATACTATACTAATATATACTGACTAGCCTAAATTTCCTAATGGGTATTTTTATTCGGATGACCTCCACTAAAGTGACTGAGATTAACTAACAAGTGTGAGGCAAATGCAAAACTCAATCTGTTAATAAACAAACTTTTTTTTGTTTTTTGTTTATTTAACAAATGAAAAAATTTAATAGCAATATTTGAAGTTTGGGACAGCATGTAGCGTTTTAGATTTAAGTTAATGTCAGTGAAATTCAAGAGAATTGTAATTTATTTTAAATATTTCTGATTTGCTTAGAAAGGAAGTAAAATGTAAGAAGAAAAACAGATTAGTAGTAGTTTGGTTAAAAATTACTTTATTTGGGCATTGGGACTAGCTGAATGTGTCCACAATGTCATGTTCTCCAGTCATTATGAGGACCCTGTCATATGGTCCTCACAAAAAGCTAAACACATCCATCACTCACACACACACACACACACACACACACACACACACAAATTGAAATGACCACACGCACACCAACCAGCAAGTGTTTATGAGGGGTGTCCTCACAGAGCCTTTGTTCATGACTGGTACCATTGTGTGTGTGTGTGTGTGTGTGTGTGTGTGTGTGTGTGTTGTGGCATGACTGCAGAGCTGCAGGTTGAGCTCGTGGCTGAACAAGGTTAATCCCTCTGTGCACTATGCTGTACTAATCACCAGGCCTCACTAATCTCTCCCTCACACACACGCACACACACACTTACATTCTAGACTGTCTTTCCTCTCTCCCTGTCTGTCTGTCTGTCTAAAAGAAATGTAGTAATGCAGATTTAAATGAAATTGTCATATTTGTGAAGCAACACACACACACACACACACACACACACACACACACACATGCCCATGTATGTGGCAGGGCTTTTAGCATCCTGTTCCAACCCCCCCTTCTAGACATCTGCCCTCTTTTCTACCCTCTTTCTCTCTCAGTCTCCGATTAATCTGTGTTCTGTTGGTCAGCATTTTGCGAAAGCAGACAGACGGCTCACCAGTAATCCTGCTGCCTACGAAAGCACGCGCACATACACACACAATCACTCACTCACACACTCACACACAAACCTTGGAGAAGGTGAACTTGCATGAGGAAGTGCATACACACATGTATATCTAAACACTACACACGAAGGCTGACATGAAACGCATACACTTAGCAACAAATGTGGACGTTTTAGCAATGGTTGTTTCTTTGTAAGAATTGCATAATTCTTACTTCACATCTTTTCAATTCACATCAATTCACATCTTACTTTAACATTGGTCATGTAAATCCGGGTTCTCATACTGTTAGCAGCCAGGAACCTTGTTAGCACATGAAATTAACTTTATATTTCATATTAATATTTGTTTTACATAGTGTATTGTTGATATGCTGTACACCTAAATTGTATGACTAAATACTTATCTACATACTTACCTAAATACCTCTATAGTGGATGTAGCGCTCTCTGTGCCCTTCCTAGCGTAAGGGAGTTAAAACTGAGGCCGATTTTAAGTCAAACTGGTGCATTGTGAGTGCTACTGCTGTAACAAAATTAAAAATAAAAGTCTTCCCTGGATATACTTCACAAACCAACTTTATGAACCAATTATAACCTTGACTCATTTGAGTTGCCATAGTAACCAAAATCCATGATGCCAGCATGATCAAAGTATCAAGGAGGCATGATTAATTTGAGATGCATCCTGATCTGACACACGTGTTAATAAGCAGGGGAGATGAAGTAAAATGTGCACATCTTATGTTATTCTCTGTATTTGGTGCCACCTGGTGGTCAGAGTAAGAACTACACACTGAGGCATAACAAAAAAGCAGAACGGTGTTTTTTTGGTCGAAGGTGTTGAGTTTTATTTCAGTGATGTGCTGTAAGTCAAATGGAGTCTTTAATAAAAATATATATACCTATAGAGATATACATGTCTATCATCATCAAATCTCTCAGCTGGGACTCAATAAAACTGCAACATGGTGTGTGTTTCTTATCAGAAATTATTATTAGAAAAAAACCAGCTATAATGGAAACATAACAGCAGGTTCAATGTGGTGGCCCCACCCACTGTGGGCGTGGTTTATAAAACCACACCTACTCCCTGTCTGCGATTGCCACCAGGTGAGTCTCGATCTCCTCCTCGCTTAGAGTTCTGAGTGAGAGTGAGTGAGAGAGAGTGAGAGAGAGAGAGAGAGATTTTTAATCATTTTATTGGTTTAAAAGCTAGGAGTAAAAACTAAAGAAAGAAAGAAAGAAAGAAAGAAAGAAAGTAAGAAAGAAAGAAAGAAAGAACTGTGGCAGCAATGAGAATGAAAAAATGGAAGGGAAAGAAAAATTTTAAAAAAGAAAAATTGAAGGAATGAACGATAGATAGGGGTGTCCTAAAAAAGAAAGGGGGCAACAAAAAAGAGGGAAAGAACGAATGAAATATATGAATAACTAAGTAACAAGTGAGGGGGAAAAGGTGGAGCAAGAAAGAAACATGTATACAATGGGATAAAACAATTTCAAGAAGGAGAGAGAGGAGGGATAGAGGTGCTTCGCTCATAGAAAAGTGAGAGGAATTTCAGTAATAATCTACTTGATTGACAGTTATTCATACTCAGTGAAGAGACATTACATGTTTTAGCTTCATACCTGAATTTGGGCTTATCTTTACTAACCACGCCCACCTCCAGCTCACTGGCCTTGAAGTCCATCGATAAGACAGACGAGAGGCAGGAGATCGCCAACTAGGGGACGGGAGGAGAGCACAACACTCAAAGACACACCGAGGATGCATTCTAACACTGTTTTTAGTCAAAGGTTCAAGTCGACATCACTGTAGACTTCAGAATGTAGTTTATCCAGCATATCAGGAGGCTTTTATATTGACAGTGGTGCAGTAACAGTGGAATCAAGACAAAACATTTATCTGAGATGTGTTTACTTGCAAAATGATTTCATATAAATATACATTCTGATTACACTTAGCGTCAAGTGCTAACCAAACTTCCTCGTATTCTGCCATACTGGAAAACATCAACATCGTGCCTCTCATGAAAATGGAGCGATTCGGATCTTTTTTCTAGACATATGACCAGTTATGAAGCTACAAAGGAATTTGCTCATGTGGCCGAGAGGGATTTCAGAGGTTCTGAGGTTATTAAAAATCAGTACTGAAACACTGGCGGGTTTATGTTAGGAACACGTCAATTGCACACAAATAACGTCAATGACGCAATAATTGTGGAATGTGATAAACATAATAAAGCAATTTTTTATTTATCTATTCTTTTTTTAAATTCCAGTTTTCTCAGCGCGTGAATGCTGCTCTACCTCTACTGTCCTGTCGAAAGTAAGCTCTGGTCTTTTCTTCATTTTTTTCTCCAGGTAGCTGTTGGCCTCTGTCTGCTTGGCTCCGACAGCCGTGGCGTGAAAACCGCAGAAATACCCGGCCGGGTCGCACTTATACAGGACGGGGCCGTGCTGAGGATCCACAGCTATCAGCATCATACCTGACGCAGGTCAAGACAGGTTTCGCGATATTGCAGATGAAATAAAAAGGAATTCGTTATAAAGTATAACAATCTTGTATGCAGTTGATCTTGAAATAATCTAGTCGCATATATAGTAAGTATTTGTAGGTGGTTGTATCAGTATTACGGGCTATATTTTGCAGGACAGAGCATTAGTGTCAAAGGCTAAGCAGGAACTAGTAAAGAATGAACAGGAAGTGAACTCACAGCAGCCCAGAGGCCTCATCTCAGCATTTTGTGTGTAAACCTGTGAGATGTCAGCGATGCGACGACACAACATGTCCGCCGTGATGTCATACCCGTACTTATACTTCCACTCAGCGGCCTCCACGCGGGCTCGGTGCACCTGGGAGCGGCTGTCGGCTACAGAACACAACACAATAACAGTCAGTGTGTGTGTGTGTGTGTGTGTGTGTGTGTGTAAGATAAGAAGAAGAGAGCCTCACCATAATGTCCAGTCATCACACACCCAATGCGCGGCGTGAGGCGGAACATGTTTGTAATCGTAGAAGCGTCCAGAAGCTTGTCCTGCATGTTTGAGTTGAGAGAAAAACCCCATTAAACACACACACACGTTCCTACTCTGTTGCCGAGTGTCATTTAAGAACGTTCTGCTTTCTCTCTCTCGTCCCATTTCTGTCTAACTTAAAAGCTCACCTGAACACTGAAATGTAACTGAAATGCATCTTATGGGAAGTAAGGTACGCCTGGGTTTAGTTGTACCGAGACGTACCGGAATTTTCTTCTGTGTGACAACGACGGCGCATTCTTGCCCTCTGATGCCCAGGGAGGTCAGTCCGCTCTGACTGATGGCCTTAAAGGCGTACTCTAAAGAAAAAAACCACACACAAGTATAAATAGCATAATGTCAAGATACTTTTTACGCAATTCTGTCAGTGGACTCTACATAAAGTGCATGTAGGATGACATAGAAAAAGATGTGATGCAATTGAAAATGAAAAGAAAAAGGTGATACAATTTTTTTTTTCTTTTCTTTACACTCACTAAATTATTTAAAGTACGTACACTACCAGTCAAAAGTTTGGACACCCCTACTCTTTTTCGTAGGTTTTTCTTTTTCTTTTTTTTTGCTTTCTACGTTGTAAACCATTACTGAATACATCAGAACTATGAAGCAACACGTACGGCATTTACTGAATTATGTGGTAAACAAAAAACACATTTTAGGTTCTTCAAAGTAGCCACCATTTACCGTGATGGTACAATCGGCATTATCTTAACCAGCTTCATGAAGTCATCACCTGGAACGCTTTTCAGTGAACACGTGTGCCTTGTTAATATGGATTACTATAGTTGTTCTATAGGGCTGTTTAC
>JAQMYM010000003.1:20910468-20928886 GCA_030014255.1 Parauchenoglanis ngamensis
CAGTCTCTTTTAAAGTCATAAAAATAAAGAAATAATTGAATTAGAAGGGGTGTCCAAACTTTTGACTGGTAGTGTAATTAACTGGCTACAGGTTGGCTAAGCTAATATTACAACTATTAGCAAAACTAGACAAGGTCAACCAACTGCTCTCAGCAAGAAAGGGTACTAAACTGTACGTTTTTGCTGTTGCTGAGGTGGTACAATTATCTTTAGTACCTTTTGTATTGTTCAACTGGAAATGTGGATTTAGAGTACCTTAAAAAAGCTTCAACTTTAACATAAGTGTAATTTGTCGAGTCAGGTTTTTAATGTACACCAAGTTTACCTTTTTAGGTTAAAGTTTAGGACCCTTTTTCCTGAAAGACAAATTGACTATCTGGGCTAAAGGGAGCCATTACTTCATCTAACGAGAGAATTTATAGTGAGTCAAGGATCCATTTTGGATAAAAATTTGAATAAATACAAACCAAAAGCAATTCAGGTGCTAGCTGATTTGTCTTCTGACTGGCTAAAAACTTACAGTTATCTCTAAAAATTCAAAGGCATAATGCTAGCTAGGCTAAAGTTTTGCCATGCTATAACTAGCTAAGCTAACCAAACAAAGTCATAAATGAGGTAGTGACTTTGCGGTGCAAATATTTGGGACATTTTTATTGCTTATTGTTCATAAAACTGACCGATCGTGTGACCTGCTAATTTTGCTAGCTCACTAGTCGTGTTAGAAGGCTAAGCTAACATTGCGATTGTTAGCCTCTAACCATCCAAGCTAAGCTAGCAAACCTGACGATGACATGACAGTCCAAAACTAAACTCGAGCTGCATGGATCTATGGGACATGAAGTGCACTAGAAATGGTGTAGAAGACATTAGTTCGTATGTTATTTTATAAACAGTCGTTATTACAAGTACTCCCCGTTTATGTAGTGCAATTATGAATAGAGTTTTTTGTTTTTTGAACTAAGAGCTCAATAGACACACACAGGTGTGTGTTCACCTGCCTAATAAACAAAACCAAACGTAACCCACAAATTTACAGGCTAAAAAATTAGCCTTACACAAATTTGATGTATTTAAAAAGAATTTTTAAGAATTAGAATTTAAAAAATGAAGTATGAATGAATCACGTCCACATCTATTCCCCATCTCAATAACCCCTCAACAGTGTGTTAGGGATCTTACCGACTTGATACAAGCGCCCTTCTGGAGAGAAGATGGTAATATGGCGGTCAAAGCCAGCGTTTGAACCCCGAGACATCGCGGATAAATGTGAAAAATACAGATGATCCTACACAGTTTAGAGTTTAAACATGAGAGGAGAGATTCTTAAACCCTTGCGTGTTCAAAGCGGCTTTCCTGTTTTGTTTTGTTTTTACTTTCACTTTCTTTTTAGCCGCCTATGCCTACGTTAGAGCGTGTGTTTCTCATACTTCCGTACTAGGCAGCACGCCAAAATAGTAGCCACGCCTCTACCTAGCGTATGACATGCGCGTACTACTTAGTAGGGTAGTATGCGTTTTTGGATTGTTCGCATATAGAATAAAAGGAAGTCAAGAACTATGAAAAGGAAGTGTGGATACTGGGGTGGCATTCATCTCCAGTGCCTAGTGTCTTCATGCATGTGCTATTACAATCATAAAGGTATAAATAACTTTAATATAATTAGTATAATTTTAATTTTATTTTACATGCAAATTACAAAATACATGACGTCATTAAGCAATTTAGGTTAGGGATTTTTTTTAAGTCATGTAAACCACACTCTTATTTCTGAATAAAATTGGTGACTACAAGAGAGTCGATGTCGTTTTATAATCACTGTATTATGAATATTATTCTATATTATTGATTACTGATCCATGTACCTTTTCCTTCTTTTTTTTCCTTTTTTTAGCGGTTCACATTTGAACTATTAATGTCAGAGAGTAAAGTATCAGCTTTCACTAGCCCAAAAATTCAAAAGTCAAATGAGAAACACACACGTTTTTAAATAAATAGGCTACTATGCAAGTCATTTTATTGTTTATTGTTATAATAAAGCTTAACCAAACTTATTTCTTCTGGAATGTCGAAATGCTACAAATTTAATTAGCCTAAATAAACTGTAAGCTATATTAAGGCGTGTCTCAACGCTCTGTAAGTTACATACTTATTCCAATAAATGCACTTAGGCTATAGGTAAATAAAAAACAAAATAATAAGCTATAGAAGGATAATTTCTTTTATCGGCAATATTTTTTTAATAATTATTATTTCTTTGTTAGTTTCATGTTTTAGTGTGCTGCACTGTAACATCTGTAGTGCCAAACATAGTCTACATAAATACAAAAATAGGCTAATCAATAATTTGTTGTTGTTGTTGTTGTTTACTTATATTTACGTAATAAGTATAGTAAATATAAAACGCAGTAAATATAAAAATATGTATATACGTAAAACGTAAAAGAAATATTTACGTAGATGTTCAGGTATAACTGTTTTTGTGCGACACTGTAATACTGGCTGTGCAAAACTGTCATATTACAATTCACAATACATTTAAACCTTTGGCTCCTCCCCTGTTGTCATGAGCGCCTGAGCATCTTGGTGTCCTGCTTTCTCTCACAGCTTTTCTGGAGCTCGGAGTGGACATGGCGAGCCGGAGAGTGGGCTTCTGCCTGAGCGTGAAGAAACGGCGGAGGATGAACCTGCGCGCGCTCGCTCACCTGTGCGCGTGAGAACAGGAAATATTTTTTCCCCTTAACTTACTTTAACGGGAGTTTAATTTTAGAGTATTGCATGGCGTATAAGGAATTCACCCTTATATTGTAGCATATACTTATATAAGAAGGAGGAACATCTAAGTAGCGCTCATTCGCCTAATTTGATGCACTTTTACAAAAAAAAAAAAAAAAGAAAGAAAACCCACCTATAGCCCTAGTGGACTCTTTGCAGCACCGTATCGTGCACTACATAGGGTGTAGGGTGCCTTTTATAGTAGCAGGACGCTTAATATGGAATTAATTTGTAGTCAAGGTTAGAAATCCTTAAAATTCACATTGTTCTTTGATTAGATGTGTAGTGCACTACTTAGGGCGTGACGTCATTATATCGTACCGTCTGCATGTACGTACAGTACAGAGAGTAGGGAGTATACGTACTTCTCCTGGACTAGTGTGCTAATTTAGTCTATTAGTGAGAATTACACTCCATATTGACCATATATTATATATTATATGTATTGCACTTATAGGCAGTAGGGAGCTGAAGCCCAGTTTGCATGTTTTACGAGACATCTATTATACTAAATAGTGATACGATATGTTTCTGTATTATAGATTCAGTAGAATGGACATTAACAGATATGTTGCTATTAATGTGGTCTTGTTGTTTCTAATTAAAATACATAATGTAGTATTTTACTACAATATATAATGTTATATATTTTACTAATCTATAATATATACCCTATTTAGTGTACTAGATGGCTAATAAAAGAATAATAATTAGAACTCAGCTCCAGACTACCAATATTGCATATGTATTGAGGTCCAATAGTCTGACACCACACTGAAAATCTGAACTTTTTTTTTTTATTTAAAACTGGACCTGTGTGCTCTTAAGTACTGCAACAGAAACATGTTCACCCTAATGTCCGGAAATCATTAGCTCAAATACCAAAAATGTCATAGTCACCTGTGGCCAGAAGTCCAAAACAGCAAAATTGTCTGTGCTCTCTGAGTAGGAAGGGCATAACATTTCCATCTCTTGTCAATCACAGCAACACTGGCCAGTTGTGCACATCTGTAAGCTCAAACAACACTCTGAAGTATTTTATCTACTGTTAGGCTTGTCATTTACATTTACATCAGGTTGTGGTTATAGTAAAATGGGGACATACCAAATACTGAATATTGAAATAAGAAATTTATGTAAATATTGAAGAAGATTGTACTTTAGATTGAATCAACTTGATATGTTGCTGATATAATTTGTAATGGGGAAAAATTTTATTTAATTAAAAAATGTAAAAGTGGCCTCATACCGTTTGTACCCAAATGTATTTCATACCATAGATACTGCACATTTATGGAACATGGAGCTGAATCCCAATTAGATTTTTATGCTTTTTATACATCTAGTACACTAAAAATGGCATATGTATATAGATTAGATAGAACACACATTAGCAGATATGTTGATATTAATGTGGTCATTTGGTCTCTCTTTAGAGGCAGAGGTATTGAGGTGGTTGAGGTAAGTCTGTGTTAATGGCTCATTATTTTTAGCTATTATATTTGTTCCTTTAATAATAATAAATAATAATAATAATAATAATTATCTGTCAATCCAATTTTGAGTCAACTATTGATTCAATCAACATCAATCAAGAGTCAATCATTGAGTCAATTAATAAGTCGATCAATTAATGATCAAATAAGTAATTAAGTAAGTCAATTAACCAATGGGGCAAACAATAAGTCAAACAATCAGTTCATCAATGTGTCAATCAGTCAATCAGGGAGTCAACCAAACAATGAGCTAATCAATAAGCCAAACCATGAATTCACCAATAAGTCAAAGAGTTAGTCTGTTATTAACACAAACAAGTAGTCAATCAATGAGTCAAATATTCAATCAGTGAGTCAGACATTGAGTCAATCAGTGAGTAAAATAATGAGTCAATCAATAAGTCAATCAATGAGTCAATCAATGAGTCAATGAGTCAATTAGTGAGTCAATCATTGAGTAAATGAATGAGTCAAACAATTACTCATTCAATGAGTCATTAAATGAGCCAAACAATGAGTTAATCATTGAGTCAAATAATAAGTCAATCAATGAGTCAAACAATTAGTTGATCACTAAGTCAAACAGTGAGTCATTCAATGAGTTATAGTCAGCTATCAATAGTCAATCAATAATGATGAAGTAGGAGCTGGTAATCCTCAGGATTATAGGGGTAGGATCAGGAAACAGGACTTTGGGTAACAAGGGAAGTAAGAAAAGACAGAACTGAGTCATAAGTGTCAGTGTTGAATTCTAAGAAAAAAGAGGCGAGCCAGTAGATGACACGATCATACAGATTCCCGAAACTCACTCGCTCACTCTCTCTCTCTCTCTCTCTCTCACTCTCGCTCTCTCTCTCTCTCTCTGTGTCTGTCTATTGCAGGTGGCTTTGTGTTCTTTCCTTTGTTCACTGTCACGGACACCTGCAGTCATCAATTCTACAACTCTCACAATCACTCACACACACCTACACACATTGTCTGTCCTAAACACTAGAATCCACTACTACTACTGTCTACTTACTGTTTTTGCCAATGTAAGATAAAATAATATGTTGAACACAGCATGAAAACAGATAATAATTAGTACTGTGCATTGTCCTCCATTTTCTCTTTTCAGGTCAGATCTCACTGATATTTTAAGTCTTACTGACAAGCACTGCTTGTCTTTGAGACGCATATCTATTTTTCCACTCAGATAGACCTGAATAGGCCAATGGAGTCTCAGGGCCCGTTCGACATCATCATACACAAACTCTCTGATGTGATTGTAGAGGCAGAACATGACAGCCAATCACAGCAGCTTCTAGACAATTTCCAGGTAACACAGCCAAACAATAAATTACAATTTTAATACACGACACTTTAACAAAGTATAATTTGGTAGCAGTTATATTGAGGAAAATAAAGACTCCATTAAAAATCACTCCCTGGAAAGTGAGACTCACTGAGCAATGAGCTCATCCAATCAGATAAGCCAATAGATCACCTAATCAGATAAGACAGTCAAATCATCCAATCAGATAATCTGACAGGTGACTAACTTGATTCTATCCAATCAGGCCATCCAATTAAACCATCTGATCATTTTATCAAATATGTAATCCAAAGAGATTGTCCAATCAGACCCTACACAGGTCATCAATCAAATAAGCCAATAAGCCATCTAATAGATCACCAATCAGGCTCATCCATCTTTCATCCACCCTTTGTTCCAGGGAACATCCAACGAGCCAAAAAGATCTAATCTAACACTCCTTCAACCAGCTTATCTAGTTAGATCATCCAACAAGCAGCTGCTTAGATCCTTCGGTAGATCACAGACCAGACACAAATTACACCATCCAATTAGATAATCAGATCAGATAATCCAGTAAATCATCCAATTATTTAATCCAAAAGATCATCCAGTTAAACTATCCATTTATCCAATTAGGTATTCCAATAAGGGATCCAATCAGGTGACTGATTATTCAGGTGACTGAGATTCCTGTAGGTCACAAATCAGACTATACAATTAGACTGTCCAATTAGATCATCCGGTAAGGCATCCAATCAGTTTATCCAACATGCCATCTGCTTAAATGATCTATTCAGGTCATCTAGTTAAATAATGCAATTGCTTTAGGCAATGTTATCTAGCTAAATCATTCAATCAGATCAAAAAGTTCATCCAAAATAAATAATGAATATGCTCACATTCATTAACAAAGTTTTCCAATTAGATCCTCCATGAGTTGGGTCATTGCTGCTACCAGTGTCTGTAATATTTTGTGTGTAGTCTCCTCTGAGCGATAAAAGACCGTATAGAGTGTTGTTATTTTATTTTAGACTTATGTGTCCACTCACCCTTGCACTGTCCTGCTGGATCCGCTGCCGGCAATGAGACAGTTACTGGACCGCTTCGCCTCATACAGCATCATCAGCAAACTACAGCGCACCCTGCAAGGTCCAACACACTCTCTCTTCACACACACTCTTCAAATTAAATCTCTTTTTCTTTATGTGTATATAACATGGTTATAAGATACAGTTTTGAAAATAAAGCATAACGTATGTCTGTAACCTAAAGCTAATTGCCCAACATTCCTGTGTTCTGTTTGAATATTTAGCATGGGGTTAATAAGAGATCAGGCACTTTTCTTCAGAACTATGTGTCATTTGTAACATGTTTTATCGTTTAGTTGAGTGTGTTGATTTATGTTGGCGAGACTACAGCAGTTAAGATTGTACGAGTGAATATTGCTGTGATAAGGGCAAGTGTGTGTGTGTGTGTGTGTGTGTGTGTGTGACTTTGAGGTTTCCTACGCTAAGAATAAACATCATTAATATTTGTTTAAATAGTTAATATAGCTAAAAATGTAACTTTCCTTTCTGCTCCTATTTATAAAGGAAAGCGTATTTGCTGCCCACCATATCTAGAAATTAGCACCACCGACATGTCGGCCATCCAGGAAGCAGTGGACAGGAAGCAGCTCACTTACCCTTTAAGTCAGTCAAACTACTAACATTAACATTGCCTGTATATACAATATAAACAAGCTAAATGATCAGCCATGTTAGTTATTAAGAGAGTTTGTAGCTTACACAAACTAGACAGCTAGCTAACAGTATAATGCTAAGAATAAAAAGCACATATGTTGCTTATATACAGTACTTTATAGAGCTAGCTAGTTTTTTGGGGAGAGTTTTATCTTAAAACCACCGCTAAACATGATCTTGCATGCTGTATATTAACAATTGCCCTAGCTATCACTAACTATCCCTCAAGCTAAAAAGGTAATGCTAGCAAGTAAAAGATTATATTTATGTTCCTTATAGTGGTAGATAGCTTTCTGGGTAAATCAATAAATAATGAACAATTGTTAATAAATGATCAAACGTGCTAGTTATCAATAAAGTTTCTAGTTAACACTAACTAACAAGGTAACTACCAAGCTAACCCTAGCAAGTAAAAGAATGTATTCTTTATATACATGATAGAGTACATTTTTACTTCAAAACTACTAATGAATATTATTCACTACAAACAAATAATGAACAAGTTTGCTAAATAACAAAACGTTTCTAGCTAAAATGAACTAGCATGCTTGCTAATGAGATACATATTGTTTAAAAATACATGTTGTTTGTAATCCTTATATAGCTAGGTTGCATTCTGGGTAAAAATGTACTTTATAACCATTAATAAAAAAGAAAAACTACATTAAAGCTAGCAATTAAAATGGAATATTGTGGGGGTTATTTTCTATTATTAAACTACCATTTTTATTCAAATTAAAAGCACTAACAATGTGTAGTCAAGCTAGGAAAGACATAATAAGCTGCATGTATTGGTGATTTGAACCAATTCATTTTTCCTAACCTCCTGCTTGGAGCAATTCTGCTTAGCGATTTTTATTAGCAGTTTTGCACGAGCATCCAGAGATGTTGTAAATGGGGGGAAAGGCCTGCGTATCATTGAAAATGGCAGCTATTAAAACTGTAATAGCTATTAAAACTGGAATGTTTCTAATATTCACAACTCAATTCTTTGGTAAGAAGCGTACCTAAAATGCCTAAAATAACTACCGTGTTCTGTTTGCTAACATGTAGTTTTTTGTATTGTAGTCTGTAAAACCAGGGTGGCCCACGGATCCCACTCACATGAGGTGCGTTAATTAGGTTAAATTATCTTTTGAGTAATTTTTTAGTTTTTTAGTTTGTGTTATACTGTAACTACACGGTTTTCGCAATCGTCATCACTGTACTCTATTGGGTCCATTGTGTCCCAATTCAGCTTATTCACCACTTAGGTCACGTCACCTTCAGATGCCACAGTGCATTATGGGTATCCTCTCTCTGTAGATGTCTATAATCTTCAGTCAGGCTGGTCTGAGAGACGCTCGTCCTCCCTGTGTCCTCCAGAGTTTTGTGAATCATGGTGCTGTGCTGCACAAAGTGTTTGTGGTGGGTGAGCAACACTTCACCGTGAAGCGCCCATCGCTCAAGAACTTCCCCACTGGACCTTACGGTGAGTGCACACTACCACAATCATGGCTTTATTTCAGTACCATCTTGATGGATGAACCCTAAACAGTGTATCGTTTGATTTTGTTATCTTCTCGCTGCGCTTTTCTAGCTAGCTTTTGTGTAACATCTTATTTTACTTTGCTATATAATTCGCAAGGATATGAAGGATACTTAGGATATGAAGACTAGTAGCAAACAAATTTAATTACGTTGAAACAAAGCACACGTTTTTATCGTGATGCTGTTTGGGTGTTTTTTCTAGACAGGAAAACCATCTTCTTTAACAGCCATGAGGTGTCCAAACCCGAGTCCTCTTCCCATCTAACTGCAGTAAGCAACCATTATTGTAATAGTCTCTTTCATCTAATTAGTAGAAAAGATGTTAACATTATTAATAATTATTATTATTATAACTATTTTCATTAGTAGCTTTAATTATTTGCTTTGTAGCTCAATAATTATGTATAACAATTATCATATTTTACATCTTTAGCACTTGATAAATGGTGAGTGATTTCCTCCTAGCTGGACGAGACGATCCCTCGAGTCCCTGCCCCAAGTGACGATGTGATGGTTGCCATGGTGAAGGAGCTCAGGGCGGAGCTTGGAATGGCTTTGTTTGGAGTGGATGTCATTATGAGCATAGACACGCACACACTCACCATCATCGACATCAACATATTCCCTGGTGAGGACACAATACACACCAAGATCGATATAAGTTTTGATTATTCACATCCACATCAGATTATTTATTGTTAACAAACGTCTTAAGACAGATTATTTTGAATATTTTTGAGGAATTGAGTGCAACAGTGCCACCAGTGGTCATAATCAAAAAAGATATTTGGTACCAAATGAAAAAAAAAATCAAACTAAGGCACAAATTTAAAGGTAAAGTTTGCATTAGACTAAATTGTCCTGTTCTTTTGTTTCTTGCAGGCTATGAGGGCGTTCCTCAGTTCTTCTCCTCTCTCCTCAGTCACATCGAATATCTGCTGAACAAGTCACATAATCAAACTTCTCAAACTACCACTAATCCATGATGACTATCTGTTAGCTAGTGTAATTTCATGCTAACTGGAAGTGCTAGTTCACTGTTCATAGTATAATAAGTTTATACATATACTCATGTCCTCTTCCTGATCACCACGTTTAATTCCACACACAAGATCTTAAAGAGAAATTTACACGTTGTTGTCCGTACTTAATGAGGACTTACAACAGTTCATGGTCATTGCGAAGTCTTTTTTTATTCATCGTGAAGTCTTTTTTTATTCATTGTATTCATTTAGCTGCATGATACCAAAGTGTAAATATAAATGAAACCAGGGTTTATGCTCGTTGTCATGGTTACACTGGTATAATTAAGGACTGTAACACAAATGGGTGGTGTGATGCAGCCTGATGCGAAATGGAGTTACAGTTAACACTCTGTTAGATTTTTTTTCCATATAGCAACACGATCCTGAAGTGATTTATTCCACTTATATCACAACGTCTGCATGCTTTACGTTCCTGTTCGCACTTACGCTATACAGTAGTAGTGAAGTACAGAGGAAAATAGTTGTTCTCTCACCAGCCTCGATTTTCTCTCTTAAAGTCAATAAGAAAAAGAAAAGAAATCCTGCCAGAGCCGCTGTATTAGAAAATTAATCCACACCTTCTGACCAATCACTGTAATAACACTGGTGATGCAAAGAAAGAGACTGAAACACTGCGGTCTCCATGTGTTCATTGTGGTTTGTTTTATTTATTTGAGAGTTTAGTCATATTCACATCAAATCCATCTTCTCACAACGAACAAATCAACATAGTCTCCCTTATAACTGAGTCGTTATGCCTATACTTATTGCCTTCTTTCTTCCAATCTGCATGTCGGTGCAAAGCCTGTCGTATCACTTTGATAAAAAGAAAAAAAACCAACACAAGCGCTAATATTAGCCATTATTTGTAAAATCACAAACTGGCCTCGTCTTAATCGGAGTCAGAGATTCAAAGTGCGCAAGTACAGATGCCAAGAATCGGGACATGACCAATTCTGACGTCACAGTTTTTTTTCCCCTTTATATAAATTATAGATAGATAGAAGATTATCATTAGAATACCATCGATCAAGCCCCTTTTTAAAATGACTGCAATATTCAATAAAATACAAATAACACACATTCAGCTCCAAGTCGGATATCTTTACATGTGCAATATAAAGTCTGTATAGTAGCATTGTATATTAAATATGCTATAACTTCACTCTTTTTATTACTTGTTAATACTCAAACCATTGTAAAGTGTCTGTGGCTTGTACGTTACATATATACATATATAACTGAAACATTTTCATTTAAACGTCGCTTATTGCAGGCTAAGATATTAACCGTATTAGCAACCAGAAAGGAAAAAAGTGCATTGCTTTTAAAATCCCTTAAACAATTTTAGTACCCTGACTTACACCACTGTACAAAAAAAAATTAAAAGGTTCATCAGAGGATGATAGATTGATCTTAACACTGAGATAAAGCTCACAAGGTTACCAAATGTGTGTGACTGCGTGTGAGAGTGTGTGTGTGTGAGCTATAATGGCTTAAGAGCCGAATCCTCCTTGGCTTGTTTAATACTGAGAGAACTGAAGTAATGCTTTTTATCAGGGAACATGGGGTAGCAAAACACACACACACACACACACACACACACACTTTCATGTCAGTTTTCTACATTTTATATATAACTTTGTTTTGTTTGTTTGATTATTAATGCCATGATAGTGCTAAAATTCAGATAAATCCATTATTAGATTTTCAGTGTTATGTTCCCAATAACGTACTGTAAATACTGGAACATAATGGCTACCAGAAATACCATAATAAACAGGCATGTTACTATTAAAGTAATGCAAAGATTATAAAATATATATGTCACTTTGCTGTGGCAGTCAGCATTAGGATCTGTGGACACAAACACACACATACACGCAAAGCAATGTTCCCTGCAAAAAGCCTCACACACAGCTCTCGCGTAACAGTCTGAACGTGTTCTAACAGTGTAAGAGCCAAATACACACACACAGCGCCGTATAGAAAGACTACGCATGTTAGATAGAAGTTCAAATCACAAACCTCACCACATTTTACACACGACTCAAGTCCTATCAATAACTGATGACTAGACTAACCAAAGGAAAATATACAGTTTTTCTCTTTTTGCAATCCCGTACACAGTCAGATAAGATTTGCAAATATATGCATATGAATCAATGAATCACCGAATCAGTCACCTCCTCCTCAAACTATGTGCTGAAGGAGAAACTAATCTGGTGACTGTTTTTTAGCTCTACGACGTCCTTTTGTCCATGTTTTTTATACATAACAGTTAGTCATACTGACTCAGGAAGTCTGTTTGATTCACTGAACCACTCCACAAAGCCAATTCATTCATTCATTAAACCATACTAAACATAGTGGCTATAAGCTTGCACTGTTTGTTAGCCACATTATTAGCCTTACAAACATCAGACACTGAACGTGTCCGGGCCGATCTACATATTTTGATTCATTGATTCATTTGACTGAGATTGATTCATTTTGGCTAGTGTTAATCAGCAGGCTAATCACTGGATTGATTTATAACGGTTATTGTGAATGGATTGTTTATGTTTATAGAATTCTAAACATAGAGTTATATATGTGTGTAGGTGTTCACACACACCCACCCACGCACACACACACACACACCCACACACACACACACACATTATACAGCACTAGGAGTTAACACTGGAACTATTACAGAGAGAAATTGTGTATTACTGTGTGTTATGAAGAGCAACCATTATTGCTTGTATCTTTTGTGTGTGTGTGTGTGTGTGTGTGTGTGTGTGTGTGTGTGGGTGTGTGTGTGTGTGTGTGTGTGTGTTTAGCCCCGGTGCAGTTTCCTCAGCTCGGCAGCCACTCTTCTCAACTGGGCTTCGATCTCCAACAGTTCCTGTCTCACACACATGCGCGCGCACGCACACACACACACACACACACACACACACACACACACACACACACACACACCAACTTGTTTCACAGACATCTCACACCATTAAAGTAACCATAAATGGATAAAAAGTATGATGTGTTGTCCTTTAATAAATGTTATTGGAAAATGATCAACTTCCCTCCATCACACCAACCTGTCACTGATTATTTTCCAATAACAGCACAACACCGAATGCTTTACATGAATTTTTAAAACCTCGGATTCGTCTTGCTCCTCCTCCTCGTCTTCATCTCCATCTTCCTCCTCATCATCGTCGTATCTCTCCTTCTCGAACTGCCGAGTTCTCTCGTCGCTCGCTTTCTCCATCTCCCTCTTCTGCTGTGGTTGTTTTGTCTCGGGGGTTGTGCTTTCTTCTTTTCCCCTCTCTCCCTCCGTCGGCCCTTCCTGCTCCTCCTTCGCTCTCTCCATCTTCTGCAGCAGCTCCTGCAGCTCCTCCTCCTTGTCCTGCCTCTCCCTCTTCTTCGTCTCGTCGCTCGTCAGCTCCTGGAGCTCGCGCTCCACCTTCTCTTTCTCCGCTGTCAGCTCCACCACGCCCTTCCTCCTCTCCTTTTCCTCCTCGTCCCCATCCTTCTCTGACTTTTCCTCCTTCTCTCTCAGCTCCTCTAGCTCTGCGCCATCTTTTCTCCCCTCTTCCTTTTTCCGGATCTCTTCAGCCAGCAGTTCCTCCAGCTCTCGGGCGCTCTCCTCCTCTTTTTCTTCATCATTCCTCCGTCTGGCTTGTTTCCTGTCCTCCTGGTCATCCATGTCGTTTAGGTCGTACCCGTCTGTCTCCCGAGTGTACTCACCCTTGCTTTCAAGCTCTGAAAAAAAAAAATGGCAAGGGTTATGTTGTGTCAAGTGTTAGTTATTTGCACATCCTGTTAGCGTCAATGGAGGAGGCGTGGCTACGCTGCCTGTCTTAGTGAAGGAGGCGTGGCCTCGACACCTGACAGTACTGGTGAAAGAGGTGTGGCTTCTCACCCATTGGCTGCTTTCAATATCTTATACTTCAGTTTGTCGTTGTAGCAAGGCAAACAAAGCCCAACAATGCTGGCTGTGTGTGTGTGTGTGTGTGTGTGTGTGTGTGTGTGTGTGTGTGTGTGTGTGTGTGTGTGTGTGTGTGTGTGTGTGTGAGAACACCGACCATGTTCAACAAGCTCCTGTAGCTCTCTCAGCAGACCCTGATGCCGCTCTGCAGCAGTCAAAATGTCATCTAAAAAAGCACACACACATGCAAACACTCGTTACTTAATCACCACCAATATAAAAACACTCTAGCTTACACAATGTAGACAACATTGTATTAAGGAAAGAAAGAAAGTAATATTTAAAAGTATGTATTTTGGTAGGAGGGGTCAGAAACTCACCTTTCACCTGTCCATCACAGCCTGCAGGGGGCCAGTGTCCATCCGTTCTCATACTCGCATCCTCCAGACAACTGCTTCCCTAAAAACATACGCCGATTAACAAAAATTAATTCCAGTTTACAAAGTAAAGTATACGGTAGTCATTGCAAATCAATGGCGGCTTGAGTAAAGAAGCTCGGCTGTATGGTCATTCATGCATGAACATGGCTCTGACCTTCACATCCAACACGGGCAGACACCCGACTGAAAAACAAGAGAGGAGAAAAAATGAAGGTCAAATTAATACCAGTAACACCAAAGAGTTTTTAAATTCTCAGAACTGTTTGTTCAAAGGGTGTAGATTAACCTTCTGTAGTGTAATTTCTTTAGTAACAGACGTGTATAGCAAATTGCTATGGTGTAAGAGGAATAAAACACCTCGGGATGTGGTGACGTAGGAAAACAATCAACACTCAGCCATTGATTATTTTCTGATAACCACACACCCCGTGTTTTATTCCTCACATATCATAACCTGTTACTGGTTCATGATGTTTTTTTGGGTTTTTTTTAAACCACAGGTGACTTGGTGTATGAATTTTATGTCTTTCATTCAGTATGATTTATTTTTTCTTGTATTTTACATTAATGCCTCTTTTCTAAAAATGAAAACGTAGCATAACTCTGGCATTTCACAGCTAAACATTTTAAATTTAGCAGTGTAGTGATACATTACCGGAACCGACCCAATCGTTCACGGTAAAGATTACGACATTGTGGAAAACTGACTCTGAATCAGCTGTGAATTATCCAATCATATCGCGATTTATACCTCGCGCGCCAAATAAGCTCCAATCAAAGCTCTACTTTCCGCCCCAGCATCCGTTACCTAGGCTACAAGGCGACAGTTGTAAAAAGAGCTAATTAGTTTAATTTGGCTAAATGTTGTATAGTAGTTAAAAAGAAACTAATACATGAACATATTTTTTAAAGTTTTGTATTCAGGTTACTGAAGCTTTTTCGCCCTGAGACGCCGTAAACATTAAAACTTAATCAGCGCGATACATTTAGGCTGAATCACAAATGGGCTACTACTTCCTGCATAGGTGCACTACAATAAATATTATGTGAAAAACGGCTTCTATAACCTATCTAGTGCACTACATGTCCACTAATTAGTCGTGTGTGATTGACCCTTAATCTGCAGACTCCTTTTTATACAAATTGTGGCCAGTTTGACAAATTAAAGTTCTACAAATAATTAACCTACAAAACAGGACGACAGTAAATGATATATGACCTTACGGCTTCGTCAAAGAAGTTTAATTAATTAATATTACCCTAATTTAGTAACGAACATTTAGCATTTAATGACTTGGCTCAAATAAGAAACGAACTAACAAACAAAGCACTTTCTTGATCATCTTCTCTCTCTTTTTTTTCTTTTTAAATTATTCAAAAATGCAAACAAAAACCAAACAAACCAGCAATCACGTGCAATGACACCTGCCACTGGCGCGGGACTGATTGTTCTCGTGCGCGAGGAGATTAGCATAATAACGGTCGAATCCCAAACGCCTCCCTACAGGGCGTCGAGTGCCCTAGCTAGGCTGTTACGCGCCATTGTATCATTCTTACGCATGTTGGGAGTAGGAAGATATTTGGGATTGGTCCGCAGTATTTCTACTATTAAAGGCTACATTACCTGAGATTTTAGGTCACGTTACGTTACGTGTGGAAAAATCTTAACTACGGTTTATTTATGACTTATATCACGCGTAGATAGTTTAAGTAAACCATTTATAACCAGTTTTATATAACGTCTATAGCCTTGTTCTGTTTTCTCAGAAAATAATTTCCAATTTCTAGAAAATACAAAATGTCTCCCTGCGCCCTATATAGGAGCACTTAATATAGTATGAAATAATGGCGTAGTAGTTTAGCTAACTCACTATGTGTCCAGAAAGGGAGGCATTTGGGATGAAGCCTAGTGCTATAAAAACAAGCTGAATACAATAAAATAAACAAATAAATAAATAAATCAAAGGTTCTTGTTAGGAGGTTTGCTGTGTCCTGACAGACAGATGTTCGGGTTTTTTATATTTGAAAAAAAACAAAATGTAAGCTATTAAGTCAGAGCGAATGTGCACGCGACTGCGACAAATTGCAATTCCTCTGGGAAAGAAAGGACGAAAAATTGAGTCTTACCTCCTGTGAAAATGCACAACGACGCAGATAAAAACAAGAGCATGATGGATTAACCTTGGAATTCAGGCTCGTCCTTAAACCGGATTCAGCGGAGGAATTTGAGCCGAACACCGTGTCCGCGGAGGCTGAGCGCCGGGTTGCCAGTACGGACTAACCTGGTTTAGAAAATCCCGCATTGTTAACTGTCCTTACAAACAAAAAATAAGCAGATATAACTCTTTACAAAATGTCAAAATAATTCAGTTACGTAGAGAAAAAATTAAAAATCACTTGTTCTGAAAATATTTTCCACTATAGCAACAAACAGTGGGCCTCACTTATAAACCTGGATACAAGTAGATTTATTCAAAAATTCTTTTTATGTTTAGGTACAGCATTTAGCCTCAAACACACGTCTTCTAAAGGGTTTTGAGGGCATCAATACATACAAATAAGCTGTGTCCGGAACGCGCTTTGCACCTCACTAGTGATCACCGTATGTACTTTAATACAAAGAAAATTACTCGTCTGAAAACTGTGTAAATCCGGCAGAAAATTTAGTTCGGTTCGGCGTACGCAAACATTTACAAATAACCGTACTAAAAGATTGATAAAATTAAACTAATACCTCTATATAGTTGAGTGATTATTCATTTTGATTATGAAAATTCTTCATCCATCCATACAGGTCCTTATTTTAAAATAGTGGACCAGATTATCATAAACATATATTATTCGTGTGTATCTCACATTTAAGTCCCATGAAAGCTAAAGCTCACAGTTTAGCACCTAAACTAAAGTATCCAAAGGTACTAATGTTAAGTGTTAATGGATAACTCAAATGAACCCAGAGCCAGGTTTATTATGATGATTAAATTTTCCAAATGAGAGAATCTAATGTCAACCTGGCAACCCTTCTCTGGAAGGCGTGGCGTGTAAAGGTGGAGGCGGAGCTGTCCACGGCGATGTGGTGCTGAAAGCCACAGTGAGACTGTGTGTGTGTGTGTGTGTGTGTGTGTGTGTGTGTGTGCGCGCGCACGAGAAGCAGGATAGGAATGGAGAGCTTAAACAAGGACACTGTGTCATTGACTTTCACCCTAAACATTATTTACATATTCTTTTAAAAAGATCCCATATTTAAAGCGATCTGTTTAACATTACTGTGCAAAATGTAAACAGTTATCAATAATGCTGTCATTATATTGTATTACCTTATTATTATTATAAACACACTCCCATTTATTTGGCAGAATATTCTGCATAAAGATGCACATATATGATGCAACATCCTTCTAAAACACAACCATCCTTTCTGTGTGCCAACAGAAATGTAATACAAATAGTTGAGTATTTAGTTAGATGTACTTTATTGATCCTCCAGGAGAAATCTGGGAAATATAGCTTGAGAGAAACTATAAGTCGCAATTAAGGTTCAATTGATATGTACCTTAAATTATTTTTAAACGTGTGCATTTTTTTACTTCTAAGACCTGAGAAAGTGTAGTTTAGACGTGGACTGTTACTTTATCGTCCAGTGAAGTTTGAAAGACGAAAGATCGAGTCGGTGCGACTGAAGATTTAGAAATACAATTTGCAATGAAAGCCGTTATAAAATAAAATGTGTTTGGTGGTGTAAGACGCACATTTTGGGACGTGCTGGTTGTAACGCTTCATTACTACAACAGTGTTGTTGATTATTTTTCGATAACAAGTGTTTTACTCCTCATTATCTGTACGTGTGATCTTCTAGCTAACTAGCTCATTCAAACTGATCTGATTTTTCACTCCGTCATTAAGTGCGTTCCCGATGAATGAGTCGCACTTTTCTAAACGCTCTCCTGCATGAGTGTGTTGTAACTACACACTTCCAAATCACAAACATGAGTGAGACACAGATTGCCGAAGCGTAGATTTCATGGATGTTTTACTAGAAAAAAAACAACAACAGATCAGATCAGGCTCTGCAGGAAATAAAGAGCAACTCGGAGACCTGTACACACTACTCTCAGAGTTTTCTTTCCTTTTTTTTTTAAATGGCCTTTAAGACTTTTACATTTCATCACGCTAGCAGGCTGTACCATTGGAGGT
>JAQMYM010000003.1:20932584-20947992 GCA_030014255.1 Parauchenoglanis ngamensis
TGTTTCTACACACAAGGTGTAAGGAAACATATAGGAAACGTGTGTGTGTTTCTACACACAAGGTGTAAGGAAACATACAGGAACCGTGTGTGTGTGTGTTTCTACACACAAGGTGCAAGGAAACATACAGGAAACGTGTGTGTGTGTGTGTGTGTGTGTGTGTGTGTGTGTGTGTGTGTGTGTGTGTGTGTGTGTGTGTGTGTACCCGGTTGCTGAAACAGGAGCATGGTTTGTGGAGATGTGTGTACAGGGAGGGAGTGTGTTCTCTGTACAGAGCTCCGGCTCTGGCTTGGAATGCTGTTACTCCCTCCAGCATTCCCAAACCACAGGTTCTAAAACACACACCATATCATCACCAGTATCTCAATCATCATACTCTCACTGTCTTACGCACAAACACACAGACAGAAACACACACTGACCTGTCTGCCCTGAGCGCTGAGGGCCGGCTGGTTGGCGAGTGTGTGTCGTGGAGAGTGTGTGATGATGCCCATGCGGCTGGGAAGTGGAGGTCCACGAGGGGGCAGGGGGAACTGTCTCGGTCCTCGCCGAGACGCGCCTCCACCCACAGAGCCTGCTGTGGGCAAAGAGTTCGAACCATACGCCCACCTGCGCGCGCGCGCACACACACACACACACACACACACACACACGGTTAACTTTCAGATTCTTTGAACGTTTTTCATTGCTCATTTAGCATAAGGTTTTATCCAGAGTGAGTGAGAGAATGTGTGCACTAGGCTAAGAAGAAAGGGAGCGAGTGAATGAGACGGACCCTTTCTGTCGGTACACGGGCATGTCCAGCATGGCTTTCCGTGGGAAATGGCGGAGTAATTTCAGCACCTGCTGCTTCCAAGACGCCAAACGCTTCTTCTGCGTCTCTGTGAACGCCTAAAGACCAACCACACACACACAGTTATGAGGAGAATTATGAGGGCGTGTCTAAAGCACAATGTTGTGTACCTGGACTCCCTCCTCCTGAATGACATACGGAGACATTTTAATGCGGTCGTGATATTAAGCATGTACATTATTAATATACATGCATACCACAAACCACACCTTACCAATATTTACTAAATGAACAGAAAATGTCTTACTGTGTGCTTATAAGGTATGGGACTTTATTTTACTAGTAAAGTAATATTGGCTATTATGTTAAAAGTTCTAGCTACGTGATTTAAGACTCGACATCAAAAATACTTTTCAAATTTTGGTCACCTTTTTCCAAAGAGACTCACCTCATGTGTTGAACACTTCTCGATGAGCTGCAGGTAGCAGCTGATGTTCTCCTCATCGGGCCGCGACACCAGCAGCTGCGTACACACTGAAACACACACACATCTCCACATTCAGCATTGCTGCGCATGTGTATAGCTGTGTGTATCTACGTAGGATATTTATACAGACTACAAGCTACGTCACCTTTCCCCATCACCCGCGTAAACTGCCCAGGAATGTCTCCTTCGGAGATGGGTGTGGACGAAGTCTCCCCGTCACATGGTGGAGGATTGTGGCTCTGGAAGCCCTCAACAGCCGCGTCCTTCTCTTCCACAGGATTGGCTGCCTTGTCACTGGGTGTAGCTCCAGGCTCCACCTCTCTCTGGGCAACAGTGGGTGGGTTGTATGCTTTGATAGGCGTAATGATGATCTGCTGAAGTTCCTGCAGGGCGTTCCTGACGTTCCCGCCTTCGAGGATGTCCTGTGGAAGATTGCGATATTAGAAATTGCTGACTTACATACAAAGAAACGCAGGACATTTTGCGAGGCTCACCTTTTCAAGAGACTTGAGGACGCACTGTCGCTCTCTCAGCTTCTGAATGCTCAGCGCTATCTTGTGCCGAGCTCCTTTGGTCACATTCTAAAGAAAACAACACCACAGATCTATTTCAACAGAACTCCTCTTGACCAAGTAAAATACACTCAAGACCATGCCTTCTACACAAAGACCAAGTCCACACCTACTTAATTAAAAAAAGACAGGTAAAACCTCCTTCACTGAAAGAATAAAAAAAAAAAAAAAAAGACAAAGAAATGCACAGTTGTTCTCAAGAAACAGTAGAAGACAAATAAAATCTCTGACCTGAGACTCCAGATGCTGTTCGGTAAGCACCATCATTTCCTCATAACTCATCTGGGAGAAAAGGGATGCGTACTTGTGCAGACGAAGACTCTTTAGCCATGTTGGCACGTCTAGGGGACGGACGGACGGACACACACACACACAGCAACTTGCAAAAGTTACACATCGCGTTGAAACTGCAGCACTAAAAAGTTTTACTTTACATGAAAAAAGCTTCACCTTTCATGCCGCTGCCGTCCTCTTGGAAGGTGTTCCGCATGTTGGTTTGATCCTCTGTTTGCTCGCTGCCTGATGAAGCTACACTGCCCTGTGGAGACAGTGGTGCATGCTCTGTCCCCGTTGCACCCTGGCGCCCACCCACTTCATCCTGGCCCAGCCAATCAGAGCTGCAGCCCGGCTGGTTGGCAGGAACAAGAGACATTGAGCGCGTCACTGAGCTTGGCTGTACCTGACCAGAAAGGCCTAAGGAATAAAACCAACAACTAATAAACACACTTAACATGAAATCGTAGAATCTATTCATAAGCCTCCACTAATTGCACACTTCCCAAACTACCAATCTGTGCTGTAATTATATGCTTCCCAAACTACCAATCTGTGCTGTAATTATATGCTTCCCAAACTACCAATCAGCGTTGTGACTATTCGCTTCCCAAACTATCGACCTGCACTGTGATGATGCGTATCCCAAACGGACAACTGGCACAGGGATTACACGCTTCCCAAACTACCGATCCACACTGCAATTATACTCTTCCCAAACTAACGATCGGCACAGTGATAATTCCCAAACTACTGCTCCGCACTGTCATCACACACTTCCCAATTTAACAATCCACACTGGGATTACAAACTTCCCAAACTAACATTCGGAACTGTGATTACACGTTTCCCAAGTTACCCATCGGCACTGCAACTGTATGCATAGTCATTACAGGTTTTCCAAGTTTATGGGCTTTTCCAAACATTTGCACCCGTACCACTAACCTGTGCTGTTACTGTTGATGGGGGAGGGCACTCCACCTGCACTGGGAAAGGCCATGTGCCCGTTCTGGCCGGCAGGCGAGCTACATGTGGACGGAGGTTTATCATGCCAGGCATGTGCCACCTCCAGGGACTCTGTCGGACCCGTCCATTCGTCCGAGCCCTGTCGGGTGTGATGGTGGTGGTGATGGTATGGTCCAGGCGGCGGTCGAGCCGACAGGTGCTCCTCAAGATGGTTGAGCCACAGTGCGAGGTTAGTGCGATCATCGAGTGTGGTGGCCGGGTGGATGAGGGCGTAGGAGAGGAGTTGGCGGCTCTCCTCCACAAACAGGCTGCTCTCAATGGTGTGGCTCAACACCTGCTGTAGCAGCTTCATGTACTCGCACTTGGCCTCGCTGTTCCGTGGCTGCAGCAGGGGGAGATGCGAGAGCAGCAGTGACACAGCCTTCTCTTTGGGCTCTTGCTGCCACTGGCTCACGATGGCTGAGGAGAGAGAAAGTTATGATGTGCTCTGCCTAAATAGGTACGGTCTGTTCCTGAAAATTTTTTTATGAGCAGTTACTGAGAGGGCATTACATCCCACTGGGGCAGGTGTCAAAAGCATGTCAAGAACTATATTTTGGGGGGGACGGAGTGTGCTCCTCTATTTTCTTCCCAATTTGGTCTTGCCAATTTCCTACCCACCAAGTAACACTTCCCCATCACGAGACAATTCTGCATCTTTTCAAACTACTCCTCATGCTGAATCACAGTGAAGCGTAACACACTCAGAGGAAAGACATCTTGCCTGCACAGACTCCCATGTTGCCTAGTGTTGTTTTGATTGATGGGGGGGGGGGAGAGAGAGAGAGAGAGAGAGAGAGAGGATGCTCCTCCCACCTAGAGTGCATGGCCAATTTTGCTCTCTTTGACTCCCAGTCATGGAGATCGGTGTCATGGTCATGAATCAAACTCATGATTTTTGGAGAACATGGCCAACCTTCTGAGCAACTCGCTAACCCCCATCTCCCCCCTTCATATTTAACAGACCTCTGGGACCTCGTAATCTCCCAATTCAGAATGAATTCGGTACTCTGTAATGACTCAGAATCTGAACAACATACCTGCATTGTTGGCCTCGGCCTCCAGTAAGTGTATCTCGGTGCAGTCGGCCAGCCAGTGCTCCAGGCAGATGTGGAGGAATCGTGCTTGGGTCCTCGAAACCCTCTTGAGCAGCGACAACAGCGCCACTGTCTGTTCGCATTCGTTCCAGCTCTTAAACCAGTCTGTCAAAATCCCGACCTGGTCCCGGAACATCATGGCGAACCCTAATTATCCTCTCCGAGTGAGGGTTTAAGGAAAAGGGCTGTGTCCTTTATTGTAGAAATGGGAACAGGGACGATGTTAAAGATGCCCCCCAAGAGGTTGGGGCTGTTACTGCAATAGTCTTACAGTCCACTCAGGAGCTGCATAAGAAAAGCTTCACATGGTTCTGGCCCAATTGAAGGGCCAGTGGCGCAGAGAAGGTGCAGTAATATGTCAACCGCCAGCAGTCAGCGAGAATGTGAGGTGGAATCCTGGAATGAGTCTCCACAATATTTTCTGAGATGGTTTTAACTCCACAGCGAGAGGCAGCAAGAAGCTACAGAGAAGCAGAAAACAAACCAAAAAACCCCCAGAGACACAGTTAGTTAGTTAGTTGGATTACTCGTATATTTAAAGAAATACTCCAGCATGAATAAAATTCAACATCAGAGCTATTATCAGCAGAGGAAAAGGACTACGGCTACACGGTCAGGCCATTCTTGGTATTTCGAAGACTCACTCATTTCCCTTGGTCATGTTGAAGCAGATTAGAACATCTAATTGTCCGGCAATCTAACTAATGAATTTCGGGGCTCTTCTCAATTCTTTCATTGCTCTTCCTTCCTTGTTTCTTTTGTGCACTTCTTCGCTCCTTTCATCGAGGAAATGGTGAAAGGATACAGGAAACAAGGACAGAAAAGGGCGTCCTCACTCACGGAGGTATCATTTTACATGGAGATGATTACATGTGTACATTACACACCTAAACACTGATGTTTTAGCATAAACAAGATTCTACTCATCACCTGACGTAGCATGTTAAATGGCTTTCATAGAAGGATTCGATTTCTACCCACTGTTTCTGAAACACCTAATGCTGGTGGACTCTGATCGATTTCTGAATACGGGAGCACTGAGGAACCAAGGCCTCATTATCGGGGAGCACCTCATGGGTTGTCCCCCTACATACAGGATAGTTGGATTAAAATCCAAGACACTCAAGCTACTTTTTCAGTCACAGAAGAATCTGCTGTTGGCGTGTGGATGCCACAAAACCATCAGGACAAAACGGGATTTGTTCTTTTCCTAATACAGAGATGATATGAGCAGCACTGCAATAGCAAAACATCTCCATACTGTTCATTACGATCACCATCATCACTCTTATACACATCAGATTACAAGTGTACTTAAAGATAATCGGCTTCACTGAACAAACAGAGCACCTTGGTGCAGACTACAGCAACTCCTGAGTCAGGATTAGCCAGACACACTCATTAACCCACAACTGGGTAACGACTGAAAAGATTACAAACTTCCAGTAATGTCTGTGTTTCAACACGATTCTCGTGCACAAGTGCTGATGTAAGGAAATTCACTTGTGTATTCCCTACAGGGCTGCGTTCCAATCCTTGTCATCTTCCTCTCTCCACTTCCTTAGAAGAGCCCTAGATACGACTTACATAAACCAGCAAACAAAAGGAAAAAAACCAGGAGATCACGCTGTTTGCTTTATGAATAATATAATAATAAGCAGTAATATGATGTTAGGTATATTTAATATTGAGCTATTTAGATCACAAACTGAACTTGTCATGATTGAAATGTGTAAAGTGTGTTAAATCGTACTGAATCACAGGGCTACTTCGGAAGACGCTGAATCATAATCGTACAAAACATTAACTCCTCCAGCACGAGACATGCGTTACTAAGAGTCTTCTGGAAGCTCGCTACACACTTCACTCGAATTCAACCTGCGGATCACAGTGCAGCATGCACGCAGTCCATCATCCGTAGTTTCCTAGATTTTAAACCTATGATTTTTCAAAGCCAGCTGCTGAACGACGCTCACTAAAGCACTCGCCCTATTGTGCCATTTTGTTCTGTTTATAAAAAAGTGGCTCTTCGCCAGAAGCTCAGAACAGGGCCATCGAACTGGTTTTCCCAGATGCCGTGCATTTAAAAACCCAGATACGCTTTAAGAAAATCCTCAGGGTGGGAAAAACCAAGCGTGTGAACAATCGAACCAGTGTATTACTTACACTTCTGTTAAAAGGACACAAATGCATGCGCGTGTTTTTTCACCGGTTAGAAAAGACCGCAGAAGAACTCTGCATTAAATTTCCTTGAAAGAATGGAAGACTTACACACTCATTTACACTTTCTATATTTACATAAAAGCCAGTATGTGAATGAATTTTTTATATATATAAATAAATATATATACACACACAAAATGTAACGCACCATGTTTAATCTACTGTACATCAAGCTTACGTTTAGTCCAAGAACGTCCTTTAGGATTTTTTTATTAATGTTTAAAGAACCCAAAAGCACCTTGTGTCTTTTTATTTTTAGGAAAATAACCCAGTAAAAGCATCCACTGTAACACAGTAAAAACAAGAGCCAGCACAAAACACTTATTTCTAATCTTAGGAACTGCGCTGATCTGATAACAGCAAAAATGAAGCAAATTTGGTGGATCAGATATCCAATATATATATATATATATATATGTTCTATAAAACAGAAAAGACTGGACACGTGACTGGAAGAGATTTTTTTTAAACTGGATATTATTACATATAAAAGAGACTTGACTAATCATTTTGAATCCGAGTAGCTTTTAAAGAATTGAATCTTTCGAATGGGTTTTGGTTTTAGCTCATACTCCGGGTTTTAGTGCCCGAAAGGAAACATCAGTATCGCATCTCTACTTTTAAGGAAAGAATAAAATTCAACACACGTGAAGATTTTTATTTCTGGCCTGAGGACCTGAAGGTATGAGTCACTCATTTTTACTTCTGCAAAACAGAGCTTGCATCATTTTCACTTTACTTTTACAATTAGTCCTCCGAGTATACGTTTACTTTTGGGGGGAAAAAAAAAAAAAAAAAAAAAAACATTTATTCTGAAAGAAAACCAAACACACGCACTTGTTGCATCACTCACTTTCATTTTTTTTTTTTTTTTTTACATACATTTTAACTACACCTTTTTTTCTCCAAAAGAATTTTCCATGCACCTCGCATTATATTTTATTACTGGTACAAAAAACCCAAAGCTTTTTATTACACAACATTTTAGCTTAAAAAAAAACAAAAAAAAAAACAACAAACTACAAACACGATCATTTTTTTTTGGTAATAAACAGCCTAAATGCACGTTCATTATCTTTTCATTACTTTTGGAAATGCAATATGCACTATTATTACTTAGCAAAAAGTTTCGGGTTTTTTTTTTTCCCCCACAAAAACAAAATCGTCCCATTTTTAAAACATTTCCCCCCCTACAAACGTCCCTTTCCGGGGCTCCGTAAGGAACAATGCACCCAAAACACCATGTTTTACTTTTTGGGGGAGAATAAAGGGAAGAAAAAAAAAAAAAAAGATTAGGGTGTATTCACAATTCTCAATAAAGTGTGATCACCACGCGTGCTTATTTTATTGCACACGTCGATTTTTTTTTTTCTTAAATTGCCCCCATGTACATGCAGTCCTGTCCAAACCAGGCTTAGACGCACAGAACCATTTCTATTGAAAGATATAGGACAGACGTTAAAACATGGTTATGCAGATGCGGCGCATCAGGAATGCGTGTGCACCACGGTGAACTCATCGCCCCATGCAATATTTTAGCCTAGTTTCACCTACTTTTGCATAAAATAAAGATCATGCTTTTTTTTTTTTTTTTTTTTTTTACATCAAACTGATCACAAACTTTTTTTTTTTAAATGTCTGATGACAAAGTATCCAAAAGCAACATCCATTTTCCCCCTTTGCTAAATGATTTCAGTGCATTTTGCCATGGAATGTTGCAGTCCTCGGTGTGTGTGGATTTTTGTACAGGGCTTGGCTCCATTCATCCAACAACAATGTTTTTTCTGACATTTATCCAGGACACCCCTCCCTCTTACCCACTATTAGCTACTTTACCCTAATTGCAAAGTAAAATAAAAGCTAATTAGATGTAGATTTTTTTTTTAAATAAACATCCGACCAAGTGCAGAAATGCATGGATTTTTCTTTTCTTGCGTTACTTTTAGTGAACAATTAAAACCCAAACCAACCTACATGCGGATAAACTCAACCGAGCTAGCATGCTAACTCAATACTACTTCTTTACCGATTTTACAGTATTTACCTTTCATGCCTTTTAAACAAGAAAGAAACCATGAACAGCTTAAAAAAAAAAAAAAAACAAGCAAAAAAAACAGTAGCTTGTATCTTCAACCAAGTAGAAGCACACATAAATCATCTAAAAGTTTAAACCAAGCGATGCTAATGAGCTAGCCGCTGCCAAGGAGACCGAACGCCTACTGTTAGCTAACTAATAGACTAGCATTAGCACCTATTATCAACGGATTGGCTACAAATGTTCGTTTTGAATTTAACAATAAAGGACGTGCTTTCTGGAAATATTACTGAAATGCCCGTACATTACGAAAATACGTCTTTAAGACTCTGTGGTCAAAGAATGAATAATTCAGTGTCGACAATTCGTTCCGTTCGTTTTGCTAACAAGCGAACAGTGTATGCCAATGGCCCGCTGTGTGCTAATCACCGAGCGCTCCGCTGCAAACATTAACCGCAGTTAATTAACTTCAACGCTGCATGTGGGTTACAGATTAATCAAACATGAACGAGAACTGCAAAATAAAAAGAATGCATACAGAAAAACAATCCGCGAACTCATAGCTAAGCTAATGCCAACGCTAATCAGTAACAATCTGGGTTTATGCTAACTTTCTGCTAAGCTAGCAGAATAGACTGAGAAAAAAAAAACGTGCACGAACCAAGTTATTGGGCTTTTAAAACACTTCGCAATAGATGAGGGAATAAACAGAATTTTAATGTTTACCTGAATCGGGAAACCCAACAGTGGCTCCAGGAGAGGCGAGGCGAGGAGAGGCTAGGCTAAGCTAAGCTAGGCTAGGCTAGGCTAGGCTGGTAACGCTAGCAGCTGTGTGTTTGCCTCTTCAGCCGAGGCCTCGCCGTTAGCATCCAGGCTGTTTCTCTCTTCTCCAGATCACAGAACGGTTTAAATCTCCTTCGTGCTGTGTGAGTGTGTGTGTGTGTTTGTGTTTGCTGCGCTCTGATTTACTCACACGGTGTTTCCATCCTCATCGGTCAGTGTGAATGCGCGTGAGTATGTGCGAGAGTGTGTGTTAAAGCGCTGCTATTCACTGTCCCGAATCCCGGCATCGCGGAGGAGGAGAGAAGCTCCCCTGAAAACACTCTGTGTGTGTGTGTGTGTGAGTGTGTGTGTGTGTGTGTGTGTGTGACAGAGACAGAGAGCGCGCGCGCGCGCGTGTTTCTACGTTCTGGTGTATCACTTGAACTTGAATGTCCTTACAGTGCTGTGAAATTTCAGACTTCTTAAATAAAGTGCCTAGACAAAATTTCAACTGATGAACTTAATATGTGCATTTTGTTTTGTAACGCAAAACTGTGTTCACCTCTCAGAGAGGTGCGTCCCCATTAGGTAGGTTTATTTCAGATGTCCTGAATGTTCTCAAAAACAAGAATGTGCGCGTGTAAGAGAGAGAGACAGAGACTTCCAAAAATGGGTAGGAACAATTGACAGTCCTTATATATCTTTTTTTTTTTTTTTTTTTTTTTTTTTTTTACAAACATGCCATTTTGTATTTTAAAACGTTTTCTTTTGGTTGATGAGGTTCAGGTTTAGGCTTAGCTGTATTACTAATTATGTCTGTGGAAGGTCCTCTTAAGGATAAGACAGGTGTGTGTGTGTGTGTGTGTGTGAGTGAGAGTGAGTGAGTGAGAGTGAGTGAGAGTGAGAGAGAGTGTTACTGTTTGTATGTAGCGTGAGTTTCTGTAGTGTGTCTGAGTGTGTTTGTGTGTTATTAATTTTTATTTGTTTGTCTATCTACTCATTCATTTGAATTAGGTATGTTGCTTCTTTCTCTTATCAGATATTAAAATGCGTATTTGTTTGTTTGTTTGCTTGTTTGTCTGTCTATCTCTTGTAATATACCTAGGCATATTGTTTCTTTTTAGCATTATCAGATATCAAAATGTGTGTTTGTTTGTTTATCTCGGGTATATTTCTTGTTATTATTAGTAGATAAGACCCACACAGGGTCTTAGTATTCTTCTAACAGGGACCTGGGCCAGGTAGCACCTTGTGATAATTCATTAATAACATACAATAGGAGTGTAGACAGTAATCATGTATTAATACAGGACAAAATCAGCCAAAAGAACTTCTTACAGTTTTTATTTGTTTGTTTGTTTGTTTGTTTGTTTAGATGAGAACCTTTGGGTCATGGTGATGGAACTTAGTGATCATCTCAGTTCCTGTTGTCTGTGTTGTCGCCACAATAGCGTGAGCGTTCGCGTTAGCGTGAGCGTTGCCGCCCTCCCTGTACTGCGAGGATGTCAGCAGCATCCTGTCACACGCCTGCTGTTAAACGAGGAACTGTGCTAGTCCGGGACGCACTCTGCAACCATGGTAGGAAACGTTCTACAATTTTACTTTTACAATATTCTAGATCATTCCAGATGGTCCATGGTGCATCTGCTGAAGAAACACAAATGCAGTACGTGTGTGTAGTGCGTCTAGGCGGCATTTTATGCTACTGTTGTGTGTATTTGTTGTCAGCACTTACAGGAAGCTGGTTTGTGTGAAAGTGTGTGTTGTAACACTTCCTGTCTAAGTGCTTAACAAACACATGCAGTAGGGCGCACAATTCACAGAGCACTATCACTATAAACTGTTTTTAATCTCGCTCACTGATAGGGCGTTCTGTTCACTTCATTTTAACAGAAACATATTCAACGTGTATGCATGTGCGGAGTCCTCAGATGAAAGTTCATCTTCACATTTACATAATCATTTTGTACAAATTGTTGCACTTTCCTGAAACTCTCGTGTGGAATTTAGTTTTGAATTTAGAGAAATATAATTCTGCGAGGTTTAATTAATGAGCTGAGTGATTTTACAAGCTTAAATCAACAGGTTTTTCAAACAAAATTGTGATATTGAGGTATTTTGAGGCGAGTGTCTGATTTTTTTTTTTTTTTTTTTTTAGGCTTCCAGTTTGCTTTGCTAAACTGTTAGCTAGAAGCATCCATTACTTATTAGCCTCGTAGCAAACATAAACAAGTACAAGTCGTTTTCCTGAACCAATTTCTCCATTATCATGCTTCATGTGTTGCATTGATTTCAAGTAAAAGTATGAATTATGTAAGAAATAACACTTTGCGTCATGATGTTGTAGAGAAATAATCAACAACATGGTGGTGTGACAAAGCAAAGTTACTGCTACCACCCTGAAGTTGATTATTTTCCTTTAACAGCATGCTCGGATGTTTTTTATTCCTCTTATTTTATTCCTCACATTATCAGTGATTTTCTGATGCTAACAATTTTGAATTTATTAAACAATGACGCGTCATATTTTTTTTAATCCATTTATCGTTACTGTCCAGTGAACAAGTTTCGTACCTTATAGCAGCTATAAGTTCTCTTTTTCCTCTGTCATGAAGTGATTAAGAAAACATAAACAGTCACTCTAGAAACAAGTTTGAACGATCATTCGAACTCTGGACCAATCAGAATCCAGAACTCCGCAGTGCTGTGGCGTGAACTTGTTATAAATAGAGAAAAGAAGAGAACAGAACCAGCAAATTACTAGTAAGAAATATAAATTTGAAGCAAATGAAATGTCATTAATAAATAAAAAAAACGGTGGTGTGTTTCAGTCGAGCTCACTGGTCGTGTGTGAGGTGGATCCAAGCCTGACGGAGAAGCTGAAGAAGTTTCGCTTCCGGAAGGAGACCACCAACGCCGCCATATTGAGTAAGTTTTTCTCCTCACTCAGTAAAATCATCTATTGATCATTATCCGAGACAGGGCTTTGTTGTAATAGTTTGTAATGCGCCCTTGTCGACTTTCCCTAGATTCAATGACGTTATCACAATTCGTCAGCTGTAAAATACTACTTTGTAACTAGTAAATCCTGTTCCTAAACAGTTCCTATTGAAATGCTAGTCTTAGTACTTCCTCCAGGAAGGGACAGCTAACAGAACTTCTGATAGCTAGTTAGCAAGCTAGTGTGGTAGGCCGGCTAGCAATAAAGCCGGATTAAAAAAAAAAGGTATTTAGCTATTTAGTAAGTCATTTCGAATTGCACTGTGTGACATCAACCCAGAACACACTCCTCCTGTCCTGCTCTGCGTACACACTCGGGTTGTGGATTATAGAGGAATTTGATGACCGAACGTTAAAAACAGAATTAGATTACAGGCTGGATGTTCAAGTTTATCATTTGGAACAAACCCCGTAATGAATCATATTCACTCTCAGCACTGGATTAGTAATGATCTCCAGTAATTTTTTTACAACGAAATTACAATTTCTTTTTACTTTTTTTTTTTTTTTTTTTCTTTTATCACATTTTCCATGACACACATTTACACATGTTTTTTAAACACTTCACTTATATATATATATATATATATATATATATATATATATATATATATGTGTATATGTACGATTCATTTATTTTCATCTGATTTAGTTTTTAATATTTTCACCTTAAATTTTATTCCTTGATTCTTTTCATTTTCATTTTTACAATTTGTTTTATTTGTCTTTTTGCTTTTATTTATAAATGACTCGTTCATTCATTCATTTATTAATTAATCACAATTTGTAATAACATAATTGTAATTCATTTAGTCATCCCCCTCCCATGTGATTCATTTATTTTCGCGTGTGATTTTTATTTTTCACATGTAGTGCAAGTGGTTTCTTGTGATGTTCTCACGTGATTTAATTACTAGGTGATGTCACGTGTGTTTACTTGCATTCACACGTTCAGTTTCACGGCATAACACATTGAAACGTACAGTCGTGTTATTATTGTTCGCATTTCACCAAATCCATGTGTGTGAGACATTTTATATTATATATGTCCGATATATCTTTCTTTCAGTGAAAATTGATATGGAGAAACAGCTGGTCATATTAGAAGAGGAGTACGAGGTGGGTGCCTGAAAGATCGCTGAAACAGTTTCATATCACTAAAAAAAAAGAATCTGTGATTAAACATGGGATGTTCATGTTACAGGACATTTCTCTGGATGATCTGAGGGAGGAGCTTCCCGAACGCCAGCCTCGATATCCTTATCTATTAAAAAAATACCCTATATATGATAGAGAGTTGATCTGAAGCTTGCTAATATTAGCGCAGTGCTATGTTTCAGCAGAGTAAGTGATATTCAGGAACAATAAAAATGGTCATAGTATTATTATTTTTATCATTATTATTAGCCTTAATTCAGTTTGGAGTTCATCCTTGTCATGTTAGGTGTAAGCTTTACACCAGCCACTGACACAGAGTGTCGACGTGAAAATCTCTGTGGATCAGCAAACTTTATACAGCAGTAATGCATGTTATTTACATATAATGAAATGAACACACCATTCCCTCACAAGCTACAATGCTTTTCGTGTAAATTGGGCTTTTGTCTCATGAAGTGCGACACATTAACCGATGGAAACTGTTAGTAGCGTGTGCTAGCACTTATTTACGGGACCAAAGCAGATGGGAGCAACAGCTGAGATGAGATGAGATGAGATGCGTGTTTTCCACCACGATCCCAGTCCCCCCACTAAACACAAAAGCATTGTTCAATGTGTAAATATAAAGAATCCAAAGGTCATGAACCTTAAAAAAGGCTGAGATTTCCTGCATTCGTCCATTTTGTGCTAGACATATACATATCACATGCATGCTTCCCCACCCTGATGGTAAAACAGTACTGAAACACAGTTTAACTTCCCTGAAAAGTGAGTCTAAGTGTACACCACTTAACCGAAGTGCACATACATAGTGTACAGCTACAAGCTTACGCACTCCGACGGCCGAGTGTCCTACCCCCTGTGCTTCATTTTCTCCAGTCCCGTTGGTAAGCAGTCACGTTTAAATTCCTGTTAAACATCTTTCGTTGTTGTACTTTTGCCAACATTTCATTTTATTCCCAGGATATTTCCAGAACAGCTACAGAGGATCCGAACTAATTAGCATGCTAAGGAGTTAACTAGCTAATCAGCAAGCTGATGCAACTCTGTATGTTGTGTTAAATTAAATTTAATGCCTTAAAGATAATAAATAAACATTCTAAATTATTTATATATGTATAGCTGCACTATGAGCTATATAATTTGATATATTAAACCGGCTAAATAACCATTGTTAGCTCATGACATGAACTTTAAAAATGTAACAAAATCTGAAATCATTTACAAATTATTAATAGAAAACTAGATCCCAGATCAAACGTTTTCTAATCCTGCACTGAAGCTACGAGGCTAATTTAGCTAACAAGTTACATCCCAAATTTTGCAGTACATTCAACTGATCTTAAGCTCAGTATCTTAATTTTAAGTAAACAACGTACATATTTAAGTGCCTGTTATCACTTGTATAACTTTTTGTCATAAATGTTAGCTACTTGCACATTAGCCTGCCTTCTCCAGTGCGACACAAACCTAAGAAAACAAAGCAGATCAGCTACATTCCGAACAGTCGAACAATTTATTGCTGACTGCAGCATCAGGAGTGAATTGAATTCTCGGTAGTGTTGCTACACTGAGATGCAAACACTGTCCAATCGCAGCCCTAGGCTGTACTTAGGGGCGTGGTTATAATCAAAGAAGTGCCCGAAAGTGACGTTTTTACCAGTTTTCAACCTTTAAAGGTGCATTGTTCATTCCTACTGTATTGAAACTTTAATCATGATTAAAACAGTTTATACGAATAAATGAAAATAAAGATAAAAACGTTACATTTCCTTTATACAGGCTGTAAGCCGGAGCAGCAGATGATGTACGCCGGCAGTAAAAACAGGCTTGTCCAATCTGCCGAGCTCACCAAGGTAAACGTAAACCTCTATAATTAAACGTATGTACTGTTTATCTTGTGTGGATGTTTCTTTCTAGTAGTGCCAGTGGTTAGCACGGTCGCCTCACAGCAAGAAGGTCCTGGGTTCGATCCCCGGGTCACCCAGGGTGCCTTTCTGTGT
>JAQMYM010000003.1:20996588-21030401 GCA_030014255.1 Parauchenoglanis ngamensis
CTGAGTCCCTGGAAGAAAAAGAAAAGAGCGAAGCCCCAAACTACAGCTGTGAAAAGAATACACACTAACGGCAAACACTGGATCCGTTCACCACTCCGTAGCTACACACACACACACACACACACACACACAGAGAGGATAAGTTAGAGAAGACCCTACATGGAACTAGAACCTAAACGTATTTAGCAAACTGTTAGACATGTAATCTATAGCCTGTGTGATTGTGTATACCTTCATGATGATGTAGAAGGCAAAGTACAGCAACAGGTTACAGATGGCGATAGCTAGCAGGTATGAAGCGAAGTCATTGGGCTTTTTTATGAGACCATACGCAGCCCTGCGCGCGCACACACACACATAAATACACAGCAACCTATAATACAATGTATAGGAACTAAGTATATTATTGTGTGTGTACTTACAGAGACCAATTCACAATGTTGCCCATCACAAGTAGCACCATCCGATCCTTAAGGAACAAAAAACACACATTACACTCTTTGTGGTGTGTGTGTGAGACAGGAAGTCAGTAAGCTGAGAGTTTGTGTGTGTGTGAGACTCACTATGTACATGGGTCCACTGCACTGGCGAATACAGTCTGTGTAGATCACATGAAGGGTCCTGCGCAAGATCCCTGTATCTGAAACACACAGACGCACATCAGCAACGTCTGTTCTGTGTTTTTGTTAGTGTGTGTGTGTGTGTGTGTGTGTGTGTGTGTGTGCGTCCTCACCCAGCCTCCAGCGGCCCATGTAGTAGAGTTGAGTGCTGAGAAACATCGTGAACACAATGTGCAGCACTGAGAAGACGATCCAAAACACAGTGTTCCCTTTCCCAAACACCTGACACACACACACACACGATATGAACAGATAAAGTGCCAGGAATTGTGCATCATTCTTCTCCTCAACACTATTTGACATGTAAGGAATAAAGCAGTCAGTAACATGCTGTTTTTGGAAAATAATCAACAATAGGATGGTGTGATGAAGATGAAGCAGTCACTTGCCACCCCAAAGCTGACTACCCATCAAATAATAAATGACATGATACTAATTATCCATTTGTAGTTAAATTTAATATTCACACAACAACTTAGTTCTAACTGTTTCCTCACTGAGAAACTGTAAAGCGTAAACTCCCCTATCCTGAGGATGTCTTCAGTCGTCCACAAGAGGGCATCTGAGACAGACTTTCATATATTTACCCTACTCTGGCCTAAACGTTAAAAAAACAAACAAAAAAAGAAATCGTATCTTTTCAGAGTCCACGTCGTTGGTTAAAAGTGAAACTACTCAAACAAAACCTCAGTAGTCATGAGCTAATCATGAATAGTTAATAATGAAAAGGTAGCCATTGTTGCTGTCCTGTCACGTTATTTGCTGGGTCGTGATCCTGTTATTTGCCAATTCCTTATCTGCATGTCATGTAGCTGGAGCGTTACTCACCACTCCCAGCACGGAGAAGAAGATGACAGCAGCGAGACAGGCGTAGGCGCTGTAGGCACTGGCGTTGATGTCCGGGTGTCTCTTCTGATACAGCTTCAGCATACACAAACCCGCAATCATGTACATAAATGACGTGTCTGAGAATTACATTTAAAAAAAAAAAAAGGTTAGTGGACCCAGTGTAATCGCTATAATGCTGAACATGTTGGTGTGTCTCTGTACGTGTGTACCGAATTGGAAGTTGGTGTAGTTGGGGCAGACGTGGTAACAGGCACTCAGCAACCCCTCCATCATGAGAGCCGTACCCATGGCATAGTACAGACCAAAGTGTTTGGGGATGCCACACTCCTACACACAGGAAGAATGAGCACAACCACATTAACATATTTAACTCCTGTAAACCAAAACTCAGCTTTTTTTTTTTTTCCTCCACAAGATCTCAGTCCAGGACTACATGTTCCATAAGTATGATATTCAGTACCTGCTCATGGAACTAAAAATAATTTGGGGGCGGGGTTAAGAGCACTGCTCCGTGTTGATTGGTTACACATACTGCTTTCACATTATAAGCAATGCCATTTACACTTGTTTAAATTAATAGGGTGTTTTGACCCATTCTTGCTTTTAGATGTGCAGAGAAACTGTGTGTGTGTGTGTGTGTGTTTTCTGACCAGCGCGGTGACGGTGTGCTTGTGCTTGTGCTTGTGCACGACGTCCCTCTGCAGGACGATGAGCAGGAACAGCAGCCCGAGCATCACGTAACCAAGGTTACTCAGGATGTTGTTGAACGAGCTGCGCACACACACACACACAAAGTGGTTTAACACACAGCCCTTAAATTAATCACACACACGGTTCACTGTACACCAACAAAATGAACATCTGGTTTCATACACATCACTTAACCAACTATAATTATCTCTCACACACACACACACACACACACACACACACACACACACACACCTCAGAGCTCCTAGAGGATGTGCACACAGGAAATTGTAGTAACAGATGTCTTGATTTCCTGTCACATTAACGACCTGTAAATAAACACACAAACCAATGCCTCTAAATCACACTTTAACCTTTTTAAATGACTATAATGTCAAATTTTTATTTTTATCTCACTGTCTGATACGTGATGACCAGCTGGATCACGGGTAGAGCGTAGAACACGGCAATGGTGGCAATGTTCCTGCGTGCGCACACACACACACATGTTTTACTATAATTACAATATCATCATTTCTTAATGCTATATTTCAGTCCTTAAACTCACAGAGAAAGGTGTGTGTGTGCGTGCGCTCACCAGAAGTAGATCTGGTATTTCTTGTTGAGCACTCGCTTGTCTTTCCGAGCCAGATCAGAGACACACAGGTACTTCTGGAGAGACGAGATAGTGAGACATTTGAACACACTTTTGCATACACAACTGCACGCACACAGTTGCATTTTGGGTGGAAGTGCTGACCTTGGTGCGGACGATGTTTTTGTCCGAGTCAATATCGGCTAGTGTGTCGTAGTCGTCCTCTTCCACTGAACTCAGAGACTCCTGTCTGCAGCGACCCACTGTGTCCAATGAGCGCTCTGCGTTCACAGAGCACACACACACACACACACACACACACACACACGTGACATTAGAATCATGACATAATGAACTTGAAAACTTAAATAGAATTAAATGTATGTTGACATTTAATTTTCACACAATGATGGTCTTCATGATCAAACCGAAGTGCCGTGCATAAGTGTTGACACCCCCCTTCCTCTTAAAGTTTCCCACACTTTGTAGTGTTACAACCTGTAACTTATTAATCTGTTAATGATGTTGCCAGAACGTGACAGAATAAAAGGGAGCAAGAAGGAGAGGCAGAAAAATGTTCAAGGGGTAAATACTTATACAAGGCACTATGTGCTTGAAACATTGCGGTATCTCATAACCGATTATCCGCACATGCTCTGAAATCAACGCTCTCTCTTCTGATTTATGAATAATCATTGCAGATTGTTAATCAGAGGTCACTGATCAGCGAGGACCGCATCGTGATTGGCCGAGCTCATCGTGCAGTGCTCTACTGATTTAGCGAACGAGTGGGCGTGTCACCGAAGCGGATGACTATGTGGTGTGTGCTGATTGGCCGACGCTTGAAAGCCTCCTGTCCTGAAGGATGAAAACAGACCAATCAGAGACCAGAGAACAGGCTATGGGGCGGGGCTTCAGAAAGTGTGGTGGTCATTTGGTGAATATTTGTTCCTAGGACTCAGTGTATGCGTTTGCCTTGTACCCATGTATCCATAATTAGCATCAGTGGAAGCCAAACTGTCCGTCACAGGTTCCGAGCTCAACGTGCTGGCATTATCAGCTGCAGATAAAGAGAGATGGCGGGACAGATACAAGGTGTAACAAAAAACAGACAAAGATAAGCGAGAGAGAGGGAGAGAGACACATTGAGATGAGAGCGCAAAAGACAGAGGGAGAGACAGACAGGACAGTAAGACAGAAAGAAAGAGAAAGAAATCAAATTCATAAATTATTAATAATTAAGTATTAACAGGAGTACAACTGGTGTTTAATGGAAACAAACACACAACTCACCGAATGAACCATATTCATATGGAGAGGCCGGCGTTTTTCCTGTAGGATGATCACAAACATGCTTAACAACACTCGCATGTACACTGTGCAGTACAAGCTTTAACAGGAAGTGCTTCATCGTGTTAGTGGCTATGGTACGCTACGCTCACACTAGAAAGTTAAAACATCAGGGTCTGATCTGTAAAGCTGCATAAAGCCTCAGACATGAATGTGGGCGTCTTTAAATCCATATATGGATATTCTGATGAATGGATCAAAATTTCACAGCAAGATTATAGAGCGGCTGCTAAGACAATGTTATGTTATAATAACACGTAATAAGTGTTTTTTTTGCTCCATTTTCTCTCTAATTTAGTCTTAGCCCCACCAGCTCTAACCTATGTTCCCATGGAAACGTTGGAACCAACACTCCTGCAACTACAATATACTACTGTTACTAAAACATTGTAGAAATGATTACCGGACACAATATCAGCAACTTGTTCCTGTCTAGTGTGAATGTAGCATTAATTAGCCATTAGTGAGTGTTAGCAAGGGATTTGGTGTGTGCTGACATATCACACGTTCAGAATAGGGTTAGTAACACACACTAAGAAGTACACACACTTGCACGTCTTACCTAAGAGAGAAGCTGGTGCATAAAAGTGAGGAGAGAGAAAGAGAGAGAGAGAAAAAAAAAGAGAGAGAGAGAGAGAGACAGAGAGAAAAAAAAGAGAGAGAGAGATATTGAAGGAAAAATCAATCCACATTGATTGTAGTAGAACAATAAACAACAGTAAAGGTTAGCATACTGTTAAAAAGGGCTTGAGCACATGGTGTGTTTGCAGATGTTTTTATACCCAATTGTCCTCACGAGTATAGTAAGTGCTGAGAATTTTGTCCTTGTGGGGTCATCTGGATGGTCCGCGCAGAAAAAGCGTTTTTCTTTTTTTTTTTCAAAATAAGAATAAGATAAAATAAAAGGGCCAAAATGTTTCCTTTCCATTATCGAGGTTAATTGAGCGTTAATTACCTGCATTAATCATTATGTCAATGGATGGTCCTCACAAGGATAGTAAGGTAGGGGTGTGTGTGTGTGTGTACACGTTCTTAAACATCGTGAAAGAAAGTTGAGAACCGTGTGGTACTGAAACAAGTGGTGGTTGCTAGGTTACCCGTCTCCGCCGGCGACATGTCAGATGGCTTCAGAAGCTCCTCCTTCTTTTTGTGCATTCTGAAAAGGAGAAGAAACAAGCGTGACCATTCAAAATGTACCAGCAGACAGAGCGAGACACGCGCAAACAGATACCCATAAGGAAAGGAAGAAAACGCGATAGACACACACACGCAGACATGAACACACACGGTCGGATATAGAGACACTCATACCTCCTGTTTTCGATGCAGGCCAACAGGAAGGTCAGTACATAGAAGAACAGGAAGATGCCGAGACAGAACAGCATTCCCATGACGTACACTTCAGCTACAACACGGAGAACAAGAACATACCAAGTTAGCCAACAATAATGTCACTATTACGAACACGAGTTATTACAGAGTGAATGACTCACAGTCGATGGCAGGAAAGACGACCACTTCCAGAGTTTTGCTCCGGTTTCCAGCATCCATCAGCTCATCTGAGAAAAGAAAAAACATTCAGGGTCCTCCCATAGTCGACTCTGACTGGTTGGGTACTATACAACGCTTATTCGTAGTGATAAACGAACAAACTGGGTCTATTTTACTGCGTCATTACGCTTTGTAGGGCACTTCATCTCTATAGCAAACACATTTGTGAATGATTCTAGGAGTCACAAAGATTTTTAGCACCAGTGTAACGATCCAAGGTGTAACGTGATTGGTTGGAACACCGTCAGTGTATTATAACACAGTAATATCAGAGAGGGTGATCATCTGGTGTACTTCCAGGACACCAGGCTGAGCTTGGCTCACCGGGTGAGAGGGGGTAGAACCTGAGCGGCCCGCCGCATGCCTCGTCCTCCGTCTTTACCACGACCACCACGTAGAAGCTGTTACTGGGAAAGTCCTTCCTCTGGAACGCAAGAGAAGCATTAGGACACGACAGCCTTTCCCTAAACTCACCATACTGCGAGTGATTTCTGAGAGATTTAGCCTAGCGTATGATGTTGAAGTGATATAATGTATGATTCAAACCTGCCTTCTATACTAAACACTGCACTGAGCTGATGAAGCGATGAGATAGGCTAGCAGGGATGCTACATGACCAAATCTGTGCTCGATCTGCAATGTAGTGGCGTCCATTTTGAAACTATAAACACATTTCCGTAATGAACTCTTTAAAAAAAAATACTACGTCATGTGGTGAATTTATCATATTATAGTGCTATATGTGACTAGAGGGAAAAAAAAAACACCAAGAACAAAATAAATACAAGAAAATTTTTTACCTGTACTGTAATGGCAGCCTTCTTGGTCATGGTCTGATACATCCCGATGAAGGCCACGTTATTGTCCAGATCATACACGGGACACTGAAGAGTTAAAAATACAAAACAAATATGAAGGGTTAAAGGTAATGATGTGCTAAAATAAAAACTAATTATAATAATAATCCTGTCACACACACACAATTAAGAGGAAGAGAAACAAAAATATGGGTGTTCATGCAATGTGTGTGTGTGTGTGTGTGTGTGTGTGACCTGAATATCCTGAACAGACATGACTGAACAGGGGAAGTTCTTCTCCGAGTTTACTTTCACGATGACCGTGTCCATTCCGTCCGGAAACTCGTACTTAAAAAACTGTAGGGGAGACAAATAAAGGATGGAAAGCGGAAATGATAGAGATAAACAGCTTCATAATGGGACGCTTACCAAAGTCTGATCCTGAATAAGCCCTAAAGGCAATCACGGTTTCCTAAAGTGTGTTAAGTTGCTATTATGCTACTAAATGTTTTTTCCTACACTGAATGCAGAATAGAGGGGACACAATATTGTATATGGTGTGACTTGCTAACTTATATTCTTTTTTTTTGTCACAAAGCAGCCTGTACTGTGAATACGAGTCCTGAGATGAGAACAGGACCGTCTTTGTGACTCTAGCACACAGGTCTGTGGATTTCAGATAAAAGTCATCTGTTGAAGCACGGAGGGAGTCGTAAAGCTTCTAATGTCATGGCGTCTGAGTAGTGGAGAATGTTCAGAAGCTCCGAACATGTAAAAGTGTAAAAAGTTGTGATGACAGAAGGATTTATATAAATTAACTCAAACTATTACCCTTTTTTTTTATTTTTTATTTTTTATAATGCACCAGGCCTTGGTTTTATCTTGGTTTGTCTCAGTTCTCTCGTACGCGCACACACGTACAGTGAAGCGTATGTGGACATCGCTGTGGCTGAAATGGCGGCGACATATACGGAATGCAACTGTTAGGAAATAATGGCCTTTACATTTTTTTTTCCAGGTCATTGAAGTTTTACAGTTCTTACACAGGACAGTAACACACACACACACACACACACACCCTTGCTGAACATTAACCTGGTGGATACACGTCACCATATCGCAAAGGCTAAGGTGAAGCATGCTTAGTTAATGGTGTCTAATGATTAGCAAGTGATAAGAGTCCAGTCATAGAACAATTACAAACTGCTGTAAGATAATATAAATATGCTCCTTAGTGCCCTAAAGGTCCTTATGGTGCCTCAGCCCTCAGAGATGCCAAAGTGATCTAGAGGACCGAAAGTGACCAAAAGGTCCTTCTAGTGCCTAGTAGTTTGGAGGCCCCAACATGTCCTAAAGGTTATGACATCTAGTGACCTAGAAGCTTCAAAGTGCCCTAAAGGTCCTTAATGTGCCTAGAGACCCAGAGTGCCCAGCAGCTCTCTTGTATGTCCCCTAGATGCCCAGATATTCCAAACTGCATAGCCAAGAGTCCTAATGCACAAAACCACAATCTATCTATTGCCCAACTATGCAATAATGCCTCAAAGTGTCCTACAGCACCCCCACTTGTCCAGAAGTGCAGTCTCACAGTCTAAAATGCCCTAGGGGACCCCAACATAACCCACAGATCAGCTCAAATGATCCAGTACATGACAGAGTCTCAAGGTGCCTTAAAGGAGAAGTCCTTAGTGACTTACAGAACTCCAAAGTGCCCAATGTTGCCCACATACTAACTGACAAGAAGGCCTAATGAGGAACAGGCTAAAATACTGTGAAATGAAAAAGGTACATAGTGGATTAGTCTTTCACTTCCCCTCGAAGAACTGAGTAAGTCAACAAAACAAACTGTTTTCCCTTAATTTTTTAGAAATCTTAAAAAAAAAAAAAAAAAGGTGTGTGTGTGTTTACAAACCTGGGGTTGAGACGGAGTTGCGTTGAAGCTGAACTTCTTATTAGTCCTGAATAAACAAAAAGACAACACTGCTGTAAAATCATAACGCCCAGATGAACACATGGGGATGAGGTCATCACGATGCCAACCAGACTTGGACAACAAGCTCAGCGGGAACAGCAAACAATTTCAACTTCTTTAATGGCTGTACCTGTACTTTACAACAGGTAATGTGACCCCCTAGATATAACTCCCCTTATACGGTCCCAAGGAACCCCAAGGTGTTAAAAACTGACCCCAATATTCTACCAAAAAGTATGATGAAGTATCTCAAAGTGTGCTATAGTTTTCCTCAAATGACTAAAACAAGGTCTCAAAATTCCATGACTACAAAGTGCCCCCAAAACAATAACGTGACCCAAAGCAAATAAAAATATGTGCCCTTAAATGCCCCAACCAGCCTTAAAATGCCATGAAGTGCCCAAAGAAGCATCTCCTCTCAAGCAACTCCAATGTATTATAAAGTGAGCCAACATACCCTAAAGTTCCTAAAGTGCCAATGTATCCCGAATCACCCCAACAACGTACTGTAAAACAAGCTCTCTAAAGTGCCCAGAAGCACCAGAAAGTGCTCTAATCTGCCCTCAAGTCATACTACTGTGGCAACAAGGGTGAATAAATAAACGGGATTTATCATTGTGAGAATGTGGATGATAATCATGATGTAGGTGAAACTCACTGCAGCGTGAAGCTTTCCACCCGGCTGACCCGCAGGTGGTACTGGATTCTGGAGGTGGACAGAGTGGACACGTCCACGTAGAAGAACTGGGTCTCAGAGAGGGCAAGCGTTGGGGGCTGGCACAGCGTTCGGCCCACCTGTGTGTACTGGTACTTCCTCTGGTAACTACACACACACACACACACACACACACACACACACACACACACACACACACACACACACACAGAGAGAGAGAGAGACAGAGAGACAGAGAGAGAGAGAGGAGAAAACCGTTCCTAGGTCTGACCTGAATCAGAAGTCAGGTGAAGATGGACAGATCCCTCACTTCTCTCTCCGTCATGGCCGTGTGCAGTAGCTGTGTGTTGATTGTATCCATGGTTATTGAAATGCTGACACGGCCGTGTTTGTGTGTAATATCAGCGTCCGCAGGAGTCCTGGCAGCCGGCCACATCAGAGGGGCAAAGTACACCGAGAGACGCACGGCATTGTGGGAATGTTTTACAGGTCAAATCCGAAAATGTACTCATAACATTTCTACACAATCTCCATCTATCACTCTATCTGTGGTCATTTTATTTACTTCTACAGAAGCTACTCCTGGAGGAGGGGTGGAAAGATGAAAGAGGGTAAGGAAGAAAAAAGAAGCAAAAGGAAGACGTAAGGAAGGAAGGAAAGGACAAGAGATCAATCTATCGATTTGTCTGGAATCCGCTGCAGAATTTTTGGCACCCTTTAATAAATGAAAAAATAAAATCTAATTGTTGGAAAATTGCTGAAGAGGAATGAAACATTTTGGAATATGCTGAAATTGGTGGTTGATGGTTGATCATTTTCCTATAACAGCATATCCCTGAAGTGATTCCTTACATGTGTCACTCTTTCGGTATACGGTCACGCTGATCTTTTAAACACAGATGGAGTTGTCAGAAATGATCTTGGGAGTGTTCATGTCTTGTAGTGTTACTCATTCTCTCTCTCTCCATGCCTGAGTGCCTGAGAGCAAGATCACTCTTCCTCCTCCCATCACTGTGTGTGTGTGTGTGCGTGTATGTGTGTGTGTGTGTGTCTTCAGGAAGCCTCTCACACACTGCAGTGGAAAGCAGGGTGGCTGCTGCTGCACTCGGCCATGCGCTGAACGATGGTGCATCAGGAGAAATGTGTTTACCAGGTGAGACCTTCGTTCTGTGATGCTTTTTATCCCCAGCTGACCATTAGAGAATATGATGTGTGCCTAGTCTTAATGTATTTTTTTCCTTATAATGTGTGTGATGCAAAGAGAGAATTTGTACATTAGGGGGGTTTTCAGCTGGCCAGACTGGACTGTGCTGAAGGTGACGTCGAATGAAGCTTTTGGTAGCTGTTTTCTGATCTCATCCTCATTATCCTGGATCAATAAGAGCGTTCTGTCGGAATAACGACACCTGATTAGCTGGTAGCTGTTAGCTGACTCATAGAATGTGCCAGAAAGCGTGACTGATTGACTGGTGTTACATCACAGATCAGAAACCGCCCTGGAATTGTGCTTATTCATGGCAGGCTCACTTCACCAGGTCGGAGCCGAAAGACAAGAAAGGGGCGGGGCGTGGTGTATTTTAGGGATGGATGATATGTCCTGACATAGTGATTAATCTCATTAACGTTACATTATAACTCCAGTGCAAATGATTGACACTAAACACGCTATGGCTGGTTTGAGGTACAGGGTTAAAATTTCCTGAAAATGTTTTGCCCCAAATAATTGAATCCATATACATTTGCGTTGGGTTTTTTTCTGGTTTTAATGAATGATGTATCCAGGCCCAGAGGATCGAGAGGGAGTCCATCAGACAGAAACTGGCCCTCGGCAGTTTCTATGACGACGGGCCTGTTTTCTTCGCCGGCAACAGCTGCCCGTCTCCAAGGTGTGTATCGCTGTATATGCTCTGATTATGTAATGTGTATCTGCTACCTGCTCTGATTATCATCTCCTTGTGTCTTAAAGATGCAGTTTATCATTTTTACAGCCCTCTGCTGCCTGTAATGCAAGTTGCAATTAAAAACAGTGGCAATTCCCTTTCCTCTTAGCCAACCTCAGACCACCTCTGCTGAAAAAAATGTACGCCTTATGGATTACCTATAACAGAAAAGACACAAGATTACAGGTTTGCGTTTTTTCTGGGCTGGAAAATTGTAATCCCTGATACAATCCCTGATTATAAAGCCTGAAAGAAAGAAATGAATAACATCCATTGCATGGCTCTGTTACATATCACAGTTGTTCTAAAGTATCTTTTTAATTACATGACACTTTTAAAATGACAAACAGCACCTTTAATTGATCACGCTGGATAAATAACCTCATAAACACGCATTTACACGTAACAACACCTCAAGTAGGTGCAATTCTTAATGAAAACCGGTTTGATGCAAAGATTTGCATTAGGTTACTTATTACTGAGTTTGGTTGGATGATAATAAATGAAAGAATATTGTTAAAATAATTGTAGAATCTGTTTATTTGGAATTTATCGTTTTATTCAGTCTTTTTCCTTTTGTCGCCAGAAGAGGGCGCAGCAGAGCTTCGATTTAAACAACACCTGGAAAACACTGTATTTTGTTACCAAACCTTAAAAATAATGTTTTATGTGTAATAAATATGCCTAATGAGCATTTTGTATTCCTGTTACATAACCATTTCGGCATTATTAAAGCGTTTTAATACCTCGTGGTGTAGCTTAACGGATGGATAAACATGATATATTAAGAAAATCCCAATGTCAAAGCTTCAGAACATTTTAAGGAAATGCCCAATGCACATGACGTTCTCAGAAACTGAGGAAACAGTTCTGATTTTTAGCAGGAATCATTACATGACCCAAAGAAATATCCATACCATGGACTGTAGAACATTTTCCCCAAACAATATATGATTCAGTATAGAGAAATTTAAAAAAAAAAAAATCCCTGTCGATTAAACGTTTTGAGATATTTGATGTTTGGTCCTGCTTTAGGTTTCAGAGCGGTGTGAATCTGCAGGTCTGCTTTGTGAATGACAGCAGCAGTGATAAAGACAGCGATGCTGAGGACAGCAGGACAGAGACGAGCCTTGACACGCCCTTGTCTCCTGTGGTACCTGCTTTTTAAATACCTCTCTATACAGAACATAGAGTTAGCGAGCGGTGCATTATGGGATAGCGCCAACATCTTTATCTTCAACATACATCACTGATGAATTTGTTGATGTTCACGTTGCATTGAACACTTGAACGAAGCTAAATTGTATGTTGATGGAGTCATGTCAATGGCTGACCAGAGACGATCCTTCCCAGTTTCTGGGCCAATAATGGATGTGCTTTTTAATCCTTTAACCCTAACTTCAGACAGGATGTGAACACCAGTAATCATTAAATAAATGAAAATGTTTTACACACCAATTAAAGTCCCAAATTATTGGACACTATAGGAAAATATTGCAATATTTTGGTTATAAAAATAAGCCTATGAGCCAGTATAGGTTCTATATCAAGTATGGAGATATGGTTTCCTGGGCAACCCAATGGTAATCTTTTCTGATTATTTTATACATCTGGGCAGAGTAAACAGAGCTCGTCTCTCTCAGACCGGGACACTTGTGAGGAAGAGGAAGAGGATGGGGAGTTTTGGCGACTGCAGCGGCGGCTCGAGGAGGAAGCTCGCGGGGCTCTGGCTCTCGCTCGGCCCATGGCACGGATGCAGGTGGAGGTGGAGAGGCATGTCCAGCTACACCGCAGGTCACCGGTGGCCGATCTGGTCAGTGACACACACACACACACACACGCACACACACACATGGACATTTGGTGCTGATCATGACTTTGGCAAATCGTTAAAGGGGCACTAGAAATGAAACTGGAATCCAAGATCACGACTTCATCAATAGCACTTGGGGTTTTTCTGATGTTTCTCGGTACTTGCTTTTTTTTATAATTGGAAGGCAGTGGAAGATGACGTCAAGCAAGAAAGCAAGCAAGAGCGCACAAACGAATACAATTTTGAAAGTGACACTTAAGGAGCCCTGCTTGCTGTTTCTCTGTATTACTTCACTCATTTGGCACCATGAGGCCCTAGTGATAAAATCCCGCTTTAACAACAGGGTGTTAATGCGATATGCTATTTAACACTTCGCAGTTTCAGGACTTGCTCTGATCTGATATCAGTGCACCATCGAGAACAGAACCGAATCCTAACACTTTATGATAGAAAATTGGGGCCTCCCCAATAGTACCATTTTTTTTTTTTTTTTTATGAATGAGAGAATCAAACATTTGTTTAAATCTAGAGTGATTCAAAGCATCCCTTTTTCCAGAGAAGTGAAATTAGACCGAATAGAGAGTTACGCCATTTACACACTTCTGCTTTCAGCTTTAAATATCCAATAGCATAGAGATATATTGATAAGTGGATTAATAAATGGAATGATAAATATCAGATGATACATGTTTTTGCAGAAATAGAAATATCAATATACTTATAATAATAATATTAATCATGATGAGAATAATTACTGTCTAAGAATGTATCGATGGGGTGTTGTCGCAGTTGCCCCACATGCCACACATCAGCGAGAGTCTGATGAAGAGGAGTCTGAGGCCCATGGACCTGAGAGACATGAGTCTGGGTCAGTTACAGGTCATCACCAACGACCTCCACTCCCAGATACAGGGTGAGGTCAAAGTTCACACACGAAAATCCAGACCTCGGCAATCAGCATCACTAAAAATATTACATCATTGATATATACCACGTTATATCTCTCTACGATCAGAAAATGCAGCCCATGGTCATACATATTTGTATTTCGATTACAAGAGCAAGGTCAGAGCCATGATGCTAAAGGGTGTGCATATTTTTTCTGATTTCTCCTGCAGGTCTAAACGATGAGCTTGTGCAGCTGCTGCTCCTGAGAGACGAGCTTCATGTGGAGCAGGACGCCATGCTGGTGGACGTGGAAGACCTGACCAGGTCAGAAAGCCTCGCTGTATAACATGTAGTGTGTCGAATCAGGTCGATTTACTCTGTGCTGCGGATCAAAACACGTAACGTTTGGTTCGCTTCAAAGAATCAACTAAAAAAAATCGATTCAGAACGTCCGCCACTATAAACAAAGTCCGTTAACGTATCAATCTTTTTTTCCCTCAGGCACGCGCACAGTCAGCAGAGACACATGTCCAAAAGAAAAGGCGCCTGCTCCCTGTGACCTCCTGACCCTCTGGAGCGCTCACAACTCAGCTTAACTAGACGTGTGTGTCTATTATCATGTGTTCCAAGCTTCGTGTGGATGTGTTCAGTGTCAATCAGTCATGCCGTGAGCTTTCCTGCTTGCCCACGCTAAAGCACATGAATGTAAAGGTCCCTGGTGTAAGACCTGCAGGCTCACGTGGGCCGTAAAACCGAAAATCCATCTGTCTGCATGCACTTACAGTTTACAGGGGTGCCATGAAATATACATATATACATATATATCAGCATTGCTAGATATTGTTAAGCTATATGAATGTAAGGCCTGCAGGGTTCAAATTAAAAATCAAAAATTTTAACCTTCACAAAAGATCTGGCTTGTCCGGATTCCATAAATTTGCCATGAAAATCTCACCAAAAAAAGATCAAATTCTAATTATAGAATTCTAATTATAGTTATAATTCTAGTCATTATATCATTATAGTTATATTTTTGTAATTTTATAGTGATTTTATCATTCTAGATGTAATTCCATAAGTCTAGCTGTTCTGTATCTGTAGTTATAATTCTATAATCATAGCATTATACTTCTATAATCATTTTATAGGTGTAGTTCTAAGATCACTCAATTCCAATTATCATTGTAATTGGATAATTCTCATCATTCTATAATTACAGTTATAATTCTATAATTAGATAGTTATAATAACAGTTATAATTCTACAATTTTGGCATCATGGTTGTGGTTATAATCCTAAAAATTCCATAGCTAACATGTTAGCTATAATTCTATCTTTGTAGCAATAATTCTATAATTTTAGCATAGTTCTATAGCTACGGAATTATAATTCTAGGTACTACAGAAATTTAACCCCACACGAAAGTACAGAATTAGAATTATAGCAAGCCCTTTTTTTTTTCTTTTTTTTTTTGCGAACGTCTTGCGAATTTGCAGACGTGTTAGGAAAGGTTTAATTGCCTTGCGTAATATACTCTTAAAACGTTCAATTTTTTTCCCTTGGTTTAGTTTTTTTTTTTGCTATTATTCTTTCAAATTCGCAAATGTTTTCGACGGCAATTAGATAAGTGAAAATCGCTGAATCTTCATATTTAAAGACATTGTTGACTCTCAGATTGTAACTAGACTGTAAATGAGTCTAAATATTATTAGACGCTAATTTACGAGACAATTTATGATATCACCTGTAACAATATACGTTATAGGGATCCAGTTAGAGCGCAATTTTTCACCAATAAATTAAAATTTCTCAGTTCACTTAGACTTATTCCTTACTTAGATTTTCTCAACTTATAGGATGGAAGTTTAATGTGAAGTGTTCAAAAACTTTTGCTTCAAATGCTCATTAATCATAAAATTCTAGCTTACAGTGTTCTATGTTTGGTATTAAAGATTACATTCCAATATTGAAGCAGGGTAACTGCCATCAGATGTAACAATAACCCAAGCAAGTTTTTGATTCCCTTGATGATACAAGCAACATTCCCGTTACTCATTCAAAATTCCAGCATAGAGCATTTGATTGCTAGTAAACAGCCTCCATTTGCTAAGGTGTGCTAATGCGGCTAGAGCGAGATTACATTCCAGTTTTGAAGCAGGGTAAAGAGATTATAGCTAAATTAAAAAAAAATTTTAAAAAAAAGAATAAATAACCACTTCTATAGCTGCAAATAACCTTAAAAAATATTAACATGTAATAGTATCTCTGGATCGTATATTATTCATGCAAGAAAAGTTAAGAGCACTTACCTTGTCCTTAGGATAAATTTTACTTAATCTCAATTACACAAAAGCTTGCAAAAGAATTACAACAAGCCTTTTCTTGAATTAGTAAAATGGTCAGCGTAACTAAAGGTTAAACTGCCATCGGTGTAACCACAGGACTTTTTTTATTAAAGTAGCTAAAGCTAGCTTACATTCTGATACACTAATGAATCAGGATAGGAGATTAGCTAAGTAAATAAACAAGTAATGATGTAAAGAAATAACCAATAACCAACCAATGAACGCAAAAACATCTGAATTATTTAGCTTGAGCTGCGAGTCCTGACATTATTCCTCGCCACAAAGTTGAACTGTTTCTAACTTTACTTTCGTACAAGCTACTTTTCTGTTGGCCAACATCTTAAAGCAAGATCATCTTACAATGTTGGAAATACTAGCTAAAGTGACATGTACGTAGGTGATCCAATTTTGTCCCAAAATTACTGATTTTGAATTGCATAATAAATATATAAATATAGTAGACCTGGAAATGAACTGAACTGGTATAAAAGACTCCAAACAAATAGAAGGCTCATATTTCCAGCTACTTTTGTTGGTTCTTATGGTTCAAAAGTCTATAAACTGTTATAATGTCAACATTTAGCAATAACTTAGACAAACTGTCCCACGAAATCGGATCCATTATTATTCAGGAGTACGTTATGTGGCGCATAGAGAACTCCTTTTTGTATGAAATTGAAACGCCAATGAGCAGATTTGATGACGTGCTTAATATTTAGCTTTCATATTCATCATGAACTTCTTGGTGTAGAATTGTAAGAGCGGGACTGGAAGACGGGAAGTGTGGAAGCAGACATGCTAAAGCAAGAAACTGATCAATAAAATACTTACTTGCAGCCATTTCTCGTGTCTGAGGTGGTCATTCTTGGCAAATACTCAATCATATACCGCAGCTTTGTCAAATTCTTGATTTTGATTGAATGTGTTGAGTCATTTTTCACAGGGTTACATTAATGTGCTCGTTAACGTAGTACGTTATCGTTTCTATAGTAACTTACATTACGGCCGCCGCCATTTTTTCTTTTTTATTTATGATCAAATAAAATGTCACGTTAATAAGAAAATGTTTACGCTAATAATAATACTAATATTAATATGCTTATATAATTATATACGTATCTTTGTGGTTAATTCTGTTTAACATTAGTGTTGTAAATTTCTACCGAGCCTGGACTGAATCATGCATGTGTGCTTCCCTTTTGCACGTTTCTTTTTTCTTTTAAATGCCTGCCAAACAAACAAGAACACTTGGGGTGAGATACTTTTGAAAGTTTTCACATCCTGTGCTTTCAAGCTTTACATCATAGCCAGGTTTTCTTTCGGGGTATTTCTGCTACTTGTTTGTGTTCTGATGTGAAACACACTCATGCTAAAGGTTAGTAATGTACCTAGGGAAACACACGACAAGCGTACGCGGCCAGAATCATAGTGCTGGATGTTTTTAAGCGATTAGTCACAGATCCTTGCTATACTGTATGACTTCACACCAGGATAATGAAAGCTGACAGGGGATATTCCCTCAACTCCGTGCTCCCTCAGTGTCCGTGTCAGGCTAAGAGCTAAGGAGTCCTGGGGTCAAGGTTAAGGTTAAACATGTTTACATAACATGACAGCTAAGATTTAAATATAATTTAGTAAACACAATTTCAGATTTTTATTTTTTTTTATTAAATACGTTCCAATTGACTCTTTTGGTTCACAGTGCAAACGTTTTTTTTAACCAATTATTTGCCTATTTAAATGTTCCGTTGAGTAATTTTCCGCAATTAACAGCTAACTGAGTTAATGTTCGCAACGTTTTTGTGTTATCCTGGGTGCACTGTTGATGCCCAAGTTCTGCATCATGTTCTTTCACTTTCACGTTCCACTTTTGGAGTATGACTTGGCAATTTTAATGTTGGTCCATTCTTTGGAGTACAGAACAAAATCTGAGATCATTTCTGTCTTTTTTTTTTCTTTTCATTTTAGCTATTATCTACTCAATACGTAATATTAGGATTTACACCAAAGCCTTGTTGAATTCTGGATTCTGATTGGTCAGAAGGTGTTGATTAATTTCCTAAGTGCAGAAAAGCATCTCAGAATGCACAACGAGGTGGATGGGCTACAACGGCAGAAGATCTCATCGGGTTCCACTCCTGTCAGCCAAGAACAGGAATCGGAGGACAACAAAACTGGAGAGCTGCAGACGGGGATAAAAATATCATCTTTTTCGCAGACGGTAGGGTCAGAATCTGGCGTCAACGGCAAACATTCATGGAGCCAACTTGCCTTGGGGCAACGTTTCAGGCTGGTGGGGGTGGAGTAATGATGTGGGGAATGATTCCTCAGCAAACCAATCGAGTATTGTTTAAACGCCACAGCCTAGCTGAGTATTGTTGCAAACCATTTTTCCAACAGCTTGTGGAATCTATGAGCGTATAGAGTGTATTTTTGAGTGTATATACTCAATATACCGAATATATACTGTACATAATGTATACTGAACTTATGCTGAAAACTGGGCCTAATTTTTGTTAGGAAGTGAAAAGAAAAAAGAGTGCTCTTGAGGAATGCACACACTCCAGCTCAGAAACAGGAAGTGGTTCTTCTGGCGTACCTGCACGTGCGAACTCAAGCCTAGAGCATGTAAGAACGTTAATTCCCTCCATTTCACACCAGAACAGACATCCATTTCATTGGAAATTACAACAATAAAACCCTTTGTGTGTGTATGTGTATGGGAGAGAGTTTCATTTGTACTAATGATAACGATGAATTATTACACTTGTAGTGTGTAAGAGGAAAGCCCCCGTGAAAAGTAAACAGATACACACATATATATATATATACAGGGTGGAATGAAACATGGCATCAGAATTAAGAAACACCAGCAATCATGTCGAAGACCGTCTATCAGTGTAAGTAGCACAGGGATGCATAGGGTTGACATTTTTACTATTGTAGTTTATTTTATTTAGATATTCATTAAATTAAAATATATTTTTATTATTACATTAATTTTATTATTGTTATTATTATTATTATTATTAGTAGTAGTAGTAGTAGTAGTATTCTATTGTCAGATTTAGCTTTGTGAACAAATACATATTTTTATTATTTATTTATTATTTTCTGTATAATATATTTTAATATTTTATCTTATTTAGTTATTATATTTAGGAATTGCAATTTTTTCTGTTTATGCATTTTATTTTATTATTTCATTCATTTAAATTTTAATAATTATTTTCTTAGTAATATACACGACTTCTACTTTTGTTGCTTCTTGCCTGATTTTTAACTATAAATTATCCCTTTCGTTTCATTTTTTGGTTGTTATTTGATGGTTTTGGCGTTTTAAGGTTATTACACTCGATTCTTTCTTTCTATTTCATGTAGTAATGTGACATAAAATAGAATGTAGCTTCTTAGGTTTTATTTAGTTTGCTTATGAAGTTTAATCTAATCACAGTCAGTATGCTATTTATTTATTTACTTACTATCTTACTTACCTTCTTATTAACTTTCTTTTTAATTACTTACTTTCTCTTTTACTTACTTCATTAGTTATTTACTTACTCTTTTATTTACTTAGTTTCTTTCTCATTTACTCACTCACTAATCACAGTTAGTCTGCTATTTATTTTATTTATTCACTTACCTACTTATTTACTTACTTTCTCATTTACTTATTTTTCAAACTTACTTTCTTATGTAATTGCTTACTCTTCTTATTTACTTACTTTATTTATTTATTTTCTTTCTTATTTATTTATCTACGTATTTTCTCACCCCATTTTTTATTTCATTTGTATTCTTTGCAGGTTTGTTGCTGTCGCTGCTCTCTGCGCTGTGCACGGCCGGACCCGCGGGAGCGCGCAGCGTGCCCGTCCATTTCTCAGGGAGCGCGTGCCTCGACCTGGGTCGCGCGCTTTTGCAGAACGTGACGGATGCGCTCGAGATCGTACGTAGCTAATATTTGGGCTGGGAAGAGGGGCGTAAATAAATGAACATTGCATTAAATGTAGGCGTATTTGTGATTTCCGGTATAGGATCAGCTGTTTAAAGGATTAAACTGCACGGAGCAAACCGCTGAGCTGAGAGCCAGCACGAGGACGCTGTCCGCGTGCACGCCGCAGGTGAGCCAACTGCTACTACACTGTGTCCCCAAAGCAATACCCATGATGCACTGCGCGCTTTCTAGTGAGCGTTACTGCTCAAAACGGCTCATTATTAAATTGTCTTATGATTAAATTTTCAGGACTACATGTGTGCACTGCTGTGTTTTTATGTGCAGAAAATCTTTTTTTGACTTTTAATTAAACTGAGTCTAATATTTGGTAAACACACAGCACACGGTTTAAGTACATAAATTCATCACTTCAATTCAATATAACTAATTGAATTCAATAGAATAGAAATAGAATGTGATTTCTTGATATTAGAGGCAGCGTGATGTAGCTAGTTAACAAACCGTGCTATTTCGGTTATGTTTCAGCCCGTAATTTTTTATTAATAAAGAATTATTGTCTTTACAACACATTGACTAAAATCAAAATACTTCCTTTCTATCTTTCATCCAACAGAACTTGATATGCTTCGAAGGCACCGACTTCACCTTCGATCAGGTACGCTCTTTACATTCAGTCAGATTCAAATCCATGACACTGGATATGCTGATACTGGTTTACACACCCCCTTGTTGACTTTCCCTCCTTATTTTCTCCTCCTACGTTGCAAATACTTGCTAATAATTTGCTAAAATCAGCTTTTTTTTTCCGGGGCAAAAGTTACTTGAGAGCGTCTGCATCCAAACTGGCGGATGAATCAATGTGTGAATGTAAACAGGATTCCAGAATTGAACAGTTTCTGATTGAGCTACAAATTACAGCTGTTGGAACATTTTACAGTTACATTTATGTCATTTGGCAGACGCCCTTATCCAGAGCGACTTACATACATCTTATCTTATACAAGTGAGCAGTGCTCAAGCCTTGCTCAAGAGCCCAGCAGTGGCAGCTTGGCGGTGCTGGGATTTGAACTCACGACCTTCCGATCACTAGTCCAACGTCATAACCACTGAGCTACCACAGACCCCCATTTGGTACGATTTGTACATTACTCAAGTAGTATTGAAACTGAACACTTGTACTCTTACTCAAATACATTTCCAAGTGAACAAAACATACTTTTTACTCATACATTTTCCCCTTTCTTTCTATTTCTTTTATTCTTTTAAATAAAATGTTGTCTATGGCTTGGAGTTTCATATAGATTTATACAGGATGAGGTGTCTCATTTACCTCATAATAAATGATCGATCAGCCTTTAAAATTGGCTATCAAAGCTAAAGACGCATATTAACTTTAAGCTTGGTAAGTCAGCTAGTTATGTTTTGTAATTTATCTAGTTAAATTAGCTAGATATTTTTTTTAAATGGTCTTGTTTAATTAGCTAGTTAAGTTTTGTTTTCATGGCTAATGTCCCGTAGTCAAACTTGATTTAGTCCAAAGCCAAAAACCTGATTTGAGTACAAAAGAGGGGTTTGAGTGATGCCAGATCAGGAATAATGAGTATATATATATGTGTGTGTATGTGTGTGTCTGTGTGTGTGTGTGTGTGTGTGTGTGTGGAGGTAATGGTTGTATTTTCTTTTAGTGGAAGAGACAGATGGTGTGTCCTAGATTATACAGTCAATGGAGAAAAGGTAAGAGAGGAATAGGATTTAGTGATATATAAATTGAAACCCAATTAACAGAGTCAAGGATGGCTTTATTAGGTACAGGAGCAGATCTGGAGGGTTCTCTGGCATATAATGTTTTTGGTAAACTGGAATGTTTGGATGCTCTTGCCCCCCACTCTCACACGTTTACTCAGGTTTGTTGACGGTGGAGTGGCTGGCTGCTTTTTGTCCCAGGAGGCCCGCATGAGTGTGTTACCTTCTTTAGTTATACTGTCATAGCTAGCCTTGCCAGAGTTCCTACTTGCACTCAGCACACAATATACTCTGTTCCTTAAACATTATGTGACAATGAGCAAACCTAACAATCTGCTTTTTCTCTTTTCTCTTCTCTCTTTCTCTGTCTGTCGCTCTGCACATGATGACTTCTGGTTGGAGTCATCACTTGGACACCACTTGCTCCTGTTGAGGATGGCACCATATGAACTGCCTCAACATACACCTAGAACTGTGAAGATGGCGTTGGACTGCTGTTGTCAAGAGCAGTTCTGCTACAATGGCATAGGACTCAAATTGCCGCAAACAGTCTTGCACTCAAATCTTGACCCTATAACAAGTGTGTTAATTGTAATTGCACTATCCAGTGCCACCCAAATGAGCATGGGTTCCCTTTTGAGTCTAGTTCCTCTCAAGGTTTCTTCCTCTTGTCATCTCAGGGAGTTTTTCCTTGCCATCATCACCACAGGTTTGCTCATTAGGGATATATATAGACAAATTTATAGATTCATAATTTTATATTCAGAATTTATATACTTCTGTGAAGCTGCTTTTGTGACAATGTCTGTTGTTAAAAGCGCTACACAAGTAAAATTGAATTGAAGTGAATTGAAAGCTAAAGGAAAGAGCTGGTGGGAAATAATGGAGGAGACCGGCTTTTTGTCAGGCCTCTGAAAGCCAATTCTGATTCTCCAGATCTCCAAAACTCATACTAAAAGTTGAATTCAAGCTATAACCTTTAACCTGACTTAAAGGTTAAGCTTAAACCAAACCTCTTTCTCTTGCAGTCCCTGCAACCATTTGAACATTTCCCTTGCAAATGTATAGCTTTGCTGTAAATCCCCTGACTGGATTTTCTTTCATCTTCTTGCTGTAGTCCACCCACTCAGAATGCTTGTCTCAATGAGGTCATTTCAGCATGCACCTCTTTGGATGCCTACAGAGCTCCCCGCATTGTCCGTAATGACAAATGGCTAGCATGGGATTACTTGTTCATAATAACTAGTAAGATGAAGGGATTCTGATTTCAAGAATGAAGCCTGAAAGCACTTTATTTCAAGTGCTTTAAGCATTCAGCTAATATGCTTAGATTGAAAAAAGACGTGAAAAAGCAAAGCAAAAAGGAAACACAGGGTATTGTGTGTATGTGTGTGTGTGTGTATGTGTGTGTGTATGTGTGTGTGTGTGTGTGTGAGAGAGAGAGAAAGAGATCGGTCAACTCCAACAGCCTAAGATAGTCAAAGCTTCAGAAAATCTTTTTCACTAAGGGAAAAACAGGTCTCTCTCATCTCTGTAATAGAGTCCATAATCTCTTCTCTTTCACTGGCTCAGTGTAAAGACTGCCTGTAGTCGGAAATCCCCCTGCCCTCCTTCGCTCCACTTCTTTCTCCTTCTCTCCACCATTCCTCCTCCCCCAGAGCCATTAGCAAGTGTCCAGTTCAGGGCCGAATCCTACCTTGCATGGGGCTAATGGCCTGGCTGGGGAGACACTCGAAGGAGGCGAAGACTGTAAAAGAAATCATGTCAGAGTCGACACTCTGCTTATCAGACTCCCAAAAAGGTAACCTTTCTTTCTTACTCCTACCCCTTGCTCTCCATGCTCCCATTTTCTCTGTTTCATGTATCTGTGACTTCCACCCTTGACACCAGGAAAGGCTCCATTAGCAGCACCTTTCACCATTGTCTCTCTTTCACTTTCTCTCCTTGACTCTTTCTGCTGAATAAGATAAATACTTAAATGCTGTCCAAATCTGAAAGCCCCCAAAATGTTGAATGCTGACATTTTGGACAATTTCAGTGGTCTGAAACAACTGTTAAATTGCAAATGCTAAAACAGTTCATCATTCTAGCAGTTGCAATTTAGTAGTTGTCAGGTAGAGACATTAAGATTCTGGTTTATTCATTTTTCGGGCTGCTCAATCAAGGCCTTTGTTGAAACTGCACATAAGGAAACAGCTTTTCGTGCCGGTGTCACGGCGTTAAATATAAAAAGAAGTAAACAGGCAGGGGGTGGTTTAGATCTTTAAGAGGCACAACATTTTATATTCCAGCATCTTATAGAGTAGGTGCTGCATACTTTGTGTAGACTAAGCATGATTTGTAGTCTAAGCATGATTTTGAATTGCTGAGGCTTGCAAACATGGCTTTTCTACATCCCTCCACAGCCGCTCTGTGTTTTCATTTAAAAAAATCCCTATCTCTGCTAAATTCTCTTTTCTTATACTTCCTGTGTGCATATGTGCCTGAGTATTTCATAAAGCAGTAGGAAGTGCATTGAGTGTCTATATGGAGATAGATGGCAGATGATTGAAGGAAGGTGGATTTGCCCTTGAGAGATAATCCTGGGCTGGGAAGGCTGTCTGATAGTGGCTGGGTGGAAGTGATAAACGGCCAGCGTTGGGTGAGATAAGGCCTCAATCAAACACAAAAAGCCAACCCTTTTTCCAATATCTCTGATCCCCATGGCCTTTCTCTGATGGGCATCAGCAAAAGCTCCCTGAGCAGGCTGAGCATTAACTCAAAGGCCACCTTCAAGCAAGCATGAAGTGAAACCATCTCTGCTCTGCCCAGAATTCAGTTTATCCCAAACAGCTGCAGAAAAATCTCATAATTAGTGGTTTCTTTGCATTAAGCCAATTTAAGACGACCATGCAAATATGTATTTATAAATACATCACAAGTATCCAGTGTTAATTTTGACAAGGATTTAAAATTTTGTTCTAGTCTTAGTTATTTACTGAAAATTGGAGTTACCTTTTAGTCACAATTAAGTCTTGTTTTGTTTTAGTCAAGATTTAGTCAGTGGAACTCAGTTTTAATATTAGTCTAAGTTTAGTCATAATGTTTCAGTAATAATTTCCTCAGACACTTTCATGATACTTGTTGAAAAATGTAGCTTTAAAATGGGAGCGGTATTGTCCAAGTTTTTTCTTTCTGTCTTTTTTGATGTTGTGTCTATCACATTTTGATGTTGCCATGCAGAAGTTATGTGGAATTAGCCACAACTCTGCTAGTGTTTAGCTAGTTATCGAGTGAAAACCGCATTTCGTACAGTGTGATAGTGATGACCTCTATTTTCAAATAAAGATACTTCATTCAGAAAAACAGTGTGTGTGACCTGACTCATATTCCTGTTAGAATCCAGTATTGTGAAAGCTGTACCAAGCCTAGCAAGCCATATACCCTCACTTTCCAACTACAATCAGGAATGTAAAACAGGGAAGGTAATTCTTAATTCTAAATATATTATTAATATAAAGATATTGCTGAAGGATATTCCTCCTGGCTGAAAAAGAAGTAAACTAGGTTGTGTGCCTGAGCAGAGCCAGCTATTTCATCTTATTAGTCAAGGCATAATGAACAGATATTTTGCCATAATTTTGTTTATCAAATATTTTTATGTGTATGTTGTCATTATAATTTAGCCACGAAATAAAAGGTTGTTAATGAAATCGCCAAACATTTCATTAACAAAATTAACACTAAAAATATCTACAGGAGGGTTTTAATCATTTTAAAATACCCACTGTTCAATTTAGTTCTCAGCATTGTCCAAAATGTATGCGCAAGCATTTGAATAATGTTGTTTTTTATATAATTTATTTTTACTATAATTATTACAATTATTTTTTATTATAACTGTTGTGCAAACTGAGTAACATAGCTGTGTTGTCCCTGCCACAGCTTCATGGTGTGTGGTGGTGCAGGCAGTCATGGCTTTATGGTTAGGGCTCTGGTCTACAGCTCAGACGGTTGTGAGTTTGAATCCTGATACTGCCAAACTGCAAGAGTCCTTCAGCAAGGCCCTTAACCCTCATCTGCTCAGCTTAATTTTAAATTACATTGGATAAGAGTCTGCCAAATGAATAAATGTAAATTCGAATCTGTTAGAGGTTCAGTCTTGCTGAGGAACAGATGAAGCTGTGCTCTAGGTGTCAAGAAAACAGTAAATAGATTTGAGAATGATGCATCAGGGAGGCTGATAATTCCAATGATATGCCATATTTATAGCACCACAGTTATCAATGTGCATTATCATCTGTTATACTTGTGTCACCAGCAGCAACGCACAAAGAGAACTTCCAGAGACATGATTAAGGCCAATTGCTTAATATCTGTTGGAATGCTTCATGACTAATTTCATACCCTGTGCTATGTTTTAAAACACGTTTTTAATTGCTTCTTCAACAACCGAGTGGCATACTGTACCAGATATTCTAGGCATGAATCCATTGCCATTGACACTCAAAGAAACAGATGTACACTTCAGCACATTACACACACACTTGTGCGCACACTACTTAGCTCACACTCAGCACATTTGAATTGTTAATTTCTTATCTCTCATGCCACTCAAATACTTGAAATTGGAAATTCATCTGCTGCCCCAAGAGTACAGCAGCCCCTCAGGGACACACTTCTAGCCTGCAAATGATATTCAACCTGTGCAAGGTTAACAATCTCACCTCTGCTGATTGGACTGAGAAAGACTGAGTGACTGACTTCCTTTTTTAAAAAAATAATCATCAATAATTTCATACTTACAGACACAGTTTCTTATTTCAGTTTCTGTTTTGCTAGGATGTAAGTGAATTTAACCAAATTGATTAGAAGGAAAGAAGGAGATACAGAGATTAATAGAAAGATGAAAATTGAGAGCAGTCCTATCTAGGCTAATGAAAATCTTATTTGATGACCTAACAGACTAATCACGTTTGTGCAATTCTAGTCAGTAATCAGTTGGAAGTGCTTCACGTCATCAAATTTGCATTTAAAGCTGCTGCTCTCTCTTAGTCTTTCACAGGAAGTTACTCTACTATAACATATACTGAATATTCTACATTCATCAGGAGCAGATTGTTAATTTAGGGAAATCTTATGGTACACAGTAGATGGGGGTAAGATCCAGCTAAAACAGTTGTGAACTGTTGTGATCACTGGTACAGTGGTTTGCACTGTTGCCTCACAATAAGAAGGATCTGGGTCATGAACCTGTTGGCTGACTGAGGCCTTTCTGTGTGGAGTTTGCATGTTCTGCCCCTGTCTGCACTGCACTACTGTCCAAAGACATGTTGATTAGGTCAACTGGCTAGTCTAAATACCCATATATGTGAATGTGAGAATGAATGGCTGTTCATCTCTGTCTTAGCCCTGTGATAATTTGGATAGTTCCCTGCGACCCTTAGCAGATAAGCAGTATAAATAATGGATGGATGGATATGTGTCACACACACACTCACGAAGCTCTTAGTGCTTTAAGAGATTTAAAGCATACCTATTCTGTATCAGTGGGCTTATAACCAGATGCTTGGCAAGGAATTTAAAGTTATCACATTAATTATCATTATGTACCTCTAAAAGATGCCAAAAGCCTAACCTCTCTCATCTCCTGTGCCTGTTGTTTTTGCGAACAGTGTATAGTCTATCAGGCTTAACAGTCTAGACAGTCATAAACACAAATCAGCTTAGCTCTATAGTTGTCTTTGTTGTAGACGGGGCTGTTTCTCTTCTACACAGCTTACATTCTTGATAATGACTGTGATAAAAAGGTGATGAGCAAAATGAAGCAAGCTGAGATGGAGAGACATCAGTCTGCAAACAACCACTCTGTCAAGATGTTGTTAGAGGACACAACGCGAGCGGGAGAGAGAGAGCGAGACAGATATATTTAAAGAGATGACCAGGAGAGAAAAGTGAATCATGATCACTTTTCGTTTTATTTCTTCACCTTCCTTATATGGGTAATGCACTGCGTTGTGTCATGTGAAAGAATTGAAGTTGGAGCAAGGATACACTCCAGTACTTTGAAAGTAAAGGGCAGGATGACACGGTTTAATAAGCATAACGGACAAGATGGTCCAGTCAAAAACCACACACTCTCTCTCTCTCTCACACATACACACACACACACACACACACACACACACACGCACACACACACACACACACAAATGCACCACTTCACCCCATCATCTAATACTAGCCATTACTGAATGTGAATCAGAGAGAAATACTTATAAAGGATGCAGATGGAAAAAATGCTCTGATCTGTTTTCTCCAAAGCTGCTTACTGCAGACCACTCAGACACTCGCCCACAGATTGTCTGATGTGTATTGTACACTTAGCGGCCACAATGATCAGAACTTTGCCAATTACAACCTCACTGGCAATCAATGTGCTGGTTTTTGTCCGTCTGATGGGCAACAAAAAGCTTTTAAAGCGGCATACTGTGGGTTGAAAAAAATTTGTGAAGTTCACATAGCATCTATAAAGCAGGTAGTGGAAAGAGAGAGTCTCAGCCTCAATCGCTCCACCCACAGAACTCTTAGCAGCGTAGGTGCTAGCAGGTGGATTCTTGGACAAATTAAGTTATGAGTGTTACTGAAATTGCCACTTTGCTACAGTTAGAAGAACACACAATTTAAACCAGAACGTATGAAATGCTTTGTGTCCAAAGTGTCCAAAGTGTCCAAAGTGTCCAAAGTGTCATTTAGCACTTTGTGTCCAAAGTTTCAGTTTCTGTCCAGAGTATCTGTACCACTCACATGATTTGTATCTCTTTTAATACTCAGTTACACAACAGCTTGATGTGCCAGGAAAAGAAAAAGCTGTTCAACTAGTCCTTTCAGTTTGAAAAACCGACAATACAAAAACCTTACCTGATAGTGCATGAGTGTGTTGAGCCTCTTCCAGTCATTCTCAATCTTGGTGGTGATATCTTCATCCTGCAAGACCACTCGTGCCATCCGGCCCTGACGCCACTCTGGAAAACAACACCCACGCATGCATAAATAAAGAAACGCTACACAGGGTCTTGATGGAGAATTAGACAGGTTCAGAGAAAAAATGATCATCAATTTTCCCCTCTGTTGAATGGTCCTCATTAGGCTGTGTGCTTGCCAGATGCACAGATGATGGCTGTAAAAAAAAAATAATAAAAAAATAACCCACACACACACACACACACACGCGTGCAAGACTGTGCCAGTTCCAAAAAGCTTGCAATGGAAGTGGTTATTCAGGCCAAGGGGCTGGAAGGCTGTTCTGAACCGCTGATGCTGGGAGCTTTTGTGCCGTATTTATGTGGAAATTATGTGTGCCAGAAATGAGGCTGGGAATTGGGAAAGGTTGATTTCTTTTGTGTAATTTTGTGGATTCTTTGAATTGTTACAAATATAGCATTTAGCAAATGTATACAGGGCAACTTACAAAAGTGTTTTGGAATCAAAAACACATCCTCAGGCTAGTACAGGTAGGTCAGGGTCTAGCAATAAGCTAAAATCCTGTTATGGAGGTATGTTGCAGAAACAAGAAAATAAATAATCATTTAACATTTTTTTTATTTTTTTTTATTTTTTACTGCTGTCAGGTGCTTAGTGAAGAGATGGGTTTTCAGTCTTAATATAGTAAATTCGGTAGGCAGGGTCTGGTCTGACTTTAGCTTTAAAGGCAAACGTCATTGTTTAAATGTGACCAAATAACATGGCTGAACAATGTAAAATCACCAGTATATTTTACCAAGGGGAACACACACAGACACCTTGCTCTCTCTCAGCTCCTATGGTGTGGGTGGGGTAGCTGACCGCCAATTTACTCAATGGCGTGTGGGGAAAATTATCCTCTTAATGCCCATGACAATAACTATGATTACCACAGCGATGACAGCCTGCCGAGGTGTGTGTGTGTACGTGTTCATTCCAGTGCATGTGCATTTTGTGTGTGTGTATGTGTGTGTGTGTGTTTGTGTGTGCGAGGAAGACTGAAGCTGAATGAGGCTTGCTGCAGATCTGTCAGTCACACATCCACACATCCAATGACAGGGGAAAACATATTTGCTATGTGTTATCCGTACACGTTAATGCTCCAGGATAAGTACTCACCCAGGTCCATGTCTACAGCTCTGGGTCTCTGAGAGTAGGGCATATTCTTGTAGATGGCATCCAGTATCTTTTCCTTCACCTGCGTAATGGTATCACAGTTCAGCACCTTCACTGCAATCTCCGGACTGTTCTCGTTATCCGGATTCACACAGTTCAAAATCTGAAAGAGAGAGATAACGAATGACGATGAGGTTGATCTGGATGAAGAGTAATCCACAGTTGGAGTGCTCTGATGGAGCCGAGCTTTGGGTACATGGCAAGGTTGAGAGAAAGGCCATTTGCTGGTCCCAGAAATCTAATTTCACACCCACTGCAGGAGCCCAATTTCAGTTTCAGCAGGGTATTAGGGCTTAATTAACAGTCTGCCCGAGCAAAACACACACACACACACACACACACATGCACGCATACACATGGAAAAACAATACACATGGCACATGCACATACATGTCAACACCACTCACTACTATGACACATATTACTAACCAGTGTTTTGTACTCTATTTGCTGTCGTATGAGCTTATCTTCACTCAGTGAGTAGCGAGCTTCGCCTGTGATGGCATCTATAGGCCCTTTCTCCATCTGCTGCTTTATAGCACAATAGAGCATAAACAAAGGCTCTCCAGCACACTCCTACAGAGAAAAGGAGAGACAGGGGAAAACAGGAGAGAGTAATATTAGATAGAAAGCATAAGTAAAAAATGTGGTTGTTTCAGGAAGGCTAGACAGCTCTATCCAGGTTTATATGATTTTGTACTGCAACCAACTAAATTGTGGTAGAAAATATTTTCATTCATCATTAATTCATGTCTTATTGAGCCTCTTATTATTATGAAACAACAAGAAGTTATACAGTGTTTTAAGACCATTCTGTTGCTATCCTAATGAAATACATCACACTGAAGTAAATGGTGTGATGCATACAGGGTATACTGTGTGTCCCAATTTCTAATAATGTTCTTGGATAATAAATAAAAAAAATACATATTGTTTTTAGGTTTGGATAAATGTTGTTACATAAGCCCGCACACATCATGGGGAACGGTTTGCTGTTAAACAGTATGAACAGTAATGCAGCTTAGGCTAGTGAGAGCACTCAGTCCTGCTGTAGCTGAGTGGATGGATTAGCTGAACTCCAATATGAGATGCATATTTCACACCCCATCTTACTTACACATGCACATTGATCCACACCAGAAAAGCCCTTACAAACATTAAATATTTTATTTTTATTTCAATCCAATTCCAGCACAGAGTAATGTGTAATGATGTTGCTCCATAGGAGTGTAGAAAGGCGTACTACTGATATTACCTTGAGGAACTTGTGAAGAAGGAAAGCGAACCAGTTGGTGAGCATCTTCTCAGCCACAGACTCAGTCCTGAAAAACACAAACAAGCAACTCAGTGAATGTCTATTTTAAAAATGTATTATGTTTAAGGGAATCCTAAGATTAAGTCCTAATGTCTTCTGATTCATTAGTCTTGATTTGAATTTGCGTATATTTTATATTTTAGCCTGGGAAACCCCAATAGATGGCTAAATTCAGGTGAACAAAATAGGATGTTTCTGCCCATAACATTCTTTGAAACCACAATAAAGAAACCAAAAATGAAAAATTACAAATGACATGGATATAAAAATATTTGTATTCACATTTTAATATCGACTTTGCTATCTTCATGCTGGAAAAGTGTGCAGTTTAACACACACAGTGGTAAAACCAGTCAGCCTGCCGAAAGATGTCAAAAACCTTGCTAGCTAAGTGAGATTTCCTCACACACTGAATGTTATGATCTGTCAGTGGATAGTTAAATGACAAAGGAAAATGGACATAAGCCTACTCAATTCAGCTTGTAATCAGATACTGACAGTACATCAACATATCCCTGTGCAGTCAGAATGAATCTTCAAAAGCATATTTCTCTCTTTTGACTTTTGGTAGTAACCAGACTTTAAAATGCTAGAGCTTGAGTTTGAGACTCAGGTAAAAGGGAAGCAGAGTTTAGCTCAGGAAAGCCTGCAGGTTTCAAAACTATATATTAGAAAATGTCAAAAGTACACTGGTCAATCACAAATAAATTCTTTTATTAAATGTTTATTATTGAGTAATCCATGATACTATGGTATGTCCTGTTCTTTCATCATTCTAGTTTACAGTCCTTTTTTGAAAGTACTGCAATGGCAAGGCCATTTGGGTTTGAGATCTGAAGATGAATATGAGACGATAGATCAGAATTCATTTCCTGATGATGTGTTAAATAACTTAGAACATGGCACCTTTGTTGTCAGATCATTTGGTGAGCAAAAGTAGTGGAACAGCTAGTCTTAAAGTAAATTAGACTTGATATTTGGTTGATATAACTGAATCAAGCCGGTGACCCACTGGCATGAGCAAACTGTTGCATTCTTCTTTTGTGATACTTTTCCGGGCTGGTTCTGCAGCTTCTTTCAGTTGTTGTTTGTTTTAGAGTGTTTCTCCCTTCAGTCTCCACTCCAGGAGGCAAAATCCATGCTCAATTGGGTTAAGGCTTGGTGATTTACTTGTCCAATCTAAAACCTTCCACTTTATCCACTAATGAAGTTCTTTGTTGTGTTGGCAGTGTGTTTTGGGTCATCGCATTGCTGCATGATGACGTTCCTCCCAATTAGATTGGATGTGTTCCTCTGTATTTTGGAAAAACCGATTGTTTCTGTAGACTTCTGAATTCATTCTGCTGCTACCGTCATGAGTTACATCATCAATAAAGATTAGTAAGCCCATTCCAGAAGCAGCCATGCAAGCCCAAGCCATGACTCCAATAGGCTTGACTGATGAGCTTGTATGTTTTGGATCATTAGCAGATCCTTTCTTTCTCCTCACTTTGGGCTTTCCATCACTTTGGTAGAGGTTAATCTTGGTTCCAGAACTTTTGTGGCTCATTTCCGCATTTCTTTAAAAATTCAAATCTGGTCCAAAGCTTGTCCAGTGGCTCTGAGTGATTTTCCCTATCTTCAGCTTGCTTCGCTCCCACAGACAGCTCTCTGGTCCTCTTGTTGGTTTATCCTTTTTAACGACAAACACAGTCTTCACAGGCAAAACTGAAGAATCAAACCAAGAGTAGATATTCAGAGCTATTAGTTGTTATCAGTCACATGTTCCAAAATGTCTGATTCTTTGAAAAATGTTTGGGTTGAAACAAAAAGTTTTAGGTTCTTGGAGACATCTAGATGCATATATCAGTAAAAATGAAAGCTGAAATTCCGATGCATTATCTAATATTTATCTTTTGATCTCAAACCCAAATGTCTTTAGTGTATAGCAAAAACAAAAGAATTGGCACCGCAGTTCCAATATTTTCAGAGGAAAATGTATGTATGGTGTCAGTATAGGTGAAGTATAGGTGTGGAGGATAGAGGCAGCACTTCACTCTCTCTCACTCTTCTTTACTTCTTTTCTCTATCCTTTTCCCTCTGTCCATTTCCATATTTTTTCCGTTTCTGTCCTGACCGTAGACCCTTTCATGTTTTGCTTGCCTTTGAAGCAATGCAAAAGATACACACACATTTCCTCATGTGAACTGTATTAAACACACTCATAAACAGATTTTCATGCTGTTCTCTAGAGCATATAAACATTATTTGGAAGGGAGATGAGCTGATGTTTTTGTTGAGGGGAGGAAAGGTAAAAACAGAAAAAAGAGAGAGTGAAATAAGAGAGGGAACAGAAAAGAGAGAGAACAAACAGCATCCAGACAGGAGTGGTTAACGAACATGAAAAATACATGAAAGAGTTACTCTCCCACTCTGAGAGATCAGCACGTCTGTGGAATACCAATACCTTTCCTCTTCTTCTATATCACACACACACACACACACACACACACACACACACACACACACACACACACACACACACACACACACACAC
>JAQMYM010000003.1:21083930-21099885 GCA_030014255.1 Parauchenoglanis ngamensis
GACAGGTTTAATTGATTTCATGCCAGGCCCAATAAAAAAAGTGTTCCTTTAATTTTTGTGAGCAGTGTATATATATACATTTGGACTCATCTTATCCATATTTTTCATTTGCCAAACAAAACTCACACAAAAGTTATAGCTAATTTTATTTAATCATGCCCACAAAACTCTATAACGGGCAAAGCTCATAGAGAGCTAAGGACGACAAAATGGCGACTAAACTTGGTAAAGGTAAATCTTCCAGGAATGCAGCTCAGCCACCGCAGCTCATCAGCTACCACAGCCTCACACTAAAACTTCCTTTGTAGGGCGTCATTACTTCAATTACGGATCTGTTTCTTTCAAGTCATTAATATGAAATGAAAGAGTTTCTTAAAATATATAAAATTCTTGTTTATTTGAAATAAAGAATTGATTTAAACTTGACCGGGTAATCTGTATATAAAATAGCAGTTATTTGTCACATTTGTGACTTGATCATTCAAGGTTCACATTAGTATCGTGTAAATTTACACAAACTCGGGAGCTCTAGTAGGATGCGAACACTTTTCCTAAACTAAGAGGATATTCATGAACATTTTAGTGTAAAGTTTAGATTTATGAATAAATTTTGTATTGACCAATGAGGTCCAATGTAAACAAAAATGGCATTACTAAGCCTTATGCATTTATAACTTTGCCCTGGCGGGAATGGAAATAAGAAATATAGGTGATGGAATGCCCTACATATATATATATATATATATATATATATATATATATATATATATATATTTTGCACTGTTCCACTTTTAGTCAACGTTTAAAATGGGTCATTCTAAAACAAATGGCACATAAGGGCTGATTGGGTTTCCAAATTTGGCAAACCCTTCGGCTAACTTTGGAATGCTTGGAATATGAATATTTGTGGGATAAGGGATAGGATTTGTCAGAAATATTCATCATAATTTAAAAGGAATTGAAAAGAAAACTATTTATAAATCTTCCAAATGAAGATGAAGAGTATGTACAGTGTATATTGTTTGGCTCTCTACATAGCCTTTTTTTGCTCACACCTTTTGTTTATTGACAGCTTTTTAACGAGTGTGACAGTAGTTAGCGGTATGCAGGGTAGTGTCACCCTAATTGAAATGAAAGCGTGTATGGGGCAATATACTGCAATCACAGTATACTGTTGCAAAGTCAGAACTTTATATACAGAGATCACTGTTCTGTGGCGGAATGATTGTACAACAAATCTTTAATAGACTTTTAAGCACAGTCCAGATATTTCCGATATGGTCTACGTCAGGATTTGTTTTAAGCTTAACGTTAGCCTGCTTTATCCATTCCACAATCAGCTTTGATGTATGTTTGAGTTTATTGTCTTGTTGGAACCCAATTGTGTTCAAGTTTTAATTGTCTACCTGATGGTTTGAGGTTCTGCTGAAGAATTCTTCATTGTTCCATCCACTTTGTGCAGTGCACCAGTTCCACTGGCAGTAAAACAGCCCCAGAGCGAGATGCTACCACCACCATGCTTAACAGCTGCTACAGTGTTCCTCTGTTCCTCTGCTCATTGTGGCCGAACAACTCAATCTTTGTCTCATCTGATCATAAAACTTTCCTCCAGAAGGCTTTTTCTTCGTCCATGTGCTCAGCTGCAAACTTCAGTCAAGCTTGAAGGTGTTGATTTTGGTGCAGGAGCTTCTTTCTTGGACGGCGGCCTCTCAGTCCATGGTGATGTAAATCTCACTTGACTGTAGACAGTGTTCCAGAAGCTTCCAGTTCATGGCAGGCCTGTGCCTCGATGGTTCCTGGGTTGCTCCTGACCATCTGAACCCGTTTCCTCTCAGCTGAGGGTGACAGTTTGGGTCTTCTCTTCCAGACTTTAGCAAAGTTGCTGAACCTCCCATTAACTTGTACTTGTCAAAGAAACCCTTTTTATGTTGTGCACAGAGAAGCTACCAGCTGCAGTCAATCATGATAATTAACAGGAAGTTAAGAGGCCTTGGCTTGAAACTTTCAGCACCACTGTATTAATAATCTTCGTGGGTGTATGAACCTGTTTGGATAATCCTGTGCTGATTTAAGAAAACTCAAAATAAATTACAACTGGAGTGCCAAATTCTTATTTTTTTCTATTAAAGATGTACGTTGTGTAATCATCCCTCCCCAGAAAAAGAACAGTTCAAAGAAATAATTGAAAGCCCAATACTGCCATGAAGACCATGTTAACGTCAACTGTACGTACTACTAACGGATGACATTACGGGGAATTCACTCTTTGGAGTTATCCCGAATAATCTGAAATATTCCGAAGGAAAGTAAAGGCGAGGACGTTCGTTGAGTCCAGAGGATTGCTGTGAGCTTACTGATGTGAGATGCAAAAATAGATGGTGCTGTGAAAGTGTAAGAGTTTGTGTGTGTGTGTGCGCACGCATATGCAGTTTCTGCCAAAAGCCTGCTGGGAATAAGACAGAACACCCATCACTTACCTCATATGAATGATTCACCAAATCTATTTGACACCGTATGAACCTGTATGAGGATTCATTTCACTTAAAATGACTCGGTTTTTCTCCATGATGGAATTCTGTGCTAAAGTAGCCGTATTTAGCCAGGTGTGTGCGTGTGTGCAGCTCTGAATACGGTTCTTAAATATCTCTAGTATGTTTGTGGTGATGGGAAATTCTTCAGCAAAGGTGAATTGAGACAAACTCGCTCCTCACCCAGGTCCCGGAGTCGTTTCAGTCAGAGCCGGAGTCACATAAATCTCCTTTAAATATGCTGAGACTTTAAATATTCATCTGATTCTATTGACTGAGAGGGTAAAGGCTGTGAGGTGTAAGTGACAGAACTCAATGGCACAGCATTTAAAGGTGTGTGTGTGTGTGTGTGTGTGAGAGTGAGAGTGAGAGCAAGAGACGCCTATAAATGAATAGCTAGAGAATGTGAATTTCATGAAATATTAAGCAGAGGCTTAGGGTGGTGTGTGTGTGTGTGTGTAAGAGCTAATATATGCGAGATCACGTGTAGAATTGAAAGGTATTTTAAAATGAGAACCGGTGTATCAGAGACGGTGTGAGAGAGTTTAGCTAACCTTCCTGATGTCATCGTCTCCCCACTTCCAAATATTTAACATAACACTAGGTGTGTGTGTGCGGGGGTGTGTGTGTGTGTGTGTGTGTGAGAGAGCAGAAAAGTGAATTAAGGGCACTCACTCAAACAGCCACTCTACCTAATTAGCTCTCAGAGGAACGATGATGTCATTGGCGTATTAAAAGGAACAATTTCTCTCTCTGTCTGTCTGTTTCTTTGTGTTTCTGTCTCACTTTCTCTCTGTCTCTATCAGTTGCTGTTTTTTTTGTCTTTCTTTCTTTGTCTCTCTGTCTCTTTTCGTTTCCCTGCCTGTCTCTCTACCTCTCCTGCTCTCTTCCTGCTCATGTGTCAATCTCTCTGTGTCAATCTCTTGCTCTGTCTTTTTGTCTGTCTCTCAGTCTGTTTACCTCTCTCTGTCTGTCTGTCTCTTTCTTTGTGCCTGTCTCTCTCTCTCTCGCTCTCTCTTTCTCTCCCTCCCTCTCGTAACCCTGATGTCATGTTTGTAGAATTTGATCACTCTGCTTCATTAGCCTATTTATTAAATCGTCAGCGTTCTGCTTCGGTCACAGTTGTTAATAGATTTTTATGTAAAGGAGACACGACTCTGACACAAACAGCTTTAATTAACTAATGCATATTAACGCCGTGAGCGATTTTCTCATCAAAAAAAAAGAGATTTAATTCCGTTACTGGAAATAATTGAATCGGATTCTGTTACTCCACTTCCAATAATCTCTGGGGCTTACCCGATTTCACGTCGTCATTGTGATGTCATCGCCGTCGTCATCTCTTCCGGGAGGAAGTAGCGAGCTCGGTGCCAACACTTACTGTCACTCTTACCTGTTAGTCATACGGCGAGCTATTTTATTCCTCTCGTACCACAGCTGTTTGCTAATTACAATCTTTCACCGAGTAAAGAATGACGAGTCATGTTTTTTTATCCGCTTATAGTTACATTTATTGTTTTGGAACATCAGAGAAAAAAAGTTAGTTCCCGTTCTCACTTATGTTCTAGCAGTTGAACCCGTACGTGTTTACACGTCTCGTCAATTCCACCTATTGTGTAGCGCCCACTGCTGCTCAGGACAGGGAGTGCGAGCGGCTGTAAGGAAGATGGACTCAGACACACACACCCATCCTCTGATCATCAGCGTGTACACGTCCACATCCTGCTCTCAGCTCGTCCATTCACTCTCACTCTTATTAAATGTCATCGAACAATTACCGGACGCTTCGCCCGTCTCTGTCCGTCTCCTTATCTAGAGGTCCGTCTCTCCCTCTGCCTCATTTTCATTCCCCGCTCTGACTACGAGATAATTGAGGGAAGGGAAAAAAAACAAAAAGAAAAGTTGTGTGCTAGCCTGGGAAAACTATTTACATCAGTAATAATTTTCAAATAATTCTCAAAACGATAGACTTTGCTGGTCAGACATTTTCACATTTTCTTTCGCCCCTGACCACAAGTTAAACATGTTGAAGTTGCTGGATTCATTCCTTATCATTAATATTGTTGGAAACGTTTGAAAACTTTGCCCGCCGTTCTACTGTACGTGGTCTGTGCGTAAGCGCCGTGACGCTGCAGGAGGATGGCAGACATTTTGCGACTCCGTGTCTGATTCAAAATTCTGATCTTTGAGATGTTGTTATGATGCGTGTGTATATATGTAGCCATGCCAACTTTACGCTCTCTTTCACGTTTTCCTCCCAGATCTTCCACTTCGCCTCGGTGGCGTACCCTCCAGTCGACGGGCACTTCAAAGGGCGCGTGCAGTGGCACGGTGACCTGGCGCGAGGCGACGTATCGATCCGCCTTGTGAACGCATCACTGAACGACAACGGCACCTACAGCTGCGCCGTTCGCAACCCGCCCGACATCCAGGGTCCTCCATCAAGAACCGTCCTCACTGTCAGCCTCAAGAGTGAGAAACGTCACTGTACAGAAGTTCACATAAAATAAATACTATAAAATGAGAATTTTTCAAGCTTCCCGATGGTTTAAGGCTATTTGGAGGAAATCATATGCGGAAATGTAAAAATAAAAACATAACAATAACCTCAGAACTTGCGTCAATGTGGAATCACACGCTCTCTTTGAGAAGCCGTTTATCCTAGAGATTTTATTTGATGTTGCGATAGATTAAAGAAAAAGCAAAAATATCTATTTTTTGTAGCATCTTATTATGCAAGAAAAATCACCTTAAAAATTTTCCTTTTTAGTGACTAGAATGCTGTAGTTTGTCACCAGCTGAATGTAGACTGAAAGTGGAACCCAAATCTAAACCAGTTTAATTAACACTGTCTGAATGTTTCATTTCCAAATCTTGTCGCCTTCTCTCCCTTTCTCAGAAGCAAGAGTGCACTTTTCGGACATCGCCGTGCTGCTGTTCTTCATCCTCTTGCCGTCATCACTGATCGCGTTGGTGTTGTTGGCGAGAATGCTCTGCCCGTGTTGCTCTCCACGGGTCAAGAGCTCACATCTCAGCCATCACTCGCCCATAGAGGTCACTGACGGGGAAGAAATGCTCACATACAGGTCTTGGATCAGGTTCCGTCCCAGTCATTATGCAGAGACACGACTCATTAATAAGTATTAAACGATCAAATCGAACCTGCTTCAGGTGTATTTTTATACACAGTATTTATACTGTAATAGGAACACCTGTACACCTGCAAGTGACCGCTCTGTACGTCTGCGCCGAGCAGAAAAGCATCTCGGGATGCACAGCGCAATCATTCGGCTGATTAACGGCGCAGACGTGCAAGCGTCCCTAATAAAGTGGATGCTGAGTGTTTATATTTTTCTAGATTGAAAAATGTTTCTTCAACATTTTCCGTGACGCATTGTTCCAGTTTGCAGTTAGTTCCGCCCTACACAACGTGGAAAAGCGAACAGGTATTGTGTTGTTTATAACGCGTGTTTGATTCTCTGCAGTAAGGAGTGCAGTTGCAGTCAGCCCTCGTCCAAGCAGAAGCCTGCCAAATGCTGCGAACTGTATATGAAGGTTGGTATCTTGTTCATGAGTGAAGCAATCATCAAAAAATCATCCACTAATAAATAAGCTAATCATTTGAGAATGTTATCTAGGCATTAATTGTTCTCTCTATTAAATATGAGCTATAGTTGGCAGAGGCTGTCATTAGCAGCTAAACGTGAATAGCAAAGTAGCTAGCTAGCAAGCAATGTGCGTGTTATAAATATTAACGATGCATTTCTGCACTAGCTAAACATTACCCACTTAACCTAGCTGGCTAGCGCAACACCATGGCGATCCTCTGTACTATGCTCACACTAGTGACTCATTTTTATGACTTGTAGCTTGTGGGCGTGGCCTTTTCAGCATTTTTTTCGTCGCAATGAGAAACAGTAGTAGCTACGTATACGCATAAAGCTAACCAGTTGAAGACAAATTCAACAAGCCCTTGTCATGCATGTAGATCCTAGAGCTCTTTCTGCTTCCGTTTCAGGACTCGGACGAAGAATGCCGCAGATATATCGAGAAGCATCTGAGAAAAGAGGCCGAGTCGCACTGTTAGCTCTTCCTGGAAGATGACGCTCGGGTGGAAAACCATCTCGGCTCAGACATCATCGTTATCATTTACTGCAAAAACGAATACTGTACAGCTGGTCTGATCCGAGCTCAAGTTTACCAGAGTTCCTTCAGCTTTTGGTCTGTTGCTAGCTTGTTGAGTTAGCGCTATTTTTCTGCCTGTTAGCTTAATAAATGTTGTAGAGAGGTAGTAAGCATCACGCCAACTACGCACTAATGCATTAAAAACACTAACGCTAGCCATGAAGTCAGCAAAAACAATCTTGTGTCGCTAGCTCGCGAATGCTAATGCCTCGATTCTACATTAGCATCTCTGAATCTAGCGGCTAGAAACATCACTACAGCTGCTGCTAATTAACAGTCTTCTTATGACGAAAAGCGGTTTCTCTTCATAGCTGGCGTAAAATATTTCTTGTCTGAAAAAACCATCCCAAGCCTGTAGATCTCAGCTTTTCTAATGCTAATCTGAGCAACTTTATCCATACTAAAGATTAGCTTTTAAAACTAAACCTAAGAGAAACTGAGCCATGCTAATTCAGGCCGTGTGTACTGCTCCTGATTAGCAATATCAACAGAAAGTATTTATTAGCGGTATTATTGGTTACACTAGTGACAGCTGCAAAGGTTTAAAGTTTAAAGATGATGATTAGGTTTTGAACAAAACCTTCGAGGACGTTTGGGATTTTCAGCCCTTCGGAATCTTCCAGAATAACCGGAGCCATGACGCTAATGTAGCTATCGAGTAATAAAGTCTGTACAAAAAAAACTATCTTTATGCAAGCGCTTTATAAGACACAATCAAGGAACGATTAAAAAACTATCTAGCAGGAACAGTTCATATTTACAAATTGATGTGGATTTCAGCTCCAGTTTTTCATCGTCGTGTGATTTATTTTTGTATGCTAAGTTATTTAACATTAGTTATCATTAACATCATTTACAAGAAACTGCTGCTTTGTATTATTTCTACAATGTGGCATTCTCTGAAAGGTAATGGATCCAGCCCCCTGCGTGTACACGCAGTGAAGATTGAGCGGGTTTAATCAATTTGTTAAACGATCATCTCTAAACGTACATATATTTCTGCGAGCACCTTGTTATGAAACGCACCCTTACAGATGCTCTTGTAAGATCGTAAAGCAACAGGTCAGGTTTGTTGTGTATTTATATGCGGATGTGAACTTGTGAGTATATATTGTGTAATTAAAAAAAGAAAAAAAATGAAATGCAATTGTTAATAAATAAAATATTTCCAAGCTCGTGTTTTACATTGAGTAGGAATTAAAACATAAGAAATTGATGACGTGTCCAAGGGATTTGAACCTCACTACAGATTTTATTTGTGTTGATTGTACCACAGAAGTGTAAAGATCTTGCTTCGAAGCAGAAATAATGTCTTTTACGCGTTGCGATCGTATCACGGCGCTGTTGAAAACGCAAATCAGGTCAGAGGTGTTTTAACTCGCAGCCACAGAAAATGAACGTGTTTGTTCGAATGCGTTATCGGTGGATCGCTTCGCTAAAATGATCCGTTCATTCATTCGTTTAGGGAAGGAGCCTCCAGTGCTTTGTAGCAGTCCTGCCTACAAATAAAGCTGCAACTTTAAGTTTTCCTACATTTTCAGGTTTATGCTTTGCAATTTCTGAGTCTCATCAAGCTGCTTTGGTTTTTTTTTTATTTTATTTTTTTATATAATGTAAATGATAGTAAGCGAACAACTAACTAGTTTTGCAGATCTTGTGGCCTGTCTGATTATTATTATTATTATTATTTTTTTTTACCTATACAATATGTAGCTGAGTACGTAAACACAAACAAAATAAAATCCTAATCAGCGTGACAATAGATTGTTTGATTTACACTAGCTTTGATGTCAGATTAGCAAAGAAAGCTCGCTTCATTCCCTCACCGGAGGCACCAACGATCTCCGCTACTTACATAATGTTCCTGTGCCCGTTTAATGAGGGCGTATGCGACGGGATACGACGAAACCGCAGTTACAGTTTTTATACCACACTGTATCCGCATTAGGCAACTGCGCGTCCTCTCCCTGTGGTCAAATCCATCTCTAGTGTAAAGTGGCTTTTTTTTCTCCTCGGGGAAAAGCAGGTAGTGCCTCCTCTCCAGACGCTGTGGTTTTTCTTCCCCTAATGGCCCTTTTACTATGATAAAGAACAAAAAGGCAGTAGATGGAAGTGAACTGCACGTACCGCAGGAGGAAGTCGGCTTTAAATTGTAAGGCATTTGTACATGCAGGCGTTTACTTTATGCAGTCTGTCATTAAGTGTCTGAATAAAGGCCACTGACATCCGACGTGGCGTCCTGCCTTAAGCTGAAGAGAAAATCAGTATTTGAGTTTCTTCATGATGTGCGTGCAATTAATATATTTTGACTAGAAATAGCTAAATATGGGATTTTTGCCTAAAATGTAAATTTCTACTACTATTCTTATTTTTGTGATTTTTATGTAATTGTGATGATTAAGGTCGGAATCCAAAATCCCAATTCCTGTTTTGACTAATGCTGATCATTCTTAATTAAAAATGTAAACGACTAATGCATAGGTTTTTTATTTTTATTTTTATTACTTCGTAATATATTACTATAATTTCTTTCATATTGTTACACCTTCCGATAAATATTTATACAATAGCACTGCTGAATAAATTTTACTTACTTTTTACTACTTATTCTAATACGTTATCGTTTCCATAGTAACAGATAATTTGGACATGTAATTATTACTATGGTAAGATCATCTCATTCTTCAATTAATAAAAAGTGTGCTACGTAGAAGCCATTATTAGCTTTGCTGCTTTTTTGAATTGAACAGGATTATTATTCCTGCAGTCCTTTTGGTACGTCATATCTAGCTCCAACTTCCTCCATGCACTTTCTCCCGACCGCTCCGCTTTTAGAGCTGTGTGGGTTTGGTGTTAATTGATGCGCATCACATTTATCCAGTACTTTATTCGGCCTTAAGTGTATGCGGAAATATAATCTGTTTACCTTCGAAGCTGGGATTGCTGCATTATTAAGTAGTACAGGACCAACACGCGCTTTAACTCGGAGGTCGCTTGATTCCGCAGAGCTCCATCGAATGACGTCGCAACGACCCTGGTGTAGCTGCTGTTTCACTAAATGACTCCTCCGTTTTGTCTTGATCACGACTCCACACTTTTGAGGTTCTACCGAGAGCGGTGTTAGTCATTGATGGATTGTACTTGACTCCTTTTACGCACAACTGTAGCGCAGATCGTTTACACACTTCCTTTTACCATATTCAGTATTCCTCATTTTGGAGAACACGCGCATACCGTCTCAATTTTCCTGTCATGTTATACTCATAGTATAGTGCTGTGTATGGTGTATATTTTACACTGGAATAAAGAAGGAATTCAGGATAATAGGATGTTAAATGGCTCCTTATCAGATGCATCACAACATACCAGCACTGATTATTTTCCTAGAACAGCACAACAAAGAGTTCTTAATTACTTACATATTGTATAGGACACAGGGAGCTGAATCCCAAATAACTTCCATAATGTTCTCAGCGTGAACATGACAATCTGGTGCTGCTTTTTCACTAATTAGCACGACACGACACATGCACACACACACACACCTTCTCTAGGCAGAGAAGATGCATTTAATTAAAAATATCATGAGGCCTTGAAGATCAGTCATTCAAGACACAAGCGTCGTTTTTCATTGCGACTTGGGAACGCCGTCTGAGACGTTCTTGACTCGCCACTCATATAAAATCAAAAGCGTGATGGGAATAGTTTGGGTGTCCGACTGTTTCCTCTAGTACAAATCACACTTTAGTAGCCTCTCATGAGATAAAAGTGGCGTTTGGGAAATTCAGCATACAGCTACGCTCCAAAGTACGTAAAAAGAACGGCCGCCTTGTTCCTTTCCAATACAAACGACACATGAGCCGAGTGAGTTTTGAGTCTGGAATGATTTACAGTTGCACAGATGTTGTGATATCTCGAATATTAGTTGACCCCCTGGAAGCCCCGCCCCCTTTTCCCATCTCACGTCTCTCAGTAATGTCTCGCCTCGACTTAAATCCTGCTTGAAAATTGCACTGTCGCTACGGAAACCGGACAATGTTTGGGGTTTGTTAAGGTGAAATAAAATCTTTTAATGTATGCACTTGCATAGCTAACAATAAACAAGCTATATTTAACTACTAAATTTATGAGATGTACCAAAATTTCAGGAACCAAAATCGGTTCCTTTCGGTGTTTTTTGGCTAAATTAGAAAAAAAAGGCCAGGAAATCTCTCCCGAGAATTTTACATGCATTCGCAAGACAACACATTATTCCTCTTTGGAGTTGGCAGATCTGCTTGGTAATAATTCTTGGTATGAGCGTAGATGAAATGGGTTTAGTTCCCGTTCTACATCAAAGTACCAAGAAACATGAATCCTCAGGTGGAAATGTACCTTCAGTTCCTGAAGACTAGTACTAGTAATGCTAGTAAAGCTAATACTGATCTGAATCCCAAATTGCTCTCCATTGGACATAATGCACCCTAAGTAGGGTGTGAAAAACATTGTGTATATGAGATATACGGAGCTGAGTAACAAAAATTCCCTATTTCACTACGTATTAGTGTTAAATCTCTCTCTCTCTCTCTCTCTCTCTCTCTCTCTCTCTCTCTCTCTCGCTTCACATCTCTCTCTCTCTCTGGCCTGTTGCCATGGAGAACGGGGCATTGTCGAGGATTTGATGGCGTCCGTTGGGGTCCTGTGAACAAGTGTGTGAGAGAAAGAGAGAAAGAAATGGAGAGATGAAGAGAGGGGGAGGAGTGCTTACAGTTAGCCGGAGTCATCGGAGGAGGATGCCGCCTGTCTTGGGCTGTGGTTGCCGCAGTAACCGTTGCCGTGGAGGAAACCGCTCCTTATAGGGGTGAATGATGGAGGCTGGAGGCATCTGCATGGAAAACACACACACACACACACACACATTAAACGTCTGTGAAAGGGTTGAATCAGCACAAGTCTGCTTCTGAACATCACATATACATTTTTACTGTATTGTGTGTGTTTTCTGTGTAGTGTGTGCCATTTTTGTTTTTACACTAAATTCTAAACGCTAAATCTTTACACTAAATCCTGAATGGACTTGATTGGGTTTTGTATTTCCATTTTGTGTGTGTGTGTGTGTGAGTGAGTGATGTTTATCAGCTGAAACACAGCACCAGATCTGCATGATCATGCTGAGAACATCGTTACAAGGCTTCACGCTGAGAACAGGGTCTATTTACGGAAGCAGGCGAGGCACTTGTAGCATTATAGCGTCAGCTGTGACGAGCCTCATCTGTGGACCCGATTCACTCCAAAACCATGTGATCTGTTTGCATGTGAGCACTAACTCCGCCCCCTTACACTAATCTTATCTATTTATTACTTTTCAGACCAGATGACTTGTGCAAATCCTTATAACGTTGGATTTTTAGCTGGTTAACCAGTGTTATTTTGTTTTCCCATTTCCTTATACATTGGAAATGTAGCTATTGGGATATTACTTTTCCAATTATTTTTGGACATTTAAACAGTTAATTAAACAGTCTCGGATATTGCATGATTAGCTGGTTGGGTAGTGTTTTCTTTCCTAATTATTTGACATTGGTATATTGACATTTGTTTAACAATTTTCTCAGACATTGGACATTTAGCTAAAGCAAGACGCTTTTTTCCTCCCACTTTCATTTAAATTGAACACCTAGCCATTGGGTTTCCATTTTCTCAGATGTTTGGCCATTTCTCTCTGCTTTATTGGGCATCTAGCTAGTTAGGTATTGGTTTTAGGTTTTCTCTGACAGTGGATATTTAGCCAGCTGGACAATGATTTTCAATTTTTTTTTTCCGACAGTGAGTAATTAGTTATCAGAATCCATTTTTGGCTTTCTTTAACATGAACATTGGACATTTAACTGGTTGGACAGTGCTTTTGCATTTTCTTAAACATTTGACATTTAGCTGGTTGGCAGTTGTTGTTCATTTTTTCCCCAACATTGGACATTTAGCTGAGCTGGGACAGGTTTTTTTTCTACTTCAGTGACATTGGACCTTTAAATACTAATGTTAGGTAGTTTCTGATTTTCCATTTTCGTGGACATTGGAGTTTAGCAGGTTGGACAGTAGGCTTCCACTCTTTGGATTTGGTTTAAGAGGTTGTTAATCACTCATGGCTAATGTACATTTAACCAGTAAATTATTGTTTTTCCATTTTCTCGAACATTGTACATTTAACTGTTGTGACATTGGGCTTACACGTTTAACTATTTGTCTATTTTTTCCCCCCATTTTTGACATTTAACTGGTTGAACACTGATATTCCATCTTCTCTGATATTTACCTGGTTGAAAAGAAAAGGTCTTTTCCCCCAATTTGCTGGACATTGGATTTTTAGCTAGCAAGTCACTTATGTTCCATTTTTTCTGACATCTTTCTCAGGCAGATATTGAGCTTTTTTTGGGGCATTGGACACTAAGCTAGTTAATTATTGCTTTTCCATTTCCTTGGACTTTGGACTTTAGCTGGTTGGACAGTGGGATTCCACTTTCTTTAACTTTTAGCTTCTTGGATATATGATTTTTTCCCCCCACCTTTATGAACATTCAGAATGTAACTGTTGGGATACTGATTTTCCATTTTCTCCAACACTGGACATTTAGCTAGTTGGACTGATTTTTCCCAGTTTAATGGACATTAGATAGCTTTTCATTTTCTGCCAGACATTATTTATTCAATTGAATGGACATGAGATTGTTATTTAGTCAGACATGTATCTGGTTGCACAGTGGGTTTTTTTCCAACACTCTTGAACATTGGACATCTGACAAATTAACTATTGGTTTCCCATTTTCACAGCCATTGGACATTTAACTACTTTGCCATTAGTTAAAAAATTTTTTCCTACCATGAGACATTTAACTGTTTGGACAATGTTTTTCCACATTCTTGAATATGTGCTAGTTGGCTTCCACTTTCTTGGGCTTTTGTATATTTAACTGGTTGGACACTGGATATTCAGCTAGTCAGTTTTGGCCATTGTACATTTGGAAACTGTTTTCTTGGACAATGGACATTTAGTTTGTCACTAATTTTCTCATATACTGGATATTTAGCTAAAGCAGGACAAGTTTTTTTCTCACTTTCACTGACACTGGACATCTTGCTAGTTAGCCGCTGGTTTTTGACTTTCTCAGACATTGGATATTTAGTTGGACAGTATATTTGGACTGTATGTTTCCACTTTTTTGTGACTGGACATTTAGCTAATTAGCCACTGGTTTTCCATTTTCTATGGTATTGGAGATTCACCAGGATTTATGTAGGTAATTGTTTTCCACGTTCTGGGACACTGGACATTTAATTTATTGTATGGTGTATGTCGGACATTTAGTTGTTTAGCTGGAGGGACATTAGGTGCCTTTGTATTTTCTTTAGTCAGTTTGTGCCTTCCAGTTTTTTTTCACCTTCTAGGACAGGTTGTTAATTAGTTTTCTTTTTTCATCATGTCTTGTATTTATCAGCTGAAAAAAATGTGCCATGATTTCTGTTAGCGTGTTTACTCCTTGAAGTGGCATTGCTGCAGTGACAGAAAAACAAAGTATTAATATGCGAATGAGCAACCGCATTGTGTTGAACACTTCAACCAGGCAACGTAATCAATTCGTCAATAACAGTCATTCACACTAACGGCAAGAGTCTTTTCACTGCATCTTATTTGAAATTAGCATCAGTTTGAAACCTAAATAATGTCATACAGGTGATATGGACATTTTCTTTCTTTATCCGTGCTAGGGCAGACATTTGTTTACCTGAGACACTGGACAGCTTCCAGGTGATCATGAATATTCATTAAGCAGAAGCGGCCATGGTTGCATGCTCGTTAGAGCGGAGGTATGGTAAATAATTTATCGCATATTTAAGAAAGACATTCATTTCTCCTGACGACTTCATGTCTGTCCTTGCGTGCTTTTTAGTGTCCCTCAAGGCACATTAGGATTTATTCATTTTTATGTACCTGGAAGGCGTACGTCCTCTGGATAAATGACTCCTTCACATGTTTAATTCATGACTGCTATATTGGCACCGTGACCTCATGACCTTGTGCCCCTGTTATTGACCCATGAAGGTGTGGCGGTTTCTCCACAGCCTGAAGACTCAATCGAGTTGAGAGAGAGAGAGAGAGAGAGCTTCAGGAAAATTCTGCTTAAATTTCTATACAATTCCATTGGCTGTTTTTGAGCTTACATTATTCTAATCCTATCTTGTGCCTTATATGTTCAATGAGTCATCACATGGGATCTCAGCCCTTATATTCCCTTATATACAATGGATGTCCACTCACCACTGTTAAAATTGCATGTTTTTGTGATGTAAAAAACCCCCAAAAAACTAAGATATCAGAAGCATTTTAGGGGACAATACAAAAAATAAAAAAGTTACAATAACCTGGTTGCGAAGGTGTGCACACTATTTGACAATTAAGGATGTTCAGAGTGAACCAATTCCATTCAATCTCATGTACAAAAGTAATTATCATACAGCTGCCATCAATGAAATTACTCTGATTAACTCCAAATAAAGGCAAAATATTTCTGTAGGATTTTATTCACATCTTGATTTCATCTGTTGAAGCCATGGTCTGCAAAGAGCATGTACAGTATCTCACTTGTTGAACGATATCAATCAGGAAAGGGGTACAAAAGTATTTCCTACACATCAGATGTACGTGAAGACCGTCATCAACAAGTGGAGAAAATGGAGCTCCACGGTGACGTCACCAAGAACAGGATGTCCCTCCAAAATTTACCAAACTTAGCAGGGAGGCTGCCAGAAGACCTACGGCAACATTAACTGAGCTGCAGGAATTTGATGGCTCTATAATTTTTTTGTAAGTAAGAGTGGGAAAATATGTCTTCATTGTACAAGTCCGTTTGGTTATCTAGTGCTTTTCTTATACCCTAGATCATGTTATAATGAAGATAAAAGAGACAAGGTCTAGACAGGTTTACTGCTTTAGTTGATAAATTTCAGATTGCAATTTCATGTAGGAAAAAAGAAAACGCATGTTTGATTTTAAGAGAAGATCAGACACGGCTCGGGATGCGAGATTGGAACACGTCCTGTGTGACCTTTTGAACACGGGAAGACCGTGTCCTGTCACCTGGAAGGGAATCTAACACACACATATACACACACAAGCACACAGCACTGTCATGTTGTCCTTGGTGCACGACTCTCTCTGTGTGTGGGTGTGTGTGTGTGTGTGTGTGTGTGTGGGTGGTGGCGGTGTG
>JAQMYM010000003.1:21102815-21119237 GCA_030014255.1 Parauchenoglanis ngamensis
AATTGCCCATAGGTGTGAATGCGAGCGTGTGTGGCTGTTTGTCTGTGTTGGCCCTGTGGTGGACTGGCGACCTGCCAGGGTGTACCCCGCCTCTCGCCCGAAGATGCTGGGACTGGCTCCAGCTTCCCCGCGACCCAGATGGATAAAGCGCTATAGATAATGGATGGATGGATGGTATCTACTTAACCTGTAACTTAATCTGTAATTTCTTCTACTATATATTATATTCTAGATAACACTTCAGAAAATGTAGTGTATTTCATTTCTTTAATTTGATCTTCAGTTAGGCTACACATTCATCCCTATTAGACTATAAAGTGCACTAGATAAGGTGTAGACTCCATTATAGATTATTTTTATAACTTGTACAGTGTGCACTTGTACATGGAATAAGAATCTGGATCTTTACTGAACATATAGTGCACTATAAAATACCCTAAATAGGTTGTAAACATTATTATTTCCTAACCTATGCAGTGCTCTTATACAGCGATTAAAGCTAGATCCCAAAACACTATAAAGTGCACTAGACATGGTGTAGAAGCCATTATTTTATAGCCTGCACACACTATAGAACTACTTAGGATCTTGTTTACTACATAGTGTAGTACACAAACAAAAATACTTCATAGCCTATACAGTGTACTATGTAGTAAACAGGGTGTGGTTTCAAATTCAGTGGTAGTGCTGCCTACTCCATGTATACAGTAATAGATTGTACACCCTATCTAGTGCACTTTATAGTACATTAGGGAGTGATTTGGGCTCTGTAGTCATTTAAGTTCACTGCATGGCTTATGAAATAATATTTTTTTACAAACTACATGTCCAATAAAGAGCAACATAGTTACACATGTAGTATATGATCGCATCATGTAACATTAGCACAAGGCCATGCTATAAAATAATCATATCCCTACTGTGGTCTTTTCCTTCTGCATGTTTTTTTTCATGTTTGTAATTAAGCCCCAGTGAGATGGTCTGTGTTAATAAGAGAAGAATAAATGAGGAGAATAATTGAAACAAATCACGAGTTTTACTGCTCCACACAATGACTTCTAATAAAGCCTTTTAGCAGAGAATGAACCTGAAACGATTATAATATTTAAACCGCTGGCAGGGATTGTTCTCGTTACAAACCTATTACGATGATTCTAATTGGATTAATCTCTTGTATGAGGAGTTGTAATGCGCTGCTCAGTCTTTGTGATGTTAAGATAATACGACCTAACTGTAGCACCAACACCGCCAGTGTTTCCTGTTTCAATTCTCTTTTAACATTTCGTCCCCCACATGTGAAGGGACAGGATTTATATTCCAATATCAAAGTGATTACATTGCCTATATAAGGACTGAACTCTTACATCACAGCCAATGCTAGCGATTCTTTATTAGTTAAAGAATGACACGTCATACCTTTTCCATTCATAGTTATAACTGATAAACTTATATACGCTCACTTCACATGTGTGTGTTCACTGCTTGAATGTGTTAAATGCAAAGCCTAATTAATACAGTAATTAAAAACCCCCACAAAAAATGTCTCCTGCACCTTACCCGTTCCACTTTCTGTTGAACTGGGAGCCATATTTGAGCACTACATATGAGGTAAATGACATTGTTTTAAATAATAAAAAGTAATTACATAGGGAGGATGAAGCTGAATCCACAAATGACTTCCTGTCAGAGGTAGAGCGCACTACGTAGTGCGTGCAATCATGAAACAGGTTGACTCACATCGCCTTGACTCACTATTAGACATTACCAAATTACACTAAATAAAGAACTACATAAAGAACGGGGACTGGAATCTTAAATGGTGTCCTATTGGAGGCATAGAAGCCATTATTTTATACCCTATGTAGAGCACTTAGTATATAGGGTGGAGTGTATTTGTGATGAACCACAAATGCCTCAGTAATGGGATAATTATTGCACTGCATAGAGTGTAGAGTTTTCCATGTAATGCATCATGTACAGCATGAATTAGTTGACAACTAGGCAGTTTCCTAATAATGATATGTACGTCAACTTCAGCCTCCAAATAACATATTGTATGAAACATCGTCTACATTATTTGCAGTGCTCTTATATAAACCTTTACAGAAATGTCACATGTGAAATCGACACGATCCATTTTGCATGATTTATTTATTCTTGTGTGATTTTTCCCACATTATTCATTTATTTCCACATGCCATATTTAAACACGATTCATTTATTTCCACATGCGATATTTATTCATGATTCATTTATTTCACATTTTACACATGGTTCATTTATTGTTGTCACATCATCTCTGCCACCTGCTCCCCAGTCTCAGCGCTACACAGACTCAGTTTCCCGGCGTCCTCCAAAGATGGCCGCCGAGGACTGCAACTCCTCTGCACCTCCCCACTCGCAGTCCCCTGATTATTGATTGCTTGCACCTGTTTTATGTTTTGTTGGTAATTACAGCTTACAGTATTTAAGGTCTTTAGTTCCTTTGAGCTCTTTGTGAAGTGTTCACAGTTTACACCAAGACATTGTTCATGCTCTTTGTTGACCTGATTGTTTGGATTACTGTTTTGGACTTCGACCTCGCCTTTGATACACTTGTTTGCCAAGTATTTTGACCATTGCTTGTTTTTGAGCTTGCCTTTCGCCGTATTTGTTTGCCTGCCTGCTTTAATAAAGCTCCCTTGCTTTTACATCTGTTGCCTGCCTGCTTACCTGACAATTGTCATGTGATTTTTATACACTATTTGTTTCTTTCCTCACACAATTAATTCATTTATAAATGTGATCGATTTATTTTCTTATGTGGTTTTTTTTTCCATCATTCATTTTTCAACAGTCAAATCAGGACTGTTATTATCATCTGTTTGTTTTCATGTGATTTTTCCCACGATTCATTTATTTTCACATGATGGATTTATTTCCAGTTCATTTTAACACACACGTGGTTTCATTTTTCACATAAAGTTGTTTCTCATGATTTGTTTCTGTACTGTCTGGATTTATGCTGATATGTGTTTCCCCCCCGGCATGATTAATTTCTTTTCCATATGTGATGTCATAGAGTTCAACATTTTTACTTGTGCACAATGCTGAAATGCACCTTCATATGCTCTTCTTGTGTGATTTTTCCCTAAAGCACAGGGAGCTAAATCCTCTTCGTAGTGGACACATAGGGCACTACCACTGTAGGCTCTGCACCTTAAAGGGTTTGAAGCATGTTATATGTCCAGTGTGACTTCATTTCGGATTCATTTCGGATCTGGAGTTTGTATGCAAAAATATCTTGTAGGTGTGAAACCGAGGCTTTACACCTATAAAGTGCACTTATGCACATATAGTGCACTAGGATTTACTCCTGGACTCAACCTTTTATTGAAAAATTGCCGGCTGCAGAGAGGGGGTGGTGGAGGGAGATCCTGGTCACTACAACCATCAGTGTGTGTGTGTGTGTGTGTGTGTGTGAGAGTGCAGGAGATGCCAGAAACACTTCCACACCCCTGGGCTTTTACACGGCCATTGAGTCGGCCCTGTTACCATGTGAACAGCACTCGGAAAAACACCAGAGAGGCTTTCTATTGCATTAATATTGACGGCAAACACAATTGCACGTCCTCATATTAGTGATCACACAACCTGTAAAGGGTCACACTGAGGACCTGCAGGGCCACCGCCCAGGCTCAAAGAAGGGGGAAGAGTGTGTGTGTGTGCATGTGTGTGTATAATGTAGAGGTGGGAATTGGACAGATTGGAGATGTTCAGTCATTCATAGGAGCTCCAGGAAAGGGTGGGGTTACCGCCTGCACAATGGGTGGGTTCAGAAGGATGGAAGGAGGATGGTGGGGTGTGAAAGAGAGAGAGAGAGAGAGAGAGAGAGAGAGAGAGAGGAGGGCTTCAGAGGGTGCACTCATTGTTGCCTCAGAGCGAGCGACCAGCCGTAGTGTGTGTGCGCGCGCTTGGGCCTGACTGTAATGACTAAGAGCATCAGACGCCTCAGCTGTTGATACAGCCCGAGAGTGTGTGTGCAAGAGAGAGAGAGAGAGAGAGAGAGAGAGAGAGCGTGAGCGAGCGAGGGAGTGTGAGAGAAGTGCAAAAAAGGGAAGAAGGGAAGAAGGCGGCAAAAAAGGAAGGATACCACAAGCATGCTGTGCTGTATAAGAAGAACAAAGCCGGTAATTTCTTAGAATTTTTATTCATTTTAATGTCTTTTATTTCTAGTACAATTTAAATATGGTATTTTCTTTCTTTAAATGAGAGAATCTTAATCACAGTGACTCCTGTGCTGTCAGCTAGCCTCAAACGAACAACTGACACGCCTTGCTAATGTAATTAACATCTGAGCATGCCTGGAGACTTCATGTTCATGGAACTGATGCTCAGATGATTCATTGTTCTAATAAGAGCTGGATTGAGTTAGATTTTCTTTCCTTTTTTTTTGATGCAGTCAAGGCTCACACCTGTGATTCAGGTGATAGTGGTTGATTCCTTGGTGGATTCGATTTTAATTAATAGCGTGTCCTGAATTATAAGTTCTCTTACATTCTTGCAGGATGTGAGAAAAAAAATGTCATTTGGATGCTGGAGGAATTTTTAAGATGATGACTGCACAATAATGGTATTGAGATAATTTGCATGCGTTTAGATGCCGGTGTGCAGAAGTTGAAGATGGAGAGATACAGAGAAAGAGAGAGAGAGAGAGAGAGAAAGAAAGGGTGGGGTGCATTGAACTCGTGGGTTGCATGGGGCTTCGTGCACGCGCGAGGTTAGGAATTTTAAGGTGATTTTCTTTTAAGGGTCACGCACTGCATAAGTGCATTACAAAATGAGATTTTCTGGCACATCCGCACCTGTTCGGTGGCTTTTCAGGTCCTTTGTCCGTGCGTTCCAGGCAGGCAGGCAGGCAGGCACGAAGGGCGGGTCCGAGCGTGTCTCGCAAATAAATGCACGAGCGCATAAAAAAGACCGAATTAGCAATGCACAAAAATGGAAACCTGCCATGCTGCTTCCCCCTTAAAACAAAACGGGAGGCGAGCGCGAGACGATGCACTGAAAAGTAGAACAGCGAGGTCACGAGGTGCAGCCGGTACTTGTCATACCTCGCGCCGCATCTCAAACGACTCCCTCCTCCCTGTCTAAATGCACTAGTTAAGGCGTGAAATGATGGCTTTTTTACACTCCCAGTAGTGCACTGTATGTAGGCTACGTTCAGCCAGTGGCGAATCTTTCATTAAAAAGCTACTCGGTCCGGTTCCGAATCATGTGCACGAGCTGATTTTGTCGAGCGCGTGAATTAACGGCCGAACTGGAGCCACGTGCACCCGCGCGCCCCCGCGGAGTCGTCGGGAGGATGAAAGGGAATAAAAAGGGCGTGGCGGCGGTGGTGCTGCTGCTGCGCGCGAGTATACGGGCTACTAAAAAGACAAAAATACGTCAAAATTGGTGTATTTGTCATCGCATTGTCGTACAATTGCAATGCCACGAGCTGGAGTGCTAGTTGCACCAGACAAAAAAAATTCATATCATTTGTCATAAAAGCTCGCAACTGTGCACCCGATGCAACGCTGACGTGGATTAATGTTGATCTGGACGCGTTTTCTCGTGTCAGGCTCGTGCAGCGTATTAATATGCACGAAATGACACAGGATTGTATAACCACCAGTGCGCGAGCGTGCAAATCAAATCAAACCTTGGCGAAATATTCTGCATGACATCGCAGCTGATGGAACAGCGTTGCAATAGCGATTTAAGGCTCATTGCACACGCAGGTGCTTCCTCGCTGCATGTGCATGCCTTGACACTCGTGCATTTTAAGCAGGAATCCTTGAATATTCATGTGCATGAAAAAGCAACAGACAGCGCCTGCAGATTTTTTTCTTCACACTTCACCGGTAATTGGGATTGTGTCTTCATATTATCATGCTTCTTCTTACACCCTTTAGCCCAGGCCTGAAATTCCTAATTGTGGGGGAGGGGAGGGCATTTAAACACTCGGACCGGGGCGTGGTTCACACATCCGCGCGCCATAAAGCACACAATTCACTTCCACAATGCACATTATAACGGGAGCTGCACTCTGATTAAGTTGACTTTTTTTTTTTTTTTAAATGAAGCAACCTTTATGCATGACATTTATTTAATTAAAAAACAGCCCACGCATCCAAATGTCTTCATCGTCATAGTGCATCCAGATTTCAATATAGTCAGGTACTGCTTGTGCTGTCTGTGTCAGATTATGATATTAAAAAAAAAAAAATTACGTAACATTTTATTCATTCTCAGGTCTGTGGTTCTAGAAATCAACAGCTACTCTAGTTCCATAAATGATTTGGGACACAGGTTGATTGATACCTTGGTTGCATTTGGAGAAGAATAGAGGTTCGAGCGTTTGTGTGTCACCTATGCACATGATCTGGGTTGCCAGATTATTATAAATATGTAGACAAATTCAAGTTAAAAAACAATGTCTCTGTTAAGCTCTGGGGTGCTTTTATTTTATTTTACTTATCTATGAATCCCCTTGTCACCTTTATTCCATGCCGAAAGATTTCTCTCCTGATGGGCGTGGTCTCTTCCAAGATGATCGTTTGATGATGTTTAAAAATGATGTAAATCATGATCATTGATACAATGGCCTTCAGACTCGATTGAACACCTATTGGAGAAGGGATACCGAATGAGGGAATATTTTTTCATCGAGCTCATGCGACTTGTAGAACCAATCCCAAGGCACAGTGAAGCTGTTTGGTGGTTCGCTTTGGTTCACCACCTTACCAGTTGGTTTTTCCATTGATTTCCCAGAGGTGCAACCAATGCAAACCTCAAAGTGGCCTAATTATGTACCTGGTGTAAAAGGTCAATGCCATTTTGGTTTAGTTAGCTCAACTGCTTTCCTGAAAATGGCAACTCAGTGTATAATTTCAAAAGCGCTTTATTAGCTTAGTACATAGCAACCTAGAAGAAATAAAGACATCTCCAGAGTTGTCATTAATACTTGTGGAGTCAGTACTTTTTCCATTCCGCGTCCGCCGGAAATGTCACTGAAACTCCAGGAATAGTGTTGAGCGCTAACCTTTAGGCTTCTTTAATGCTAGAAGGAGACGCCTGTCATTGGCAAATCAAGGCCATCGTCTATACATGACACACGTGCGAGCCCTCGCGTCTCGTTAAGCAGCTCCACAGAGTCACTCTTGTCGCGCGAGTGAGTTATGTTCGCCCTGCCGATGAAGTCGCTTCACGCGGTGTGTTCCACGTCAATCATTCTGATTGGACGCGCTTCCTCCGACTGCACCGAAGTGATCCAAGCTCATGTCAGTTTTTATAAAATGCCTCGGGTGATTGATTTGATGCCAGCGTGCCTGTTAGGGAAAATTGCTCATCGATTTAGAATTTAAAATTCATGTTGAGTTACTTAGCTGCCCTGAAGAAAAGAAAAAGAATTAAAGGCAGAGGGATAGTTAAGGAGAAGTGTGAACAGCATATCAGCATACAAGACAACATGGTAATAAATCTCTGAATGGTGTGAGGCAGAACAAAGGGCATTATCTCCTGACAGACGAAGGAGAACGGAATATAGCAGAGTGTAGGATATATCAGAACATGCCATCTATGTTAGACCCGAAAGGCTACATTTCCTTGAAATGACTAAAAAGCAAGCTTAACCATATTATGCGATATATCCTTTTTACTCTTGCTCGGCTCCTTTATCTTCTGGTCTGGCTAATGGAGATGATTTCATACATCTGTGTGTTACTCATCGGTGCTATGAATCACATTAGTGTCAGCTTTCAGATCCACCATTTAAAATCACAAGGCAGAAGATATCACGCTGGTCATCTAAAGGCTTATTCTGAGTTTGACTTCAGCTCAGTCTCCTGGAATGTTTTATTAGCACATCTATGCTTTATCCAGTCCTGCTTTGTTCACATGGCAAATCGATCCATTTTCTTTTAATTGTAAATCCACTGTAGAACAAAAGCCCTAATGGCATTCGGGGCTCGGCTGGTGTAAATCAGCGGATGATGTCATGCTCTGGAGTGATCTCGGGGGTCTATAATGATGAGAGTGACTCATGAGAAATGAGTCATTCTGCAGCGGCAGCTACAAAACATCACCTATTACCGGAGCACCCCAGTAATACCACGCGTAATACACAATGCAAGCAACAGGTTTCAGTGCTTCCGCTCGCCGCATAGGCTGTAATCTCATTTGCTACCTCATACAATCAATTTATTGAAATGTACCTACTTTACGGAGGAGTGAATGCAATTTTAACCCACTGTGGGATTTCGTCATTTATGAATGCCACAAAGAGAAACTTGTTTCCAAACAAAGCTTGAGCATCAACCAGTAATTTCCTTACTGAAAAAAAAAAAAAAATTCATATTGTTTCACTTCAAAACGGAAATAGGTTTCCATTTAACAAGTTTGTGGTTTCTTAAAATCTACTCCATGTTTCAGCTACTGATCAAGCTGTGTGTAATGAACCAAAATGTTGCGTATTTAATAGAAATTTGCCTGTTCGCTGAAGATTTACCAGCATGCAATGCGATCATCATGTAATCATTACTACTATATTTATTACGGAAGTCAATTGAATAACCATTAAACTACCACCAGAGGCCATCAGGTAGCTGTAGGTTACCATCAAAACCCATTAGAAAACCATAAAACACCTCTAGATTCAAGATCAATCAAAAATCTAATATTAGATCCCTTGGACTGCCATCCTATCCAGGGTTTGTTCCTGCTTCTGGCCCAGTGTTTCTAGGATAGGCTCTGGATCCACTGTGACCCCTAAAAGGATAAAATGGTTGTTGGAAATGAACAAAAAAAATCAATGGCTAGCGGTAATGGTTTCCATTATTAGTTCTATGACAGGTTCACAACATTGTCACATGATGTCTTCTTTTTAGCAAGAAATATGGCACAATATGCTGCCACCACCACCATGCTTCATTGTGGGAATGTCCCTGCTGATGAAAGCAATGCATCCCTACACCATGATGCTACCACCACCATGCTTCACAGCGGGGATGATAGTGTTATCACAAAATGCTGGATTGCTTTCAGAGGGAGAAACTCTGATTCAATCCTGTAGCAAATCTAGCCTGCAAAAGTAGAAATATTCATAGCACAGTACAACAAAGTAGCATTAAGAAGAATGAATGTTTTTCTCAGAATAATTAACAAAAGCATCAATAAATATTGACGGTATTGATCAGGAATGAAGGAATATCAAAGATTTGGCCGTTTTCTGTCCGTACACAGAAGAAAAGCAGCCATGAATTCTGGGTATTGTAGTCTCCACAATCACTTTTACGTCATGTTCCGGATTTTCGGCTGATGGGAAAACGGATTCATTCACATTCGATTTGTTAATGTTTTTCTTGAAATGAAAAAAAAAACCCAATATAATGTAACAACCAAATGTTTTTGTTCTGAAGTTTCTGTATGTAGTCTTACGAAGAGCTAACATTCCACCAATCTCATCCCAAATCCTTATTTCCAATAAGTAAGTCATTTGCTTGTTGCATTTCTTACGCATCATCGCTAATTTGAATACTTCAAGACAGCATTAGTTAAATATTCCATAGCTGAAAACAATAAGTGGTGCCATAAACCTACTGTCCGAAGGTAATAGCATCTGCTATATAGTAAAATACCCAAGAGACGATTCAAAAGTGATAGAAACTAACTGAATCAGATGAGTGTATCGATTGCTTATTGAATTAAAGCACCTTATGGCCTTATGGATGTCTTTGGAAATGTTTCCTTCAATGTGATTAAAAAAAAGCATTAGCGTTGACGGTGAGGCTAGCTCGTTTATCTTCTCATTTCTTTCACAAGATGCCAATGTCCAGTCACCGTATGTGGCTTGTGGAGCCCATTAGTGGGAAGAATCCAATAAACGAGAGCACAACAGGAGAATTTGGATGCATTTCAGGACCTGAGTCTGCATTCTGTGCTCCGTGATGCTGCTACGATGAACCAATAAAGGAGCAATAAGGAGCAAGTGTGAATGTATGTGGACAAAACACAGAACTAACTGGGTCAAGACGCTGTCTGAGGTCTTGGCTACAGTTTGTATGGAAGTCGTCCGTTTTATTTGCATTATAGTTAGCATAAATGTTCAGTTATGTGCACATTCGTTCCCAGTTCCTGATGGAGCAAATCCATCAGTCTTCTTATTAATAATTCATAAATATTTAACAAGCATTTTTCTTTTTATTGTTTTCTGCACTTGTTTAATTAGCATTTCATTTCCAGATATGTTGTTCATATGTCATGTTTAATCATTTTTCATTTACAAGATTTCAGTTATGTTTTTGTTTCTTTTTTTATATTTTCTTTCATTAGAGACATGTGAGTATTAAAATAACAGCCATTTGGTGGGGAAATTCAGCTCGGGATCCTGGCGTAAAAAGGTAAACCAATGCATCACTCACATCTTTTCACTTTCTTCTTAAACTAATCTGAGTGCCGCTCCCCTCCAAAAAAAAGTAGTTTCGTTAGCATGCTAAGTGAAACAATGTGCGTATTAGCGTGCTAATGTCTCAAATAGACAGAGATTATCCGCTTGTATCATAAAGTACACTGAATTGTGCTTCTAAGATGCTTCCGAAGCTGTAAAGACAGGTTGATTTTTCATTTGAAAACATCTTGAATTGTCACATTGAATTGCCTTCCAATCACAAGTCCAACATCTTAACCACTGAGCTACCACCAGCCATGACTTTACTAAGTCCAAGTAGGGATGTCAGCAGCGGAGCTCTGTAATTAAGCCTTGGATGAGAGTTAAGCTTAGCCGATAATTTATTGTTGTCATGATAGTCACAGCTTTCCATATCCGACTGTATAAGATCGCTAATAAACTCCTTAACCTTTCCTTCTGCCAATTGGCGCCACTTCTTAACCTTTCCCTATTGCCTCGGTTGTTTATCCAGCCACTCACCTTTACAGGCTGTAAACCTCACTTTATTACATTTGGCCACTCTCAAAGCAGTAAACTCTCTGCTTGAATTATGGAAGTTTAAAACCAGCAGCCATCGTTTCCTTTCAGTCTTCATTCGCTACAAATTGAGAAGAGTAGGCACAGTAGGCACAAAAGCTGTACATCATTCCACCGTGTCACATTTGAAGCGTTTTCAATCTGCAGCAATCGTGGATCAGTTCCGCTGCTGCCATTTGGCTTCTCCGTGGTTCCTGGCAGCATGAGAGAAGGACAGAAGGAGAGGTGTGAATGCCGGGAACTGAGGAACTGCCCAAACCCACTCTGATCCATTTGCATCGGGCACCAAGAAGCATGTGACTGCTGATCTGACGAAGCGTTATGCGCTTTGCACGTACTTTGAAACCGTTTATTAAGCAATATCTCAACAACATCTTGGATTTGGAAGCTATTTCAAAATTGGTAGATATTCTCAAAATGTCCACATTGGCACACCTATTAGTCCAGTTTTCAAATTAGAGTGAACACAATACTGTTGATTAGTTTGTTGTTTGGTTCAGTTTGGTTTCACGCTGGATATAATGAAACAAACCAAAAAGCAAATAAAAAAGCTTAGATTTTTAGAAAACTTTCTCATAATACAAATATTTGATGAAAAAACAGATATTTGTAAAGTGAACATCCATCTTTAGCCCCTTTATTACTCCATCCATTAATAGCAACCATTATTAATCTCTTGTCTGTCAAGGATCGTGAGGAAGCTGGAGTCCCATTCCCAGCTGACTTCACGCAAGAGCTGGCGTACACCCAGGACAGGTCACCAGGCTTTCACAGGGGTTGAAGTGAACATAGAAATCTCAAATAAATAAATAAGTAAATAAATAAAATCGCCCGAGCATGGAGAATATGGAGCTTGCGCTAAATATGTGTTAAAAAAATAACAATAAAAAGTATTAAGTTTAGATAATTATAGGAATAATTAGTTTAAAATGTTTCGTGTCTCTCATCCAGTACTTATTTTCTTTATTTGCTTATCAAATCTCCCGAACGCTTTATATTTATGCAGTGCTACAGCTCTCTCTTTTGACTCAATTTGCATCTCCTGGCACAGTTTAGCAGTTCACATCTACGTAAAAAGCTGTAACCCAACACACACAATATGTTTGATTCACTTCCTCCAGTTGGGTTTATTCAGAGTCAAATCATCTTCTCACTGCAATCAAACCAAGCTACAGTTTATTGGTAAGTGGAACGAGAGCACCGTGCTCAGATGTTCACGGACCTGAGCGTGACTGCTGCGTTCTCACCTGCGTAATGAACTGCACCAAGGGGGAAAACACACCAGGGTTCACTATTCAAACAGACTAAATGATGTATGAAAGAACCCTCTGTAATGAATCATGTTGACTTTGCTCCCCAGTTCCGAAAAAGTGTGAAAGTGTTTCGGTAAAGTTGTTACGCGAGTCATCAATCAGCACTAAACCCTGCAGAGTTGATGGATTGTGGTCAATTCAGAGGGTGTACGATGCCAGTGCACTTAGTCAATAGATCCCTGGAAATCTTGGGCACGGAGCCATGAAAGAGTGTAACGAGAGGGCAGAGCATCTTGTTCTCACTTAAAACACAGAGTTCAGACCTCTTTTTTCCTGGTGGTCCATAAGAAAACTAATGGTGTGAACTAATGAGGAAACCAACCCAGATGTCCTTTTGGAGATAGACGAAGCATCTATGTCCATTAACTGCAGTCAACTGATTGGATTCCTTTTAGAGTGTGTATAAATATATGTCAGTAATACTATGTCAGTTTCAACTCCGCACTGCTGGATATCCTCCTGGGTCTTTGATGTTGGTGCTTTGTTATCCCATGCGTATTAGCTAGATGGAGAATTTTCTTCTCACTGCTGCCACAAATTCAGTAATCTATATCAAAGCCCAAGTCAGAATTTACTCGGAGTGTCACAGCCACCTCAAAATCAGAGTGTAAATTTTAGGGAGATTTTTCAAAAAACAAAAACATTGTTCTCCACAGTGTTTACAGGATTGTGATCTCATTGTAAGATTGTTGGGTCCAGTGATTTCTGATTGCAGATAATTTATTTTATTTATTTATTTATTTTTTCAAATCATGTATTGGAGTTTCTTGGCATTTTTCACTTGTCACAATCCCTACATAGTAATCTAAAATGGGAAGCAAGACATGTGTGCTGTGTTTAGATATACAGCCTACCTATAGTAATTTGAATCATTATTTGGATTCCATTCAATTTTTTTTCCACCTCACAAAATTTTGCTAGACCACCGTTAGCAATTCTGAATCTCATTATCGAGTATAGCTTTCCACAAAAGCACTAATAAAGCGATTGTGTTGGTGTATGGCCTGCTAATTGCACAGACAACAGCTGCAGGTTTCCTGCTTGCTTGAAATCTGCCAGGTGAACATGGCCTCCTGTCGAGTGCGTGGCTCTTGAACAGCGATTAAAGCTCAGCATGCCAGATTTGCTGGAGCTGCTGGATTGTGTTTGCGCCTCTGAAAGGCCAAGCTTTGGCTGCGCCACTCTAGACATCACCAAATGACGAAACAGCCTGGATTATCCCCTAAAAGACAGTTTATTCCCCTTAAGACACTTCAATCCACTGTGTATGCCAATTTTGCAAATTTGATCAATTAAGAAACTTGTACATTATTATACTGAGAAAGGGGTCACCAATAGTTTTCCATGGCATTCTGCATTCTTTCAAGTTTTTATTTTTTTTAAGAATAATGAAGAAGTAAAACATTACATATAAATAAAATCTTACTTATACAGGGTGTCCAGGGTGTATCCTGACTTCTGTCCAGTATTTCACGGTCTAGACTCCAGATCCACAGCAATAAAGTAGTTACTGAAGATGAATGAATGTTTGAAAGCTAATTTTTTCCAAGTTCTTGCTGATGTCAGAACCAAGATTATGATATTTTAATGAGGATACTGGGTTGATGGGAAATTACTATCGTTTGTAATCTCAACTACTGATGAACCTCAAGGTAACCTCTACTGATACTGGTAGTGATGAAACTATGCTAAGTCAATGCAGTGCAACTCCATGGATTTCTTTTCATTTCACTGATTTACAGCTGAAACTCCTAATGTGTATAAGGGTGAGTCTTTAGTGACTGACCTTTTGTGAATGGCAAGCATTGAGTAGTTTGCACTTTATTAATTTGTCAGTTATTTTATTTGCCATACACTATTAATCACTGCAACTTGCCAGACACCAGAAACTGTTGATGCTTAAAAGCTTTGGTCAGGTGCCCAAAAGTCTCTCTGTCAGCTCTAGGATTTGGAATTCAATTAATAACCCGCAGCTTTATATTCTGTCTGATATTTCTAGTCAGCTTAGCCTTTCAGGCCATTGCTTGGCAAGATTTGGCAGGGAGACTGTTGAAGGGCAAGTCATCTAAAAATGCTTGTGATTTCTCCTAATGCTGTTCCTGTTCCTCAGGTGGAGAAGACCGAAGAGGCTGACCAGGAGATCAAGCAGGATGGCACCAAACCAGAAGACAAAGCCCACAAGGCTGCCACCAAGATCCAGGCTAGCTTTCGCGGACACATAATCCGGAAAAAAATGAAGGATGATGACAAGGAGGAGGACAGTCCTGCTACTGAGGCCAAGGCCGAGGAAAACGAGGGCGAGAAGAAAGAGGAGGAGAAAGCTGCTTCTCCCACTGCGGAGAAACAAGATGAAGCTGCCAAGGAGGAGGAAAAGGCCAAAAGTCCCACTAACTCTCCAGCAGCAGAGGAAAGCAAGGCTGAAGCTCCTGCCACTTCCCCTTCAGAACCTAAACAGGATGTGAAGGAGGAAGCAAAGGAAGCAGAGAAGCCTAAAGAAGCGGAAAGCACTGAAGTCAAGGCTGAGAAGCCCTCAGAGAAAGTAGATGAAGAGAAGAAAGAGGAAAAGGAGGAGGAGAAGAAGGCGGAAGCCAAACAAGCCGACGTGCCTGCAACTGCTAGTGAGACAGCTGATTGTGAAGCCGAAGTGAACCAAACGCTAGACAAACCAGGTGAGTCATGTCAAGACATTAAAGGACTCAGATAAGCTCTAATTGTAAAGATATACTGATACCAACTGGACCCGCACAACCGAAGTTAGATTTTGGGGCATAGTTAGTGTTTGTAATTTATTGCAACATTTAACATAACTATTAGTTGATTAATAGATTATTATTTTGTGATATTCTTGGAGATCTGACTTCCCAATATTATTTGGATTCAAGCCTCCACATATCTGTCATAAATTTATGTAGCCAGTATTGTTATATGAATTCACACTAACCAACTCTTATGTAAAGTTATAAAAGATTAAAGTGAACATGGGCCATAGCCCTCAGTCGTGAAGCCCTTGTGCAAAGCCACTAAATGTAAATTGTAGTTTTCTTGAGCAAGAGCACTAGATGGCAATTTTTAACATCCTGAGCAAGACCCCAAGCCTTCAGTTGTTGAATCCTTGTTTGAAGCTCCAATCCTCAGATGTTGGGCCCTTGAGCAAAGCTACCAGCCTTGAAATGTTGGGCCCTTGAGCAAGGCCACTAGCTTTTAGATGTTGGACCCTTGAGTAAGGCCACTAGCTTTTAGATGTTGGACCCTTGAGTAAGGCCACTAGCTTTTAGATGTTGGACCCTTGAGCAAGGCCACTAGCTTTTAGATGTTGGACCCTTGAGCAAGGCCACTAGCTTTTAAATGTTGGACCCTTGAGCAAGGCCACTAGCTTTTAGATGATGGGCCCTTGAGCAAGGCCACTGGCCTTCATATGTTGGATCCTTGAGAATGGCCACTGGCCTTCAAATGTTGAGCCTTTAAGGGAGATCAATAGCCTCACTCGGTGGACCCATGAATAAAGCCCCTAACACTCAATTGTTGGGCCCAGGAGTATGGCTACATTACCATAAATTGAGGCCCCTAGTCCTAATTTAAGAACCCATACGCAAAGCCACTAGACTTCAGGTTTTGGGCCCTTGAGCAAGGCCCTTGCCCCTCAAATGTTGAGCCATTGAACAGGCTGGTAGTCCTCAGTTATTGGTTGCTTGAGTGAGGCCCCAAGCTTTTAATTGTTGGTCCCCTGAGTAAGGCTCAATTGTTGCATGTTTAAGGTAAGGCCACTAGTCCACAATTGTTCAGCTCTTGAGCAAGGCTACTAATTCACAATTCTTGAGCCCTTGAGAAAGGCCTCAAGCCTTCCACTGCTAGGTATTTGAGCCTCACCACTAGTCCTTGATTTATTGGCCCTCAAATGTGGCCCCAAGCCAACAGTTGTTGGGTCTATGACAAAGGGCACCATCCTTTAATTATTGAATCCAAACCACTAACTTCTCTGTGCTTGAATTTTATTCTGCTTCATTTGTTACTCTCTTTGAACAAAAATATCAGAGTAAATATCGGAGATATATATATATATATATATATATATATATATATATATATATCTATGAGTAAATATAA
>JAQMYM010000003.1:21119337-21135601 GCA_030014255.1 Parauchenoglanis ngamensis
GAGACTCTTAATATAATGATTTTGTCACAAGACCAGACTTCCTAAATTAACTGATGATGCTTTTGGCAGCTCCTTATTTGATCTTGAGGACATCTAATAATGGCAGTGTGTAAATTGTGTGATGAACATTTCATTAACACATCCTAACCTAATGTCAGATTGGATAGTAGCAGCTTTATCCAAACTATAATCATACAAACAAAACATAATGACTAGATTTGTTCTCAATTTTTTTCGCATTGGAAAGGGATATACAACTTAGAAGGGAATTGTTGAGCAAATGCTCAAAATATTGGTCACAGATGTTCGATTCATCACAAAATGTCAGCATGGAGATAATTAGCCAAACATGAGTGATACAGTTATTGCATGTCAATGATTTATGAACGGAAAACAGGGTGAGTCTCTGTCTAAGCGAATTACACAATTGATCGCTTCCCTCTACATGTTATAGTTTGTGCTTAAAGCCTTCAGCGGTTTCAGCTGGAGATTTATAGCGCTGTGGCTGCTCAACTAAATCTAAGTGCAAGACTTGACCACAATTAGACTTTATGGATGTTCTTCTTCAGACTCTGCAGCCGTGAAGCATGTTTACTGCCAGTTTGCTGTAGAATTACAACCCTTCTGAAGGCAAGGCTGGTGTCAATCTGCTGGAACAACTGTTATAAACCTATAGTCCATCATTTCTGTCCAAATTTATTGGCATTTTAACAAGTTTGGTTTTTGACAAATTTACTTTTTCAAGGAATCGGTATAATGCTATAAGTGTTTTGCCAGTCTCTAAGATTAACAATTTATAGCTTTACACCTGATCTCATCCACACATAAGAAATCAAATGAGATTTTATTTGATTTCATACAAAACCTAAATTCTGCTTACAAAATTTCTACTATTAGTTTTACATGATTAATTTACATCATTTCTGCCCCTCACCCTAACCTTAACCTTTTGAGAATTCTGCAACAATGTAGAATCATTAAAATCATAAAACTGCTAGTGTAGAATCATTATTCGACCACCTGATCTCCTACACAGTTTGAGGCAGTTATTTACTTGAATTTTTAACAAAATTTATTTCTGTGTATTTCAAAATAAATTCCTGTGAGCTAACCCTAAGTGTTTTGAGGTGTGTGGTATGATCGACTGGAGCTCCTGGAAAGGTGACTGTTCAAAAACAGACATTCTACAACATTAAGTGTAATTCTAAATGGATAGAAAAGACATATTTTAATATATAAAAAATGTATTTGTTGGCAAATTGCCCTCGTATAAGACAAATAAACACTTTAGGACCTGCTGTTATAGGAAAATAATCAAGCTAACATAAACAGCACAATAACTTATGGAAAAAAACCTACTTTTGTGTGATATTTTGTCATAAACAGATGCTGCAGAAGACTCCGAGCAGGGAGAAGGCAACGTTTCAGAGGCGGCGAAGGAGGAGGACAAGGCCGAGAGCGCTTAAAGAGAAGCGCCGTTGTAACATGATAACAGATAATTAAACGGTTGCTCTTTGCCCTCTGATTGTGGAGACAGTCAGTTTTAATTTGTTTGGTCCTATATATTTTCTTTCGTGTGGCAAAATGATTTTCTTACATCTTGGGGAGGGGTTTGTGGGGGGTGGAGGGGGAGGGGGGGAGTTTCCATACGCAACCTTGCGGCTCAAGCTAGCAGTGAACGTGCGAGAACGTGGCTGCTTCTTCAACGCGCGAGAAAACAACATTGTGCGTTCATTGACGTCACCGAAAAGGGACAGGAGACGCAATTTCATACTCAACTCGAAACCTGTTTGACCCTGGTTTGCATTTCTAGCTATTCCCACAACACACACACACACAAACACATTTCCCTTTTACCATTTACCGTAGTAATAGTGCACTGCTATTTATTAGGGAGAAGTATTATATGATTCCCTTTCAGTGTTTTTGCTGATGCATTGTTTTGGCCAGCGTTTCATGGATAGCTTGAACCCATTCGACTCATTTGCATGGAAATTTTCCTCCTGAGAGGGAAAAAAATCCTCCTCGCAGTCACGAGTAACCAAAACATTGTGGCTTCTTTCTCAATGTCCTCGGTGTTGTTAATGGCAGTTTGATGATATCGACTGGAATTATTCCTGCGCTGATGTTGAAAACGAAAGAGAAAAATCAAACAAAATAATTAAAAAAAATAAATCATCAGCCTTTTTTTTCCTATGTTCACGTGAGAGTGCAATGTCCAGTTTGAATCTAAAAGGAGTTCAATTGTGGAAAAAATAAATAAAAATAAAATTTAAAAAATTTCAATGTCTGTTTTCAAAATAAAGAAATGTGCCAATTATCATCACAAACTGGGTGTGTCTTCATGTGTGTATGTGTATGATCTTTGTTTGGAGGGGATCTAAATTAAAAAAGCCTAAATTAAAGACACATTTTTTTACTTGCCTCCTGAAATATACTATATTTCATATCGTTTTCAATTTTATACTATACAGTACACTGTACATGAACAGATACCTTAACAGCTACAGGGAGAAAATCTAGTAATTTCAAATAATTCCTTCTTTTTTTTTTCTTTTTTTACCTGACCTGATTTCACCTCATACGGCTTCAAATTCAGAAAAAAAAAATCATTACTATTGATTTCTAACGCAAAAGCATTTTTGTCTCACTTTGTGTAACACAGGGCTATTTTTACAACCTCTCGGTGTTGGATAAAAGTACCATGTTAAAAGGTTAGATTTCTCTTTATCCATTGATCCTTTATATATATAGTTATAATTGTACCAGAGTGCTGGATTCTGATTGGTCAGGTTTGTTTCCCCTAACAGAAGCTCAGCAACAAATCGTAGGTTTATATTAATGTCCTCATTTCTATAGCTACATAAATGCATATTTATTGTTATGGTGAAGTTTCGTGTGAGGAGAAATGTGTTTATTTAACATTTACGGAAGTGTCAGGGCTTTGGAACAATCAGTTACAATCAATTCATCTCGAACCAATAACGCAGAACTCTCAACCTTAATATTTTTTTTTTTCAACAGCTCCCAAAATAAAGAAGCTCCTCTTCCAGGCCCTGTGGGGAATCGCTGTAGGACTGTACAGATAAATCATTTCCTCCTAAAACACACAGCAGCCAGCGACACTAATGGCTGCTGCGCATGTGGGAAAATGGCAGAAGGCTCAGTTTCACAGCTTCTTCCTCCACCTAGCGTCCGCTTCAGAAAACCTAATTAACCACCTCAGGGATTGCATACGATTCCCTCTAAACCGGGAAGTCATGTTAAACTTATACCGTCCGATAAATGGTAAAAAAAAAAAAAAAAAAGAATGACAAACCGGAGATAAGCGCAAGAGACAAGTATAAAAGTGCTGAAGGTTTTCAGAACCAGATTAATGTTTGGTTTATTTGGTTTTTTTTTTCCGAAGCTACTTTTTAAACGTATTTTCTAGAAAGATCTAGCGCAAAACAAAAAGTATTAAATTGCAAAAAAAAAAAAAAAAATGTAACAAGAACACTTTTATGGCATAGTATATCAGATACAGTTATTATTTATGTATTTAAACATAAGCATCTTCACCTTAATGTGTTTATACGTCGCTATATGATTTTCAGGTTTTAAGGAAATTACGTAAAAATAATTTAGCAAGGTCTTTAGAAAGTGATTCTGCTTAAAACATCTTGTGAATATTTACTATGCTGCGTTTTTTTTAAAAGAAACGTTGAACTGACCGCATTGAATAGCATTAATAATAATAAAAATAGACTCTAAAGGAAAAGTTTGACCAAGAAATTCTGTCTGAGCTCTGTTAGTTTATTTGTACCTCATAAGATTAAAAGTATACCACACCATGAGACACACACCACCACAAACGAACGCACAAACGGAAAGGAAAAGTCAGCAGTGTAATCGCACCGTGTCAAATTCAAATGACTTTATTTCGCTTCTGAACGTTTCATCAGTACTTTACAGTACGTATGATTTTTAAGAAATTGATTGCAGTAACCTTAGAACAAAACAAAGCAGTTACAAAATGTTGGCTGCGATGAAATGAGGGTGTGAACTTTACAGATACGTATGGAAAGAAACAAAAAAATGTCCAACAAAACGAAGTTATGTGGGCGCGAAAGGCTAATACGCGAGGCAGCTGTTTGCTAGCTGGACCTGGTAGCTTGTGTAAGTGCATTCACATAAAACTCACACACATATACACACGTTTGCACATCAGCATTCGACGGGTGGGACGCAAAACACTCACACTTTAGAGTAGGAGGACGTTTACTACGGAATACGGTGGATAAAACAACTCTGCGGGAGGGAAAATTTTCACCTAAAGGGAATCGCTAGCCCTTCATGATTAGCTTCGCCTACTCTAAATTGTGAAGAGGTTTAATCACACGCACAGTTCTATGGTTGTGTCCCAAATGCTAGAACTGTTCGAACATTTAAAAGTAGTAGCTAGCTAATCTAGCTAACCCAGGAGTTAGCACTCAAAAACCAGGAAACTAAATAAATACAGACAGCATAGCTAAACTGAGTTAACTTGGAACCATTTGTAACATGCATTTATAGTGCATTATGGGTAATTATTAATGACCAACTACAAGAGTTGTTTTGGATTTTGGCGCATTGCCCTAACTAGCCATGAACTCTAGCATTTGGGACAGAGTTTATAGATTTAACAAGGCATTAACCCAGCTCACTGGCTGATGGTGCTGTCAATCACAATGTGGGCGGGGCTCGCAGCGTAAGCACGTCGGGACAATGTTAAGTCAAGGGAAAAAAAAAAAAAATCGAGCATCCTTCGTAACTTTACGAAGATTTCAACCGAATCTATGGGGTGGATGGACATGACGAAGAAACATTAAACCATGTCGTATTCCAACTAAACGTAGCCTAATTAACATAAACGTAGCAAGTGAAATAATATAGAGTTACAAACGTTAGAACTCATCTCGAACAGCACATTACCTTCCTCTTGGTTTTTTTTTCTTTTTCTTTTTCTTTTTTGGCAACAAGCGCATAGCTTTTCTCATTTTTGTACTGGAATTATCATCACCGTCTATAGAAAAACAAAAAATATGAAGATCAGCGCAAAGGTACAGTTGCTCTAACTGTCATTCGAGAGGTTACAGGAACGCATTTTTCCATATTTAAAATCTTTTTGTCTCCTAATCGGTTTTACTTACAGGCTGCACCGAGATGCAACTCTACAAGTTAATCCTTGACAAATCCACTAGCCTATTAAGAAACATGGACATAATATATTAATATTGTTTTTTTTTTTATAATATATTTATATATATAAGGACAATGGATTCAAGTACATATATACAACGTTAATTGAAATTTTGAAAACAAAAAAAAATCAGCTTTGTGAGCTTCCATTTGAAAAATTCACAAAATAATTAATTATTTTAAGAGAATAAAATAATAATAATAATAATAATAAGAAGAAGAATAAGAAGAAGAAGACGAAGCAGAGCATTCATTGGTGTCGTACATTTCAGTCCAAAAAATCACACACAGATTAGCAGTATGGTACATTTTCCACAAATGGACACGGGAAACAGACAGAACGTTTTCCCCCCAGAAAAACATTTGAAATGGTTTGATGATCAGGACGATGAGATTTCGTGACACCCAACATGTCACAACTTATAGAGTAAAACAACAATAAAAAAAAAAAAAAGAAAAAAAAATGTATAATAATAACAAGAATCATCTCTTGGCACACGCCCTCATTTTTGTATCTGTTGTTCAAGTAGTGCAACAAGAGATTCCCTTTTAATTAAAACTCTTCACTGTGGGAATTCTAGCAAGAGCCACTTCGCATGAAAAGATACCTTAGACCCCTGGCTTGCTAACGGCTAATCTCGACTGTTTATTTGATAAAAATGTATTTATTTATATTTCCTTCAGATTTACCTCACAAAAATTGGGGAATTCATGAATTTGAAATCGCGAAATCATTGTATCGATGTATCGTTCTCACAAACCGAATCCATTAATTCATTTCAAATTCAATTACACAGCAGCTAGCTAGTCTCCCACATTAGCTTTGAGTTTGCTAACAGGAAGTGAGGTATCAATGCATTTACTGTTATTTAGTTTGTTATTTGAAAGCTTTTTTGCTGGCCTATTATAAGCAAGGATTCCTGACTGGGTCATTAGATCCTTGTCACAGGTTTCACTGTTAGCTTTTCAGAGTCAGGCACCACATAAATCTGCTAGCTAGTTAGCCCAAACTGAATAAGATGCTAATAAATTTTAGGAGACGTTCAGCTGCTTCTTATAGTATTTAGCAAAGATTCAAAAGGTTCAAAAAGTTACTCACTGGCTACTTTCCAGACAATGATGCTAAGCACTAGTTGCGAAGTCGACCTAAATGTAGCTTCAGTTTCTTTTTCTAACGCTAGACATTCATGGTACACATTCGACAGATACTGACGGGGTTTTGTAAATAAGTGTATTAAAATCTGAGTTACTTTCCCGGATTGCTTGCGGTTAGCGTTATATAGCTCTGGCTAGATTTTGAGAATATGACAAAACAAGCCGAACTAAAAAATAACAATTTATCATAGATACAGCATCAGGCTGCTTCCTTTCAGGTCTGGTAATCCTCATTTTTTAAAAATGTCAACACTAAAGCACAAGACTAGCCCGTTCTGTTCAACTTTTGTAATTGGAAGTGTACCTAGTTTTGCGTGCAAGGAGGCACGGTTTATACTGAATGGGAATGCAAACAGTCTGACGGAGAGAGGAAAAGGCAGGAGTTAGAGTGAGAGGAGGATGAAGAAGTGAGGGATAAGGAGCGTGGTGGTGAAGCAGTGCAGCGCTGAGCATTAACACTTGAGTACGGGCAGGAGGAGGGGCAGGAGGAGGAGCCACGCTGACTGATACACGGAGGCGGAGCCGTTGATGTCCCTCCCGGTTCCAGGTCCTCAAAAACAGAGCGAGAGAGAGAGAGAGAGATTATTGTAAAAAATATTACGGGCAAGATTACAAGCAAACATGTAAGTTTATATGATATTTAAAATGTTCCTATAAAAATGATAAGCCATTGACAAGCCATTTATTGGTGCAGTCTGCCATCTGCTGGACAAAGTGAGAAATGCACTCTGAGAACTTTAAGACATTTAATGGCAATAATAATAATAATAATAATAATAATAATAATAATAATAATAATAATTATTATTATTATTATTATTATTATTGTGAGGATGCTTTAGAAAATAGATGCAGTAAATAATGATAAAACTATGTAAAGTGTGACATCTGTTGGCCAAAATGTGAATTGCGTCCTGGGAAATTTCTACTCATGCAACAAGCATGTGTTTTATTATTTTATATTAAGATAAATAAAATGAAATATCCTGTGATTAGGTTGAAGTGTGTAAAACAGCCTGACTAAAATGAAAGTGAAAGTGGTATGAAATCCAAATTTTGTGAGCTGCTGTTATTTTTATAAGCACATCATGGTGACTTCGCTCCCACATTTCCCCTAAGACAATTAGATATTTTGAAAAGGTGTTAGATTTTAAACAGAAATAGTTGTTTCTGTAGAAACCAGAAAAGCAAAACCATGTCAACTGAAATTCTCGGCATCATTATTTATCGATTAACTACATATGCATCCTAGCATATTATAAATCAATAAGAAGTTGAGTAAAAATACATAAAACAAATACTCTGGGCTAAGCATATTAATTAGTGGGATTAGTCGTACTTCGATAAATACATTTGTTAGTGGGATTAGTCTCTGCATATTAATACGATTAGTAGTAGGATTAGTAGCAGTAGGTTTCTCTAAGGTAAGAAAATTTACTAGGCATTAGTAGACCTAGTCTCTGCATGATGAACACGTAATCTAAGTAGCCTAAGTAATTTACTAGTGGGATCAGTCTGCATATGCTAAACAAATGTATTAACGGGATTAATCTCTGTACACTAGACAGATTTACTAGTTGGAATCTTGTCTCTGTATACTAAGAGGTTTTCTAATGGGATTAATCCATATATGCTAAGGAGATTTTCAAGAGGAATATGTCCATAAGCACATTTACTAGTGGGATTAGTCTTTGCATGCTAAGCATTTTATTAGTGGGATTAGTCTCTGAACACTAAACAAATGTATTCGTTGTTAAATGTTTCTGCATGCTTATAGATTTTCTAATGGGATTAGTCCATCTAAGGAAATTTACCAGGGGGATTAGTTTTGTATCTAGTACTTCTATGCCTAGCACTTTTTCTAGGCTCTATGTGAAGTTTATTAGTTGGATTGCTCTCTGCATGCTAAATAAATTTATTAGGGGTTTAGTCTTTGTATGCTTAGTAAACATAGTAGTCCCTGTATGCTAGGTAACATTACTGTAAATAGTCTATGCATGCTAATCACATTCACTAGTGGGATTACTCTTTGCATGGCAAGTATTTTAGAAGATCAGGGATTAGTATATTATTTAGTACGCAAAACAAATATACACGTGGCAGTAATTTCTGCATGAGAAACTTATTTGTGAGATTAGTGTCTGAATGTTAGACAAAGTAGTTATTGGGATCGGACTAGTGCAGATCGTTTCTGCATACTAACCAAATGTACTGCGGTTTTTAAAATACTAATTAGTTAGAATTTATTAACAGCTATTAACCAAAATCCACTTGTAAAACTTATGTTTATGCCTAATGTGTGTGTTTTTTTGTGTGTGTGTCTGAGCTGGGTACTCACTGTAGAGAAACACACTAGCGTTGTGCATGCCCAGACGGTTGGTGGCCACGCAGGTGTAGTTTCCGTAATCGTCCTCCGTGACGTTGGCCACAATGAGCTCAGTGCGAGTGCCAGTGATGTGAATACTAATCCCCTGCATGTTCGACAGCCTGGAGAAAGAGAGAAAGAGAGAGCGAGAGAGATAATTAAGCGAACCTGCACTGCACTGTGCAGAACGTTTGAAGATATAAACATGTCAATAATAGAGTGGAAAATGCATGTAATTAAAATGCTCGCAATATTTACAGCCTTACAGAGAGTGAGCCCTTCATCAGCACTCTGCTATCAATAGATCATTTTGCACAATTTAAAAAAACTCAACAACACGGGCTGCAACATTAGCATGCAAGCCGGACTAGAACGCTGGAGAACGTCTTACATTTTATTTTCAGGAAAAACACACATGCTAGGTGCAGTCGGTTTCTAATGGGTCCTCTATGCTAAGTGTGTTTCCTTGCAGGAGTACTCTCTCATTGGTCAGTGTATTTATTAGCATGTACGGTATCTCTGTGGTAAGTGTGGTTAATCATGCTTCATGTTTACAGGATTCCTTGCATGCTAAGAAATTGTCCTGGAGGGTTTAGTTCCTTATGCTAAGCAAATATACTCCTGGGGTTCATACATTCTTGATTAGTCCCTCTGTGCCAAATAAAATACTGGGATTAAACTGTGCATGTTAAAAAGAAATCTTAGTGGAACTGCTCCCTATATGATAAGTACTGTAAATAAGCTGATCGGATTAGATTTTACATGCTTAGAAACTTTAGTAGTGGGATTAGACTGTCTATGCATAAAAACGTTTACTAGTCCCCTACATAATATTATGGTGGGATTAGTCTCTTCTTGCTTTGCAACATCACTTGAGGGATTACTCTCTCTCTGTTTAGTAAACTTATTCATGGAATTATTTTTTTTTCTATGCTTAGCAAATTTACTACTGGGGTTAGTCTTTCAATGCCAAGGCAAACTATTAAGTGGGATTACTCCATATGCACGAAGCAATTTTCCTCGTGTGATTAGCCAATCAAATGTGTTATTGGAATTAGTATATGAATACTAAAGAGAGTTATTGATCTATGCACAATAAGCACATTTACAAGTGGGATCAGTCTTTGCATGCTAGGTTGTTTAACTAGTGGCATTCAGGCCGATTTATACTTCTGCGTCGAACCTACAGCGTAGGCATGGCGTCGACAGTCGCGTAGGGTGACGCATTTATACTTGCATGTGAGGTGTGAAAGCATCTCTGAAATGTTTTCACTTGCAAATGTAAAAACTTCCGCGACTTCTTAAGCCCTTTTAAAGATGACTCTATGTTCCTCCATGATAGTCAAATTTACTAGTATAATTAGCCCCATATAATAAGCTATTAAGTTATTAGTTGGATTTGTGTTCGAGCAATTTTACTAATGAGATTAGTCTTCGCATGCTAAGCAAATTTAGCAGAGGGATTAGTTTCTACATGCTGAGCAAATTTATTAGTGAAATTAGTCCATAATTTAATTCATGTGATCAGTGTCTTCATGCTAAAAATACTTACTATTGGGATTACTCTTGGCATCCTAAACACATTTGCTAGTGGGATTATTATTATTATTTTTTTTACATGCTGAGCAAATTTAGTGGTAGCATTAGTTTCTATATACTTAGCAAATTTACTAGTGGGATTAGTTCCTACATGCTAAGCAGACTTACTATTAGGATTAGTTCCTACATGCTAAACAGATTTACTAGCGGGATTAGTTCCTACATGCTAAACAGACTTACTATTAGGATAAGTTCCTACATGCTAAGCAGACCTACTAGTGGGATTAGTTCCTACATGCTAAACAGACTTACTAGCGGGATTAGTTCCTACATGCTAAGAAGACTTTTTAATGGGATTAGTTCCTACATGCTAAGCAGACTTACTAGTGGGATTAGTTCCTACATGCTAAACAGACTTACTAGCGGGATTAGTTCCTACATGCTAAGCAGACTTACTAGCAGGATTAGTTCCTACATGCTAAGCAGACTTACTAGCAGGATTAGTTCCTACATGCTAAACAGACTTACTAGTGGAATTAGTTTTGCATTCTTACCAAACGTAATAGTGGAATTAGTTGCTATATGCTAAGGAAATGTACCAGCAGGATTACTCCCTCTATGCTTAATGCATTTACAAGTAGTTACTAGAATTTAATGGTGGGATTTGTTCTTTTATGTAATTGAATGTATTAGTTCCTCACTGCGGAGTGTATTTACAAGCAGTGTTAAGCTCTCAAGGTCATTTCCCAGTAGGATCAGGTCATCTACGGCGAGTGACGAGCCCTCTATCCTAAGCGTAATAGGTTTATATATGAACAAAGTTTGTACCTCTTCTCATCTCGGTACCACTCAAACTCTGGTTTGGGCACCGCCGTGGCATCGCACTGCAGAACTCCCGGACGTCCCACCTGTGTCTCCGAACTCTTAGCCCCTTTAATAAAAGGTGGATCTGTGTACGAACGAGAGTTAGAACAAAAACAAAGCCTTCATCTTCTACACAATAGAAAACAAAAGGCTAAATTCCCCAGAGATAAAAGAAGATGAAGAGCCGAGGAGAAAGACACACTGCAGCCATTGCTGTAAAATATATTATGCTCAGTCACAGCCTGAGAGAAGGTAAATAAACACACAGCAGCTCGAGCGTAGTTATAGATTATGATCCTTGTGTTATATTACTTTATTTATCCTCCTCGGTGCTGAGACTGGAAGCTTTACCTATAAACACGTCACTGCTGCATATTCAACAGTATAATATATGCGGTGTGTGTGTGTGTGTTTGACTGGAGAGTGTATAGGGGTCTCTCTGGTCTCTCAGTGTGACACATTGTGGGAAGTGCTGAAACGACTCCTAACATTACTACGCTCAATTTGATTGCATTTGTACACAGAACTTCAACAAAAGACATCTCAAAAAGCAGCTTTAAATTTTATAGCCCTAATGAGGAGAGAAATTTAATGAGATTTATCCCATAGTGTTGAATTGAATTCTGGATTCTGATTGGTCAGGTGTCGATTCATTTTTTTTTTAGCATTGTAGGTACCACGCTGTTTATCACGCTAATCACTGAATTGTTTGGTTCTGTCCTTTTTTTTTTTCCTTCTTGTCCGTATTTGACAAGAAAATTCATTTCCTTTTTTTAAATTAGTATATCAAAGTATATGACTATACTTTAATGAGTAATAAATCTGTTTGGCATAATTTGTAGCAAATGAATCATTGGACTTAAGAAATTGAAAATAATAAAAAAAATAAAAAAAACCCCTGCAAGGACACAAAGTCCACCAGCTTGTGCCAAAAAGGATTCTACAATGCGCTAAAAATCCTGGTCTGTGGCGTCGCAAACGCCTTTCTTCCTGAACAGCAGGTAGGATTGATTGGCTGAGACAGGCTTTCAGGCGTGTTTTGTTATATGCCACTCGGGTACCAAGGAAAATCGTGAGGTATGAGCCACAGTCGGCGGCAGGGCTAAAGAGACGGCACTGGAGGGGGCGCTGAAATGAAACACGAGTCGACCCGGTGCAGACAAAAAGGTCAGTTTTCGATATCAGCCCTGACGTTTGGAGCAAATATCAGCAGGAAAGAGAAGAAATGACGCTGCTGTACGAGTCGAAAGCTTTTTATGCTTCTAATAACTTTTTAAAATGTGCTGATTGCTAATTTATGTCTGAAGCATGGAGATAATGATATTGCCACAGGCTAAATATGAAAAAGGAAAAAAAAATAAATAAAAAATCAGAAAACATTTTTGTATTGGTCTGTAATAAACTATTCAATCCATCATTCACTTGTATGTGATATTAGCATAATTATTATTATGTACTTATTGTTACGTACTAACATACTATTAAGGACTTATTTATTTATTTATCTTATTGTTGTGGTGGCTCTGTATAGCCACAGAGAAGCTATTCTTTTCCTGATGGGTATAATCGGGATATAAAATCATTTTCGTGGTTGATGCTTAAAATAGGGGATGGTATTGTCAGTCAGACTGAGGAAACTTCACAAATAAGAGATCTCACAGCTGAGGTGTGCTGAAAATACAACTTGGCTGCTTAAACATGCTTAGTTTTGTAGCCGAGGTCAAAGCTAGCTAGCTAACTAGCTGATAGTTAGCTATCTAGCATAGCAGTCTGATAGGTGAAGGATTTAAATGCTAATATCATGTTTTGCATCACTGTTATTATTCGTCTTATTCATGTTATTCATTAAAAGGAAACAAAGAAGCTAGCTATAACTGTAATAATCACAAATTAGCTAGTTAGCTTTGCCTTTGCTATAATGCTACTCATGCTTTAGCAACCTAGTTGCGTTCTTAGCTAATCTCAGACACTAGCAAGTGATTAGGAAGACTATTAATGAGCAAATATTCCTCTGAAACCAAAATGTTTGTAAATCAAAATAGAAAGTAAGTTTTCTTTAAAAAAAAAAAACAAACAAAAAAAACAACCCTTCCATTTTTTTTCCATCCTTGGGCTCAGGTACTCACAGTTGACGACCACGCTGACGTACTTGACGTCAGGTGTAGCGACGTCGTTGCTAGCTTTACACTCGTAGCGGCCAGCCTGAGTGCGCATGATGCCAGAAATTTCCAGATACTCGCCCACGTCCAAAGTCTCAGCTGTCAAGACATGAAACAGGAACAAAATTAGCATCAGCGTCCTCCTCCTCCTCCTCATCATCATGGTCATCCTCATCAACAGGGGTACAGCAATACAGATAGTGGTATCAGGTGTTGGTCTGAAACCATGCTAATCTACTTACAATTGTAAAAAATGATCTTATACCGACATCCAACACAATGTGACATTCTTGTGCTAATGACAAATGACACCAAATGACCTTGATCTGAACATATGTCATGATTCATGATGCAAATCAAAGTAAAGCAGACTGCAAGCTGTGCTCTGTAAAAATATCTAACTAAATCTAAGTTACTAAATCTAAGCTAGAAGTCTAAGCTAAATATTAAAAAAAAAATCTAATCTAACTACCTAACTAGTGTTCAAATAAGGCAACACTTTCCTAAAACCGATAAAAACTTTAGAGTTAGCTTTGTAGCAAAAATCCAAGGTAGCTAGCTAAGTACTGTTCAAATAAGGTTACACTTTCCCAAAACTGCTAAAAAGGCAACTAGGCTTTTTAGTTAGCTTTTTCGCAAGATATAGCTAACTAGTTCAAATAAGGTAACACTTTCCTAAAACGGCTAAAAAAAACCCACTAGGCTTTTTAGTTAGCTTTGTAGCAAAAATCCAAGTTAGCTACCTAACTAAGGTTACAGTTAGTATTAGCGGTCATTTCCATCAAGGCTGGTGAATGTAAACGTAAATAACACCAGTAAATAGGATACTGTTAATTGACATTCATAGCATTTTTGATGATTGTTTATATTTTGGCTTGCAGCCTGACGTAATGACATTTAGCTAGCTAACACAGTGCTAATCGAGCTATTAATGAGCTAATGAGTTTACAGCTCCTGTTGAAGCACCGGTAGACTTTTACCAGTTTAACAGTTAAGACTGAAGATTAAATCGCTGTATTAAATAGTCAACTGACATGAAGAAAACATCACAAATTTATCAGGACGCTAAGTTTTTATGAGTGCAGGTTCTAAAATGTTTTGGTGGAAGGCGGCCAAAGAGCAGGTACGAGCTGATAATTAGGCTTCTGAAATACACACTGCGCGAGTGAGTGAGTGTGTGCGTGCGTGTGTAGGACGACGACCTGGCAAATCCGAAAGCATCTCCGTCTGTTCCTGCCCTCGATAGTCTGTGTGTAGGTGTGTGACTGCTTGTCTTAATTAGCATGCCTCGTTACAGAACCCTCATTCCATCTAACTCACCAAAGGCATTGTGGGTAACCGGAGGTGGACGCTGACTGGCGAGGTGAGTGTTTACGGAGACTGAAAGTGTCATTTTGAGAAGATACAATGAATCTTCCAAAAAAAATAAAATAAAAAAATTAAAATAAAAAGTTTACTTTTAAAACATTTTTTCGAAATAGAAATCACTACTTTAAATAGGAAGAAATCCAAACAGAAATTTGGTCATTACTACTTTAACACTAGGCTTAAAACTATAGAAAATATTATCTTCGCCAAATTTTACCCAAACTCTGACCCACATTTAAAATAAATGCAATAATTATTATACATAATACGTTCATATTCTGATGCAGTAAACAAACCTGAGTTCCTGAAACTGTAATTTGACTAAAATGAATCAATTCATAGTCTTTACTTTACTAATTACTATATTTTCTAATAATACATGGATTTCTTATTTGACCAAAAAGAAAAGAAAAGAAAAAAAAACCCTTATAATTATTAAAACACAGTGCTGCCGAATTCTGTTTAAAGTCATTATGCGAAATCTCATGCTGGATCGTGATTGGTCAGGTGTTGATTACTCGTCTTACAGTTGCGCAGCTGCAAATCACAGGTTTATAGTCATGGCCTTGTTCTAACACGTTAACAGACCGAGCTCAGATTCTCCAAAGATTCTAGATCTTTCTAGATTCAGGAATCATTAACACAATGTTTTGTTTTCATGATTCCAGCACGATTTGATTGGATTCCATTACACACGGAATAACGATGGGAAAACTGAATGGATTGGTTGAAAGGATTTAAACTGGAGATACTTTGACAAAATACGTTCAGTTTCACGCTACAGTTTAAGATCTTTGGCCTAGAATGTCACCAGATTGTTTTTGGAGTACTGAAGATCGGCGCAGAGGATCCTGGGAAAGGTCAATCTGTCCCTTTAATATTTGAACGTAAACTCTACAGGATGTTCTCTTACATTTGACCAACCGTGTATTCCCGTGATGCTCGCTGATGTTTTTTCTCGTAGTTATTTTTCCCTTTATTTTTCCTTTTTGACTGATGTTTTGTCGTTCGAGTTATTTTTTTGATGAACAAAACCATTGAAAAATATGTTTTATAATCATTTATGCATGCAGGGTTATAATAAAAACGGTGGAAAATGTGCAGAGTGTAAACTATGGATTATAAACCAGAGATGGCGACATCCAGCTCTAAAGAGACAGCCAGAGAGACAGACAGCATGAAATGAAACAAAAGAACATACAGAGTCGTTTCTTTTTTTTAATTATCCCACACGTGAAGACAATTTCTTTGGGAATCCGTCTCTCTCTCTCTCTCTCTCTCTCTCTCTGTTTGATTGGAGCTGCTGTGAATCACCACTCATATTCGTTTAACATCATGCTAATGCAGAGACGGAGCACCATCGCCGTGTGTGTGTGTGTGTGTGTGTGTGTGTGTGAACAGAGTTAAGTGAGGAGCGAAGGCTAATGTGGTGGAGCCAAGAGGGAGAAAATGGAGTGCCAAATTCATTTTCTTTTCAATCTCGGTAATCACCTCATATTGTCACATACAGGAGAAAAGAATCCGCAAAGAAGAAAAGAATATGTGACAATCCACACACACACACACACACACACACACACACACAGGTCCATAC
>JAQMYM010000003.1:21167976-21197919 GCA_030014255.1 Parauchenoglanis ngamensis
AAGTAAAGAGAAACAACAGTCCATCATTATCCAGTCTCTTTTAAAGTCATAAAAATAAAGAAAAACATTGAATTAGAGGGTGTGTCCAAACCTTTGACTGGTAGTGTATAAATATATATAAATGTCTCAAAATTCAAATAGTATTATGCTGAACTCATAATTTCCTCATCATTTCTAAACCCGATGGTATTCACTTCTTAACAAACTAATTAATTATTTAGTAATAATTATGGCTATAAATTAGACGATTTGAAGTGGTGGTTTTGTGTTTCATTTATGTATAACCACAGTTTACTCTGAACTGATGATCTGTTCTGGATTTTAATTTCTTTGCAGTACATGGTTCAATCTGCAGAAATAATTTGCTGGACCATGGTGCACCAGTTGACCCCTGTCTTAACCGCAGGCTTCCGATTACAGCGATTTACAAATGAATTCAGAAATTAGAGACATTTGTTATTAGATTTGAAGCTATTCGTAAGGGAATTATTTCAGTATGAATGCTCTGTTAAGTGTGTTTGAATATTAACTATTGTGCTGCCTTCTTTGCGATTGCTTGCTGTGTGTCAACGTGACTACTCTGGTTAAATAAAAAAAAATGAAAGAAAATAAAAAAATGGCCCAAGAGTAGCAGCTTTGTAAATTGAATTCAACTGCCCAGATCCTCGACTGCTGAGCGACCACGTTCCCAGTCCAAGTCACTGTCAACTGCTATGCTTCCCATTGAACAGCGATCATTGGTTCAATCCTGGTGAAGTGCTATATAAAGCTGGCCTTGTGGGCATTGTAGCACAAATGTCAGTTGGAAGATTGAAATGAAAATTTAGATTGCTCTGCGGTGAATCTTGGGAATAATCCTGGATGACTGGATTAGGGTAGTAAGATGCCTCTGCAAAACCATCCTGAGATGTTCTTTTCCAACGAATGCTAATCCTTTGGTCTGGATTTGTGGCTGAACTACCTAGCTGAATCTGCGCTGCTTTATTTCAGGAACATTTGGGGGAAAACTTTTTTTTGGGTCCATTCACTTTGACTGACTCGACTCCGACTAGTCACTTAACATATCCTCATTTGTAAACATGGCTGAGGAGGCAGGGGACTGGGAACACGTCACCATCCGTTTCCCCATACAAAGTAACACCTCTCACCTCTTACTATTCAGCAATCATGTCTAAGCACAGCGAGGCTGTTTACAACAGTAGAGGTGTCAGAAATATCACATTACACTGATGATCTGCTTCACTTCACTGCTATCATAATGAACGGGAATGATGTGTCCGTGTTCGCAAGGTCATTTTGGGCGGGAAGTACCGGCATAAATATTTATCCATGATGAGGGCTAAACATCAAAAGGGACTAATGCTCGGTTCACTCTGCAGCCATCAGGGACATTATCTCTTCGCTTTAGTGAGCAAGAGGGCATGATGGGTAATGAATACTGCATGTACATCTCAGCAGTGGATCCAAATCAGTGGTGGATGTTTACCACCGATGCCTGGCTGCACAGAGATCAGCTCTGGTAATGTTTATACACGCTGAGTGCTATATCGGCATGCCAGCGTATCCATGGAGCATTGCATTCAAGCGTGAACACAGGGCTCTGTTCAGAGTCTGTGACTCAATCCAAAAGTTACATTAATTTGGGGAAAGTTGTGTGTAGTCAGAGTCGGGTTATGCACATTGACAGTTACTTCTATGAACAAAGTGATGTAGTCGTGAAATATTAAATCTAAGTCCTGCAAGTAGACTTTATTTATGATATCCATGAGATATATCATCTCAACAACACACTTTATGGTAATCATTTTCTTTTTCTCCCCATATCCCCAAGATAAGAAAATGCTCTGATTAAGATGCACCAATTCTCATATCATCCATGTGATCCTTAGTGTATTTAAAGCCAAAATTTCAGCGTAACATTGTGGTGGCTCCGTAAGGGTTTTTCCCAGAAGATGGATGCAAATGCAGACAATATTTATTAAATAATACACAGGCAAACACTGGTGAGGAAAGTAGCAAAATCAGAAAAGAAAAAAAGAATAATAACAACATGCTTGACCAAGACAAGACATGACAAGGCTAGGAAAACTAAAGAGAACTGTAAGTTACATGGCATCAACAACGTAACATGCTTAATGCTCAGCAGCAAAGAGAAAAATGATCAGTAGGCACACAAAACAGTGTGCCCAAACACAGGAAGTGAGCTGAACAACAAAGATCAAAACATGTATGACATGTACGATGTTGCCCTCTATTGGTCTGGAGGGAAATTGTTCATGGTGGACAGACAATGGCACTGGATTTTGTACTGCTTCTTGGTCGAGCCAAAATAAATCAAGAGACATGGGTTTAAATTTTTTTAAAGTTTTTTTTTTAGCTAAATTATCTATCTGAATCTATACTGGTGTCTACTTCCTCTGAACCTTAAAAAAGGAATGTTCAAACTTGTAAAAACACTGATAAAATCTAGAACAGGCAGGAGATTATATCGTTGTTCTGGACAGCTCGGAATATTGTGGCAGCCACTTTATTTCATTTAGGACGCAGCTGTATAAGTAGGCAGTATTTTTGGGTGCCATTTGCATGCCCTAGATAAGGGCTGTCCCCTTCATTTACATTTACATTTATTCTTCTGGCAGATGCTGTTATCTAGAACAACTTACAAAATGTCAAAACAGCTGAAGGTGCAGTAATACAAAGCATCTAACGATCATTTATGACCTCAAGGACGGCTTCTGGATTATTTACTCAGTAACAAAAGAAAAAAAATCAAATCTAAGGCAAACTACAGAGACAAAAATTTCCAGGAAAACAAAAAATAATGCAAACAAAATCAGATGAATTCAATGTCAGATTAGCTTGGACATTACACTTTCCGATCTGCAGAGTTCTCCCTCCCCTGAATTATAGTTCTAATTCAAAGCATGGCCTCATTGCTGAAGGTATAATCCCATGGGAATCATATGGCTCTATTAATGGATCTGTCATTCTGACTGCTCTAATTGAGGAACATGTTCCATCCATTTGCCTTCTGTTTTGATGAACAGTCATGCAGGTGTGCCGGCTGGGGAAAACTCTTCACACGGTCAACTTTTGGTACAATTTTAACTAAGATTTCTCTTTTGTACATACCTCAACCAGAAGTATGGTTCCAGTCTGAAAAATTACATCTAAAGGTTTCATTTTAATTTGACTGAAAGGCACTGTGGCAACCTCTACATTCCTAACCCAATTTACTAATGGAAAAACATCACTGGTAGATTTTAAAGAATTATAATTTTATTGATTTCTGTTCCTGCTAACTGCCTCCCATTGGGGAAATAATTATGTAGAACCCAATTTTTCCTTAGTTTTGGCTATTTTCCAGAATCTGGCAATAGGTTATAGATTTTGTGTTTGGGGAATGACAGGTGGCCATTTCTGGTTTACTAAAAGTGATGTGAAAGGTAGTATATGAAACGTATTCGCTAGGTAGCTAGTTAGTTAGCTAGATGGCCCACCTGGAATGGTGGGATTAAACTGTACATTTGTTGGTACTGCCAAAAATGGTCAAAGAATTGTTTGGTCATGAGTTGAGATTGGCTGGACCTGCTGGTCTCAGATACAAACACAGAGGCAGAAGATGAATGGAACATGCTAACGGACAGGAAATGATCTCAAGCTCATTTTAAAGAGTGTTTGAGTTTATGCAAGGCCTTTTTTTCCCGATTGATGTAATCAGCACATAGTCATTTTCTTTAATCACACGTAGAGGTTCTTCATCATCTACTTTGCCATAGAGAAAATGTTATTGCATGGAATTTAATCTGCATCGCATGAGTAATAATTTTAAAAGACCAGTGGACTCACGCAGTCTAAAACCAGGTACACATTGTAATCCATATTAAAAGGATATTATCATGTATGCAATATCTGTAAAAGCCTGTACAATCCTAGTTCACATTGTTGAAAACCTGTGTCCAAGCTTTTTGAGAAGCCCAGTGTCCATGAGCAGGTGTCCAGACATTTTCCTACTTGCTGTCAGACACTAGATCATTCTTCAAAGCCCATGTTCTCATGATACTTCAAGGCTGTCAGTGCATTGCAATATTTTTGCCCTTGGACTGAAGGGCTCTTCTCCAATGTACGGCCTGTCCATACCTGGAAGCGCTACAGGATTGCACCATTTAAATGCATGAGCTTCATGTTGGCAGAGCATAAAAAAGATGAAAATAAGAGCCTCTTTTTTGCCGGGTTTTCGTCCTAGTCGGCCCGGGGAGAAAACAGAATGCTAGATTATTTCTATCATTAAAACATCAAGGGATTCTACAGGGGTGCTGGCTTCAAAGGAAGCAGACAATTCCGGTAGCGTTAGTGAAGCAGGAAGTGAGAGCCAGCGGTTTGATGACAGCGATGTTCTCCTCGTCACAGCAGGCACAGTGGGTACTAATGATGCAATCCAGAGGGAATGCTTAAACCAGGCAAGACTGGTGGTGGCACCATCAATCCAGAGTGCTGGATTACCACGTTGATATCTTTTTCCAGCTCTGATTGCGTTTCTTTTTTCACCCTCCATCCTTTTTGATCTCTCTCTTCTTCTATCAATGGGACCAGGACCAAAAGGTTGAATCTGTCCTGGGATAACTGGTAAAGGTCAAGACGATTTGGTCTTTACCTTTACTTCACATTTGGGCACAAAGACACCCACACACCCTTCTGCTAGTGCACAGTTCTTCACGCTTCCCTGCTAAATACCAGCACATTGTGCTTTGGGGATAAATACAGAAGCCATAAATATTTAATAACCCGCTGTGTGGCTTCATGAAAGGACTTCGCAGTCTGAGAGGGTGAGATCGAGGGAGGGAGGGAGTGAGCAAGCGAGGGAGAGACAGAGTAATTGCATGTTGCAATGCTTCAGAAACCGGTAATGAGACAAAGCCATCGAGTGTGTCCATCCCACTGCCACTACTGCCACATTACTCACCGACCTCTCACGCACATGCTTTGCGTATTTCTATTCCCGTATTTCTACCAATACCCATAGGGCCAGCGATGCAAAGGTCACACTCTAAAGCATACATAATATTATTATAATAAAACAAAACTGGATTCATCCTAGGCAAACACATCTCCCTGGATCAGAACTGCACAACAATGAGGCTAAACGTGGAAGAATTCTGAACGCCTGCATTCACTTCCTTCATGATCTTTTGAGCCGTCAAAACACACCGCGATCTGTCATGAATGGGGTGCAATTTGTAGGAAAAAGGTTGACTGATTCAGGCAGTGAAAGCACCTTATTAATATTGGCTTCATGTCTAATCCCGCTCCTGTGCAATCACAGAGGGGGGCTGAAATGTACAAGATCATGTGTAATTAGACAAATATTTCCTCTGCCTTCCGTACTGTAGTCAGGAAATTACATTTTCAAGCTAGCAGAAACTGTAAACATAATGATTATTTAATGGCACCATTACATCCCTCTATATACTCATAAGACCAGCAGGTTATAACCAAGCTACTACCAAGATTCCGTCTGGTCAGAAAGTGTTGATTAATTTTCTAAAGTTTAAGGAGACGGTTAAGTTTTCTGACACAGGAATGTCTTCAGTACAGAAGAGTTGTTGGTTTTTGCAGTTTCTTGGTAAGACAAGTTGCTTTTTTTGCACACAGTTTGGAAAAAAAAAATCATCGACAATCATGTGAAATTTAAGCACTGTAATTCTTATTAAAGAAAACCAGTTCATATATAATCACAATCCATTGATTCATTATTAATATTACATTTAGCCATTTATTCCAGCAATTCCTCCATGCTTAATGTTTGTCATGCAGCATGATAGTCCCATCCATGAAAGAGGCATTTCTTGCAAACTTTTTAAAAGACAGATATATGCAATTTTCAGCAAGAAAATCAAAAGATCTGTCTCTATGACACTTCTGGACTCCTGTGATTAATCCAAACTCTCAGAACCACTCAGCATTGATTGGTCTCCCTGCTCACAGCGCGTAATTTTCGATGGTTTGTGAGCATGATAATTTGCACTGGGAAGAGTAAAAATGCTTCATTTGGATTCAGCAGACAGTTATTCTTCAAAATACTCCTGAAAGGGAATGCAAAGGAAAGGAGCGTACAGCAAAAGGGTCACAGAGGTCATAATCGGTGTATTAATTATCCAGCTCCACGCTGTGCGCTTCTAATTACTTTGGGATAAGAAATGATCTTCTGTGTGCATCATGTATTCAATGAGAAGATAATGGAGATCTAGGAAAGAGAAATGGCTTGTGTGTGTGTTAAAACTACGTACCACGGCATATTCGAGGTTAAAGTTGCAGACTTCAGTCACTCAGAAAGTAAGTGGCTCAGCAAAACTGAATACTGTAATGTTCAATGATTTGTCCATGATACAGATAGTCCCTGTTCAAGAGACTGCTAAGGGAACACCTTGAATATATTATATGGTACTGAGGAACACCGTCCATACCAGTAAGTTGTCTTTTATTTATTGTCTTACAGAAGTTGGCAGTCAATTTTATCCAAAGTGATTTACAGGAAAAGAACAAAGTAGTTTATTATTAATGACCCATCGGCTTTTTGTTGGCAGGGTTAAGATAAAAACTCCTCAAAAGTTTCTGGTCCATATGCTTAGGTGTAGAAGTGTTGTTGTTTTTTTTTCAGTATGTGTATTGCATTACTTATATATCTATAAAAGATTTCTACTTGACCTGAGTGCAACTTTTCTATGAAAACCCCTATTTTTATTCCTTATATTTTCATTTAAACCCTCCAATGGGCAGGAACTAAGCAAGACCAAAACGTTACAAAGCTTGAGTTGAAACCAGGTAATCAGAAATGCAAATAATGGCTCAGTAATGTCACATGCATGAACGCTGGAGCGAGACTTTGGAAAGTCCTTCTGGAAGTGCAAAGTTTATAAAAGGTTTGTGAGCAGGTATGTCATAATATCCTAACGATCAGGGCTGGAAGAGTTATTAATTTAGATGGGGCCAAGGGTTTTCTGCCCTGGTCTGGAAAAAGTCCCATTATAGTCATAGTGAAAGAAAACAATAACAACAACTAACAACCCTACATTAAATTGATATTAAACCATGATTATCTACTGTATGGGAGGTATTTATAAGGCATGTTTAAAGTATTATTATCATTGTTTATTTGTAATTTATTAGGTTTTACCTGAATCAGTGTTCAACCTTTTAACAACAAAAACCTCGCATGTCTGTTCAATCAATTTTTATAGTGAAAAATGAAACAAATTACACTAATACTCCTTCCATTTAGCAAGTATTTATGAAAGAATTCATACTTTCAAAATGATAGGCCTACCTCTGGAGAGGTATTCTCTCATGGAGGCTGCCATATTAAATACAGGTCAACTGACCAAAACACCTGAACTTGATTGGCTTATAAGCATTCCTAGGTTTTTCCTGACCAAAAGTATCAATCTGTGTGACTTACTAGGTACTTCCAGATTAGTATCTTGGAATGTCGTGGGAAGTTTGGTGTGGCTAATGAAGGAGCAAAAAGTCCCAAAATGAGTCTACCTGAATTTTGACCAGCCCGTGACTTACTAGGTTTTTCCAGATCAGGGCAGTGTAGTGGAAAAAGGAACAGAAGAAATTCTAAGTACACCATATGACCATCCCAGCCATGTTTGAGTCTTCCCCCAAGCTATTGCCATAAAGCACAGAATGATCTATTTCTTTTTATCATTCTGTAGAATTATGATTTCCCTTCACTGGAACCAAGAGGCCCAAGCCTGTTCCAGCATGGCTATGACCCTGTGCACAAAGCCAGCTCCATGAAGAACTCAAGGGTCCTGCACAGGGCCTTGAGCTCAACCCTATTGAACACCTTTGGGATGAACTGGAACACTGGCTGCACCCCTGGCCTCCTCACACAACATCAATGCCTGACTTCATTAATGCTCCTGTAGATGAATGAACACCAATCCCCACAGCCACGGTCTGAAATCTCATGGAAAACCTTCCTAGAACAGTGGCGCTATCTGATAGTCATTACATGGCCAAAGACCACTTTTCTTTTCCTGGACAAAAAGAGTTATGCCAAACCAGGTGACGTAGATGGTCTGATATGGCTTTGTTATAGATCTTTAGCTACACTCTTCACAGCAGGAGGAGCAGTGTTAGATAACAGATCAATGGTACAGTCATAGGGTCTATTGAAAGGACAACACTTGCCTTACAAAAGACCTCCTGATATTCAGAATAACAGGTGGGAATTTCTGTCAGTTGTTGTGTGGGGTATTCAATAACAAGGTAACAAGGGATGTCACCTCTCTATGCCTGACACTTGTGTCAATGCAGACAGAGATAATTTCATGAGTGATGACCCCATTGTGTACTCATAGTTTGGCCCAGGGCTTGAATATGAATCAGCGTCTTCAGTGGTTGCAGAGGGAGCACTGAATTGAGATCTATGTTGTAAAGGGCTGAAGTTCTATAACTTTTGAAAGCTGGAACTTATTCTGGCAATAGATTTGATCACACCAACTACAGCAGGGTGTGTTTTTATTTTTTTTTTGGTGGATTTGTGCAATCTTGGCTTTATCAGCCATGAAATTCCATGATGAAAAATTCAATGAACACTCTATTAAAAAGCTTTGTAATTAAAGTATCTCTAGTATCGGGCTGGCCACTAAGGGTGTGACGATGAAAAGCAGGTTCTGAGTAAAGTGAGCCAGAGAATATTAACTGTCAGCACTGGCTGGTCTATTAGCAGGATTTCAATCTGGTATTAATGTTTCTGTGCATTTTCAATTTTATTCAAACAAAGTTTAAGACAAGGTACAAATAATAAATTTGTGATATAGAAAGATGAGTCTAATCTAAATGGCTCGTTGAAGCATGATTTCTGAAATCGACAACCCAAAAGAAACTGACCGGGTTGTCTTATTTCAGAATTTGGGGGTTGGCAAGCACTCCAGATACCCAAAGGTATGGCAAGCAGTGAAAAAGCAAGTTTTTCATATGTTCCCATTAAGGATTGTTGAGGCATTCCAGCTTCATTCATTTGCTTATAAATTATTTTTAACTGGTGCTTCACCGTGCTGCTTGATGAGGCCAGTCGCACCCTCAGATTAGATCTGATTACACCATCACAGGAAGAATACACACATTGCCATAAGGCAAAACAGTGGGTGAGCTAGACACCCTCCAGCTTGGTAGGCAGTGACTTTGAGGCGTAGAAGAAAACACGTCGAGCTGTACTCGATGGTTAAAAAAAAGCCTGTGGAGAACCCATACGGTGCTGGCAGAAATCTGTAACTTTGGCCTGTGGAAAAATAGATTTTAGGTCTGCCGTGCTGAGATCACAGTGATTCACACATTAAGACAGCCACTGCCTTGAAAAACTCCATCTTATAGTCTAAACCAGCTGAGAGTACGCTGAAATGGTACTCTGGGGACCAGAAATCACACAATTCAATAACTTGGTTGGTTTTTATTCTCTTCCAAAAGCTGAAAGGTTTCGTACTGTAGCAGAAACAATTGCAGAATTTTTTCAAAGGCTTTTTCTTTAAGGTTCAAACCACTGGGATTAGTGATGTAATGTCTGACCTGAATTGTGTGATACTTCCAACAACCTGTGTGTGGTCTAAAATTCCCGTCTGAAACTGATGAAAATCCTCCCTTTGTACAATTTCCACAATAAATAGCATACCAACAGAAGAACACTGAACTCACTATTAGTTTGTCACCGGGGACGAATGGCACTCACACTCTCTTTGTTTAGTCAGGCGGCTTGTTTTTTGTTTTTTTTTAAACATCGCCATACATTCATTTATTTTATGCCACGTAGCCAGGCAAATTTGCAAGTGCAACAGAATTGCTTTTAATTGAGCAAGGAGTTATGGGTTTGAGGAACAAAATGCTATACAATACAAGTCAAAAGGTATAATGAACACATTCCTGCTTAGGAAATGAGATCGGTCACTTTTCGGCCTCCCTAGAGGTAGCAGGCATAAATCTCTTCAGTGCTTTGCCAAAAACATTTCAACCTGCCCAGGCACCAAGAACAAAAACAGTGCACAGCAAGGGCAAACGCACTAAAGGCTTCAAAAGCAACTTCTGCAGCAACTGCTAAAAAAGACCCTGGAGCAGGATACCTGAACAAATAGCTAAAAAAAACTGTCTAAGCAAACATTTCATTAAACGAAAAGTATTTGAATGGGTCTTTTAATACTGTTCATAAGCAAGCAATTACCCAAAAGAAAGCTCTCATATATTTGTAATCATTCCATCATTTCTCCTCTTCTTTTGTGGCCCAAATTCTGAGCATGACCATTATTTCTTTGACAATGATGAAAAATAAAATATAATTTTTAAAATAATATTGATTCAAAATAAATCAGCTCCAAAGTGTGTCAAAAACTGTGTGAATCCAAAAGGCACAGCAAGCTGGGAGAGCCCTTAAAAACAATACAAATGAATGGTTAAAGCATTAGTGCTGACTCTATGGATTTAAGGACCGCACAAATTGTTCTTATAGATTCTTTCTGCTGCTTAGCAGTATCGGCATCAGTAAGAGAGACAGCCTATTAGCGGTTTGTTAAAGAGGTAGATGTGTGAGATAGCAGACATTAGCTCACTGCACACAACTCAAAATGGAGAATAAAGCTCCGTTCAGATTGGATTAGTTCTACATGGATAAGTGAGGTAATGTAAATGTAGATTTTACTGGAGTATCTCTCTGCTTCCTGGAGTGTTGCAAACACCACAAAACCTCTTTTCTACAAGAAAAGACAAACAAGGAAATTCAGATGGGATACGTATTACCTGGGGTTAATTCTATTACTCAGTTTATAGAAAGAAAAACACAGTGTAATCTTGAATGCACAGTCTATGAAATATTATACATGATGGATTTGGAAGGAACTAAAATCACAGAAATAATCTGCTAATAATTATATCACGCCACGTTATGTTAAACGAATCCCTGAGTCAAAATAGGGAATAATGCTAATCTTTTTTTTTTTTTTTTTTTTCCAGTTATTAAGCTAGGACTAGCAGGGTTGCATCTAGATAGAACTGATATTTTGACATGTTTGGAAGACTGCATCCAAATAAACTGTTTGCCTGAATCTGTGGGCTTGATGAGAGACTAAATAGAAAAACACTTCTCATCTGTAAGTAGCCATTGAGACTACTTTTCTAAAAATGCTGCATCTTCATACTGATGATAAGATAAACCTGCACAAAAGGTTGAGGTTAAGGACAGAGTAGCTAATAAGCTCAATCAGTCTTGCCTTCCAGCACTAAGATGATTATAGACTAGAATAATGAAATTAGCAAATGCTGTATAATTTGCCCAACAAATGATATGAATTTGCTCTATTTCTCAGTGCAAACCATTGCTGACTGACAATGAACTTACTTTGTAAATGGCCATAATGCAGTTGTGTCAAAATGCCGCTACTCCATTATCAGATCACAGAATCAACTAGCCATGATCCAAAATCATAAACTTTGCCACTCATCCCCATCCTCTCCAAACCCACATTTAAATTTCTGCCTGCTTGACAGTCTGGAAGACAGAGTCCTTGATGACTGTAAGGCAAGTCCTTGCCTGAGGTGGTTGGTTTTGAGGTTTTAAGACCACAGTAGTGCAATGACAAGTGCCTCCGAGCTGTCAGCTAACTGACAGGTTGTCAATCACCCAAATCCCTGGCCCGTGATCTGAGCTCACCTTGTACAATAAGGTAAACCTGGGAGGTCTTGGACTGCTGCTTGGTCTGGATCGAGCAGGTATAGGGACCTTCATCATATACATCCACCTTCTGAATGCGCAGACTGTACTCAAGCTGACCCTTTGTCACCAGGTCCACACGGGGGTCCAGGGACCACTTGTCCTCACTGGCGAAGATGATGTTGGAGCGGTTAAGCCAGGCCACTTTGGACACTTTGTCATCTACATAACACCTGGGAGAGAGACAGAGACATGGGATTTTTCTGTAAGAGATTACATAGTAACGATGACAGGAAGTACACGTCATACAGCATAGGAGTGTCAGAATCTGTTTGCTATTTTAACGTCACAGGAACAAAGGAACCCATATATAATACACAATAGATTCTTGATAATAACCTTTTGGTCTACCATGACCTACCATTGTGACTGGTGAAACAATTTACAAACTCTTATCCTATCCTTACGAAGATGTGCAATTGATGATCCTTGACAGGTAAGTGAGACATATAAAGTTGCTGTACATGACATCAGGACAAACTGACATGAAGTAGACAAGTAAGTCCCTAATATGACATATTTTCAGTTCCTCAGTATCGATTTTTACAAAAAGTGTTGCTGCAAAGATCAACATGACAGGAAAAGAGAAAGAAACAGACAGAGGAAGAGGGGGAGTGTATGAAGACCCTTACAGTAGATCAGGGAGAGTAACTTTTGCTCTACAATTTAGACGATCTCTGCAGTAGGACACTCTGATTACTACATGATGCTTGAAGGTTGAAATCCATTCAAATGAACCTGAGCTTCATCACATTTGTGACTAACCACATACCTGATGCGGTATCTGTTTTGTGGCCATCTTTCTCACTCACTCTCTATACCCTCCATCGCTCTGACTGCCATTCTCCCTTCGCTTTACTGCTGACTAACGAGGGCTTTTCACCAGGGCCTGTCTGCTCGATCGACATTAGCTCTAAACAACAGCTAACCAATCTTTCTCTCTCTGTCTGACAGCTAGCTTGGTGCAGTGACGGATGTGTGCGCTGGATGCCTGAGGCCTTGCCCGGGGGAAGGAGAGAGGAGAGAGAGAGACGGAAGAGGAGACAGAGAGAGCAGAAAGAGAGAGAGACATAGGTAGTGAGAGAAGATAGAGAAAAGAAACAGAGCAAAAGAGCTAGAGCCAGGGACAGAGAAAGACAGATGGAGAATTGGACTTGTGAGAGGAGGAGGAAAATAGGAACTGCACTAATGAGTAGAAAAGGATGAAGAAGAAACGACTGCTGACTGAGAGAAAGTGTCAGTGGAATTTGACATCTCACAAGTTTGAACCCCAGAGGGGTTGTTGTCCCCCCATCCCATCTTATCCTAGCTGCTTTATTGACTGCAAAAACACAGCCTTCCAGAGTCCAGCTAAGAACTTGCCTGATTTAAAGCCAAGCTCCACACCCATTTTAAACACCAACTGTGGCAAACTCAGCCAGTATCACCCCCAATGTGCCAACTGCCTGCTCCAATCCTGTCCACCTACCCCTCCAATCAGAGCCACTACTTTTCTAATTTGCTCACTGTCTGGTTCAATCTGCCCACCCACCCCTCCAAACCCAGATACTACCACCTCGATCTGCTCTTTGCCAGCTCCAAAAATGCCAGCCCCCTCTTCAATACCTGCACTCCTCTAAACCCAGCTGTTACCACTCCAATCTGCCTATTCCCTGTTTCAAACCTGCCCACCCACCCCTCCAAATGCAGTTACCACCATCCCCAAATTGCTCAGCCCCTGCTCCAAACCTGTCCACCTACCCATGCAAACACCATCACTACCCCCTGAAGCTGCCCATTCCCACCCATCCAAACCCAGTTACTACCACCCCAAACTGCCCAGTCGCTACTCCAAACCTGCCGACCTACCCATGCAGATACAGTCACTTCACCCAACTCTGCCCATTCCCACCCAGCCACTATCACCACAAACAGCCCGGTGTCTGCTCCAAACCTGCCCACTCACTCCTTCAAACCCATTACACCATTATTTTTAATGCGGTTGAATTCCTTTGAACCCCATAACCTAATATGCATTTTAACACACCTGAATTAAATTTATTAAAGACCTGCTAATGAGGTGATAAACTGACAAACAGTAATAGTGCAGAACAGTGGGATCTAAAAAACAAAAAAAAAACCCAAAACAAAAAAACAAAAAACCCACCAGAACCTGCCATGGGCAAAAAGGTGCAGATTTGCAGCAACAACTCTGCTCTGTGAAGGTCAACACAAAGATCTGACTCATTGCTGAGGGAGAGAGGGGCACGCAATGGCTTTCCTCTTACTACTTTCTTGGCGCTGTTCCTGAGCTGGCTCCAGTAAGGGACTATCTAAGATAAGGATGCCTCTCCCAAGGCTGTGCTTTGAGAGATGAGCTGTACTTTCTCAAAAAAAGTTGTGGAACATGAGCACAGGGATTGTACTACTGTTAACTCTAATCAGCTACACACGAAACCCAACGGGTTGAATTCATGCAACTGGAAACTACCTTAGTGTAGAACAAGGACTATCAAATTTACAAACCCCAGAGAAACACTGAACTGCACAGCTAGACTCTTCCTGGCTCTAATGTTCATTATAGACTAGCGTCTTTGACATTGTTATTGCCTGTATTTATTGCCAGTGACTCAGGTTACTAGAAGCACATCCTGGCAGAGATGTTACAAAATATCATATTACAGTTAACAAACCATATACAGTAACTCTGTATGGAATCAGATGTGATTGAGCAAGAGAGCAGGAAAAACAGGACACTGCTGTGTCATGCCATGTTAAGATGGGGATTCCTGCACCAGACTTATTAGTACAACATCAAAAAATAATCTAATCAAATATATACCACACCATCAATGAAGATTTTTATTAACCAAAAGAGATCAGAATCAAAGTATGCATGAACAAACATCTTGCTGGAAGCAGTGTAAAACAAATCCAAGATGGCACCCTTCCTGCTGCTGCTATTCTCCTGTGGGAAATGGTAAAAAAAAATATCCAAGCCTGCACAATTTACCAAAATTATGGACACACGCTTTAATGTTCCAGACGTTAATAGTCTTAAAGCACGGCCAGAGACACTTAGTGAATTATCGCTACCGCCTGAAGGGAAGGTGACTGCTGGAGATAGAAGAACAGATTATGTGCTTATCATGATGCATCACCATCCAGGGAAATCATAATTATAATCATAGTCCGGCTGCTATCTAGTTGGCACAGCCAAAACTGTTTGGTCTCTAGTGGAAAATGTGTTAAGTCTATTAAAAATAGGATAGAAGTAGTAAAAAACCTTTTTACCTAAACATTTGTAGTATTTGTGCGAATTTGCAGTAGTCCATAAATGAACTCCGAACATCATGAACATATAAATATTGTTCTGTAACTCTGTAGGTCAAGTTCCTGATAATGGCATGTTATAAAATAGTACTTATGATGATGGCATCTTTTAAAATAGCACTTGATCCAGCACAGCCTATTGTTTAACATTCTTTCTTTACAAGTCCATTCCCCAACAGTTACTAATGAAGCCATGAGATATAAAATCAAGTTCATGTGCTTGTAATGTGTGTGGAGTCGATCTAGACGATTGTATCTTGCCTTTAAGTCGCTATTTTGTGTTTTGAACACCAATGGTTTTGTCAATTCCTGTAAAGAAGATGTGCCCGTAGTATGAAGAATAAGCTGCCTGAAGACTCTCAGTCTCATACTGTGCTTACATCAAACTGTCAGATAGTGGTGCTGCTCCTCACTCGAGCCGAAGAAAAAGGTGTTTAAGTTTAAGGTCAAAATGGCGTGTAACTGAAACACGCCTCACATACACGACTAACTGAATAGAACCTCTTGCGGCTGTAGATCCATCTGAGGTCTGAATACGATGTGCGCAATTTCAGTATTAAATCATTCTGACATAAACGTAACTCAGCTCTGAGTGAATATTTCACTCAGTGCTGCACGCCAGGCGAGATATAGCTTTGTTTGTTGAACCTCTTGACTGCTGCTTCTGAGATTGAGTGGCAGATGTGTGAACTCTGGAACAGCTTGACTGTGATTTTGGGTTCTTTTCTGTTGCATTGATGTTTTACCATCGGAGACCAGAGTCCTACTTTGCAGTTATACTGAAACCTCCATGCCATCACTCAACTGAGAGGGAGTCGAGAGAAAGAGCAAGCGAGAGTGAGAGCGAGAGAGGAGAGGAAGGGAGCGCGGGAGAAAGTGGGGGAGGAAGAAACAAATTGCAGTATAAGGAGAAGGAAGAGGATGGTTCTCTCACCTTCTCTGTGCTTCATCCTGCTCCCTCAGCACTTCTCTGTGATCAGAGAGCCCACTCACACTCTTCATATCAACTATACATCACACACTCTTTCCTCTATCAGAAGCACACACACACACATTTTGAACATCAGACTGCTGAAAAGATCCCCTATATATCACACACCCACAACCTTGATAACACACTTTCCGTGCTACACAAGATTTACAGACCAAAAAAACCCTCCATCCTTTTTCACTCCACAGACAACAAGAATTCCGCCTTTACATATTCTCAAGAATTCATATGAATTGTTAAAGGAAAATTGGACTCGAAGTTCTTGCTACACGCCGTCAGAGTGTCAGCTTGTCTAGCTATAGCTCTATGAGATGATGACTGCGATGGCATTGACGGCAATGCTAGAGAAAAAGTCGAAGCTTTCGAGTGAAGCAGTAAAGCGCCGCTGCATCGCTCACGTTAGGCGGAGATGAAGCAAGAGCTAATTCCACCACTATTAGCAGGTAGTCAAACGGCATTGTGGGTAATGTAGGAAAACATTAAGCGAAGTGAAAATACACCAACATGTCCGAATTTCATTATAAAACGAATCCAGAATGCCAAGTTAATTGCAAAGATTCGTATGCAAATAGTCAGGGTGGATTTTCCTTCTTACACGTGAAACCGTTCAAGTTAATTGGTTTGTATTAAAAGTTCTGATGGGGAGCGGATATTAATAATTCAGTTTCTCTCAACTTTCTCCAAATGGAAAAACCTTTCATTATCTATTTGTTCCATTCTCTCTTGACAGAGAGGGAATTTCACTGATTCTATAAATGAATTCGTAAGAAAAGTGATAAAAGCTGTGAAACCCCAGTCCCTCTTCCTGACCTCAACTGTATGTAATTTTTCATTTTTTTACTTCGCAAACTGCTGGTCTTGCTATCTCTCCTGACTGCGTCAGTCTCTCGACCTAAAAACAAAATGCCAGGACATAAATTTTACAAGGCTCTTCCACTGGTGCTAAATTATTCAGTGAAAAATGATTATGTAATCGAGCGCATGCAGGGACAGCCGACTGATTTAGATTGGTCTCGAACTGGCCAACAACGGTGTCTCTTATTAAACTACGTTCCACCAGGAGTCTCGGGGAAGACCTATTGTTTATTTAACCTTAATGCATTTTTCAGCAGCCATTTGTTTTGCTGATCCAACACTCTGTGGTGCACAACGGCCCAAACTTAACTGCTGACTGCCAGAAACAAAGGAAGAATTCTTTTCATTTCTGCGGGTGTCCGTTTTCACTCTGAAGGACGTAAGAAAGATTACAAAATGTTCTCTTTCAAGTTGGAAAACTCTTGACAGGGACACGCTTTTCCAAAGCACAAGTTCTCAGTATTTTAAATGCCACTGACATGTCGCACGAAACGCGCTCACTTTTCGCCTTAATAACGTGTTCCAGAGCGTCACGCACGCTATGATACAATGAAAATATTCTCAGACGGCAATAAAATGAGAATTCCCTCAAAGCCTGTTTCGTCTAGGGAACGGTTTCATTGGTTTTGATGGCTGTGACACAATAAATTGTTTAATATTCTAAAAAAAAAAAGAACCCAGTTTCTCAACCCCTGAGATAGAAACGTAGATGCAGTGCACTCGAGAGTCCAGAGCTAGATTGATGACTTCCATTTAAGCATTCCGCAAACACAAAAATTTATCAAAATTACATTAAGCTTACTAAGCCTGCTAATTTATGTCTATTCTACTGTACATTTGAATATTGTTCTGCCTCAGCAAGCAACACTGGCTTTGTGGCTTCGTTTTCTGAAATTATTTTTTTTCTAAAATCTAAATTAAAGTTTGAATGACATACCCGGCTCAGAACATGCTCTTCTCCATGGCAACACTAATACTGCATTTATAATTAACTCGCTAACAAGTCTAGGTGCTTCGCGTTACACGAACACATGCGTCTGAGCTTTTCATGCCTATTATTTATATGTCCATGATTGATTATTGATATGTCCATGATTGATTACTACTTAGTAGGTTACTCATTTCTGTATCAGTATCAAAGCAAAGGTCTTATAATAGTTTGAACATGCTGCATTTAGGTGGTATTGTGGGCAATCAGAATTACTTGCTTCTGCGTCTTTTGGATACAATACCCTTGATTGCATGTGCCTTATTATTGTGTCTAACAAGTAACAAAGTCATTTTAAAATGAACATTTAATTTATCTATTTTTAACTTCTGGTCCAAAAAGCCTTGCGGTGAATACCACGCCTAATGAAGTTTAATGTTTTATTCAGGACAAAAAGCTATTCGGAGGTTACTGATTGACATGAATAAACAGACAAATCTTACTAAAAATAGTGATTTCTTTACATCCGAAAGGGTGGTTCAGCACAGTGACAGAGTCATTGCAGTGTTTGTGTTGTACGGCTGTAACCAAATCCAAATATAGATCCAAAAAAAACCATGTGCCATTTTTTCCCCCTGCAGTAGTTTACTACAGTAGCCTGACCTAATTGGCGGGCAAACTCTGGCATAAAGACAGCTGTAATCGAAATGTCCGATGGTGGCTAGTGTTGTCAACTATAAACTAGTCCTGATTTGGGAAATGTTTTGAAAGATATACAGCAGTGTTGTTCATTACCACCAGAAGCAAGACATAAGAAGGAAGGACTCTAGGAAAACAAGAGCTCAAATAAGAGGATGGGAAACAAGGAACAATTGAAAATAATCAGCAGAGCATGAGGAAACAAAAACCAAGAATAGACGAAAACCACAACTTTTAACCACTGACCTACCACTACTCACTGATTTTTGTTCGAATCGTATCACTAACAACCCAACAAATGAAACTCACTTGCTGGACTGGGTCCCATAACGCAGCCCGACCTTTAATCATGAGCATTACAGTGCCACCAGTAGGCCTTTAATAGATTAATAGACCAGTATGCTTTTAATAGATGAAAAACAGTATGTGGCTCAAAAAAAAGTTTGCTCTTGATGATTGAGATAGGCAGATCTGAAAACCCATCCTGGAGGAGCTTCAGCATGCATAAGGAGTACGATTACAGCAACAAGGCAATTAAAATGTAAATTAAAATGTGATATATTTAAAGCATGCTGTGTCTGGTTCTTCAATAAAAGAAAAATCAATGTATACAGCACTGAAAAGGTCTATTATGATGCACAATGCATGTTTTGATCAAGAGGTACAGGATATTTATGAGTACCTAGAATAAAGGAGACTACAGGATTTGTTTTCCTACAGCAAGGAACAGCCTTTCAGTCTGGGTTGAAAGCCTTTTCAATCTTTCAGTCTGGGTTGAAACACTATTTGTTTAGTCTGGCATTTTGTCAAATAGCTTTTCTCTAAGGTAAAAGTACAGATGTGGGGGGTTCATGGGCATAAAGAGCGATCGCTCGGGTTTGTTGATGGTGGATTGACGCGATGCTTTCATGCCCTGCATGTGTTACTTTCCATCTCTCGATTTTAGTCATTGCTAGACCTGCCCAAGCCTGTGCATGCACTCTAATCATAGTGTACACCATTTTAAACAACTGGAGGAGGTTTAAGCACATACCTAATAATCTGTTCTGTCTCTCTGTCGAGATGTCCTGATACACTTCTCCTGCTGTGGCTTCTCTTACCCTCAGCAGCAATGATTCATGCCTTAAAAAAAGGTTCAGCATACTTAATGCTGAGACGGCATTTCAATGCATTACAATGAAACCCGGCTTGCGTACTGTCAGCGGGTTCGTACTCGCTCGTCACATATGAATGCTCCAGTACTGCAGGTGGAGCTATTAAAAATTCATGACAAAATGTGTTAACCCTTGTGTCCTGAAGATGTCAGAAATCTTAAAGTTATGTCTTCACCTCTGACGGTTTCAAAGTGATGGCAATGGAGACTCCTTCCATGAACGTTAAATAAACATGCAATCAGAATCCAGACTTCAACAACGCCTGTGATGGAAGGAACTTTAATGGGAGGTCATGTGATGCACATGAACTGTTAGATTTTATGGGTTGGAACATTTCTGGGGTGCTCTTGTTAGTTTTATTCGTGGCTATTTAGGAATTATGAAATATTTCAAATATACATTTAAATGTATAGTCTTTGTGTGTTGGCTGTCAATCAAGTTAGCGCATGAGCATGTTAAGCTACACTCATTAGGGCAATTCTCAGTGAGTGCAGCCGGTGTTTCAGCTTTGATATGTTTTAAATATAGACACATTTTGGTAAACATTTTTGAATAAATCGAGGTAATCCCACGGATTTCCAGTGTACAGCCACATTTTTATACTCATAAACATGCACACACACATGCAAACTCAGCGAGCAACCTTTCATTAGAATTCACTTCATTAGATATTATTGTTTGTTTTGGCTTGCATTCCTAATAAACCTTCCAGAAGCCGACCATGTGTTGAACCTTCAGAAGGTCCATGTGTGTGTGTGATGGATTGGAGTGTTCATCTTGCAGACAGATCACTAATGTGACCCTAATGAGCACGTCCGTGCATTTGAAAATGCTACACACACTGCGTTCTGCTAGCATAATGACGACTCCTGCTTTGGCGGATTAGTGGATAATGGTGTTTGTTAAAGCCTTGGTTTGAGTGTGTGCGTGCGATTTTGTGTGTGTGCGCGCCTGTGTATGAGGAGCAACTGGTGTGTGCCGACTAATGAGGATTGTCTCTGCAAGCTGATTTTTGAAAATGCTGAGGACAAAAGCTTTGGGAAAAAAGGCATCACAAATCTGTTGAAGCTTTTAACTATGCACTAGCATCTTGTGTGACATGTCGTTTGCCTCTTGTGGGTGTGTCGTGACCGACACTGTTGTCGCTTGTGGGTGTGGCCTGTCTGGCATGTTCTTTTTTTTCTTTCTGATGAAATAAACACAAATTGAATTACTGAACTAATCAGTCTGAAAATTGGTTGCTTTATTGACGTTTATGTTACGGGCTGAGCTTCATGCTAGCTTTGTTCGCTGCTTAAATTAGCAAAACAAGCTAGCTGTACTACCTCATGAGACACCGACACTCTCTGATACTTCTTTCCATGCCTTATCTCTGTAATGTCCTTATACGCATAATGAGAGCTCATATATGACGGGAGAAGATGAAAGTTTTTCTTCCAAACCGTAAACGGGAACTAACAGCAACCATGGAACGGAATATATAGGGCTTTGTCGGCATCGTCACCACTTAAAATATTGTTTGCTGTACCTCGAGAATTAATGACCACTTTTCCGCGTTGTCACTTGCTAGTGTGAATGCAGGGTCAAGTGGCTTTAATATTGCAGATTAGAACCATGAAAAAAATACAGTTTTGAGAACATCTCATTATTTAAGAAATGGAGTGTTCTGGCGGATGGATGGAAGTGGGCAAGTGTGAACTTGAGAGAAAAAGGGGGAGGAAGTGTGAAAAAGAAGAGACAGCAAGATTGTGTAAGTAGGAGGAATTACAGTGTGTGTGTGTGTGTGTGTGTGTTTGTTGAAGATATGAGCTTGGAAAGGCAGTAAACGGAGCAGACCAGCTCTTTCTATCACTGTGTGTTTTATACGAGACTTATTGCAGCCAGATACTCCATTATCTTCTCCATTCCTGCCATCGCTCTCTCTCTCCCTCTCCATTCTCTCTCTTGCCTTTTCTATCCTAACGTCTCTTTACGATCTCCACTTGTCCGCTCTATCCACCCAAAAGTAATTAATGCTCGAAAGCCCATTTACTATACTGAGAGCATATAATTCGCTTTTGAATCCTCCTCCTCATCATCATCGTTATCTCTCACCCTTTCGTTAGACGAGAGCGAGAAAGGGAGATGAGATTTTCTTTTTTTTTTTTTTTTTTTTTTTTACACGCAAGTGAAATAGCTCTTTAATTACTGATCTGCTACAGTTACTTCTGTCTCTTGCACAAATACCAGGCCTCTCCGAGCCAACGGCACTGGGAAAAATCACAAAAAAACAACCCCACATATTGATTTTTAGCTGGCCGGATTGCACAGACACGTCTCCAATTAGCTGAAGAAGGGACCGGAATATTCCACAGGCTTTATGATGTACGAATGCGAGCGTGGATGGTAGCAAGAGGTCAAACACACATCATAACAGCCGGATTAGCGTTGTGCACAATCCTCAAGCAAGGGCCAGAGAGAACCAATCAGAGAAGACAGCGCTAATAAGAGGCAGAAGCTGTGACCAAATATGGAAAGTAACAGCTGCGATTAATCATCAGAAAGAATGGTGCTTAATGAGAACAGGAAGCTTTGACCATATAAGGAATATGCAGAGGTAAACTAGGCAGAATCAGCAGGAGGTTCAGTGAGGAAAAGGTAAATATGTTTTTCTAAAAGAATCTAATAATTCTAATAATCTTAAATAATCTGTCTGGCATTTCTTTTGTCTTATTTTCCTCAAGAGAGAGAAAATATACTGTATGGTGTAAACATAACGTATAAGAAAAGGGACTAACTTGTACTGTAATTGAAATGTACTTATGGATAAACAATACTGATGTCTCTTTAATGAATAAATTAGGAATTGTAGTAATTAGCAATCGTTGGCAAATTATTATGATTTAAAAGGAATAAAGCACATTAGGACATGCTGTTATTGAAAAATAATCAACTTCTGGGAGGTAACTGTAACTCCACTTCATAACACCACCCTGCCATTGATTACTTTTCTACAACGGCACTACACTGTTTTACTCCGTTCATTATAGGAATCTGATCGCATACCCGCTGGGAAGTCAATGGAACTTAATGCGCTGAATCATAAGGGAGCAATAACTTCATCAGAAACTAGTCATGAATTTAGCTTTAACTATGTCGCTAATATCAAGTGCTAAAATATGCGCTGTCGGGAATCTACACGGAAAACCGTGGATTTGTTGGAAATATGTATCAACAACAAGCATTTAAAAAGCTTCATCTCTGCATTAAGAAGCCGGACAAACTGGGAATCCCAGTCAGGTTATACCTCAAACACTATACACGTTCTCCATCCCAATGCAGCGTTCAATAATCCATCCTGCTTCCTTTAAACATTCACCAAACCAAGGATCCTGCTGGGATTTAGCTGCTAATTAAAAAGGGTGATCAAACTGAAGCTAATTAAGTGTAAACGAAATGAAAAAACCTTTCCTGTAATTAATTTACAGTCGACCACACACGTATGAGACAGACAACTAGCCGAACATTCCTCACACTCGTTCTTCGCCTTATATCCCGGGTTTCGCAGCCAGAGGCGTGCTGATTTGGATTACATTGCGAGGTTTTTTTTTTTTATATTATTTTTATTTAATTACACCAAAAGAATGTTCAGGAATCGTTTTGTATAGGAAACTCATCAACAATGAAGCGGAGTTACTATTACCAAACTGCTGAAGTTTGTAACGGCACGTCTTATAGCCATTATTGTGTAGCAATTTCCCAACAATTATTAAAGAAGGATACATTATACTTCTAAATAGTTATATGTATTGTACTCGAACAAGTTCGGTCCTGTTCTCACTCTAATATTAACCTGTAATCTCCGAGTAACTGTTACAGAAAATGAATGAACACCTTCTGACCAATCAGGATCGAGAATGTAACAGCGCTGATATGTACAACATGACGATTTCCATGTGGATCTTCTGAGTAGCAACAGAAAGTAGTAAGGCTGATACTTCACAAGCTTGTGCATCAAGGATGAATGATTAATTGGGTGACTCTCTCTCTCTCTCTCCACCTCTTTCTCTCTCCCTTGCTGTTTTTTTCTCCGAACAAAAGATGTGTTAATGGAGGTGAGGGGTTGGTGAGCATCTCTTTGATCACACATAAAAAGCAGTCGAGAAACAGTGTAAGGCTCTGCGTAATGTTTTTTTTTTCTTTCTTGTTCTTGCCGCTATGCGCAGAACTGTATAACTTTATCATTATAATGGCTTAAATTTCCAATGAAAATTGGGTAAACAACAAATAAACCACCTAATTCAGCTCAGGAAATCAGCAGGAAAATGGTACACAGAGGATTTGCAATTCAAAAAGGCTCCACTTTAACCCTTTATTAAGCTTAAATTTGTTTCATTTTGTTTGTTTAAAGAAGTGTTAGTCCATTAGATCAAACTACTCTTCACTAATCGATGTCAAATCGCTGATTGTAGCCCACGTATTGCTCTGTACAATGTATTGGTAGGTCTGTACACCATTCCAGCATAAACAGCAAAGTGATTACAGCACTGCAAATTTTATGGTGGAGTCCCGAATCCCAAATATACAGAATCACTGACATGACGTGCCGATCATTTCAGAATAAGGAGTGACCACGAATTAGTATATTTTAGCCGTTGGTACAAACTACGTATTTCATGGCCACAAGCTATTACATGACTTACAATTTCATATTTGTTTCCTGTGTTGTTAAATGACCTCCAGTTAATAATTTGGCAGAAATTGAATTTAATGTTTAGTTGAACATGAGTGCATGCTCTGTGAATTTAATACCAAAAATGTGCAGACTTGAAAATCAGCTCTTGACGATAAAGAGAAAACTCTTTAGCACTGGTATTAAAATGTATTCGGGCTAAGCATAGAACCTTGCTGCATCTCATAAAAATTCTCAGTGTATTTTTCTTCTAATTTATGCACACATTATTTTAAGACACCATTTTAAACATGGTTCATCAGATTGTTATGATCAAATGTGTCACATAGAGAATGTGTTCATTATGAATTTCTAATAAAAAAACTAAAAAAAACTCCACGTTCTGTATATTGAGAATGCATCGTTTTCTAATGACCTTTAATTCTCAGCTGTACAAACAATGCTTTTCAGATCGTACTTTTTAATGGTAATATATGATGCCTGTTAGGTTTGATGGTGGTGAATGTGAGAGGAACGACTTACACGTTTCTGACCACGTGATTACTATCACCTCAATCTAATGCACTATTACATCCAAAAGCAGAAAAACTCCATTTGTCCTGACATTAACTCTCAGATCATTTACTATTTCGAATACGGCTGTTAAAAAAGAAGATTTGATCTCAAATCAGACTGATGTTTTACAAACCCTCCAATTTCTGTTTCTAAAGAAGTTTGTAACCACCGATAGCAGGATTCCTGTCTGGAAAGTCTGAAAGTGTTGAACAGTGTGAAATTTATGGGGATATTCATTGTCAGGCTTGGGAAAAATATAGAATGTGTGCAAAAAAGTGAGGGAATTCAGAAGTACAGAATTCGGGAAATGTGTGGAAAAAAGAAAAAAAAAAGTAAGAATGTTTAGCAAATTTATGGAAATTTAGGGAGGAAAAAGGTACGGATATTTAGAAAAAGATTAAGTCCAAAAATGTTAAAATGATGAAAAGAAATGAAAATTGTGAAAATGTAGAAAATGTATGCGCATTTAGAAAAGGAGGAGATTTGGGAAAAAAAGTATGAAAATTCATGAAAACATATAGAAATTCATTAAAAAACTATGGAGATTCAGAAAAAATATGGTTAATTGCAAAGCTGGTAAAACTATGATAATGTAGGAAAAGAAGGAAAATGTAGAAAAAATATGGACATTTAGAAAAAGATTTTGTTTGGAAATTCCGAAGAAATGTATGGAAATTCCAAGAATGATAAAATGATGGAAATTTGAAAAAAAAAAAAAATGTCGAAAAAGTATGGACATTTACAAAAAGACAGAGATTTACAAAAAGTATGGAAATTCAGAAAAAAAAATGGAAATTCCATAAATGTTAAAAGTACGGATATTTCGTGGGAGAAAAAAAAAAGGGAATTGGGGAAAAGTATGAAAATTTGGAACAGGTTAAAATGATGGAAATTTAAAAAAAAAATGAAACATTAGAAATAGTTTGGAGATTCAGAAAAAAAGCATTGAAATTTCCGACGAAGTAAAAATCAGGAAAATTTAGAATAACAGAAAAAATATGTGTAAAAAAAGAAGTAAAGAAATTTCAAGTCCGCAGCTGTAAAGTTGTAAATATTCTCTAATTTTGTGCTCTTACACACCATGACTACTTTATTTCTTATTTTAAAAGAAGTTTCATGGTCTACAACAACAACAACAACAACAAAACTCATGGGAATATTGTACATGCATGTTATTTTCTCAGTTGTAAATGTGGACTAAGAAATATAAAAAAATGGAATATTAAAGCCGTAAATTGTATTTAAGAAAAGATCTGATGTTATTTCTCGTCTCAGATCAAGCCTTGTGTCCTGCAGTGAAGAAACTGTCAGATCTTCACCGGATCTAGAAGCAAATACTGATCAATAATGAATAATTAAAAAAAAAAACAAGCTACAAAGTCTCACAGTTGGATGGAGATGCGTCAGAAACGTAATTATTCTCTGTGGTAGAGTTTAAAAGGCAGTCTGTGATTGAATATTTAAATCTTGGATTGCTTCCATTTATTCTCCATCCTGATTGCCTCGTTATAAACATCACGGCATCTTTGGAGAATCTCCTATTAAATTATTCATTTGGTTTTCTTCCGAAACTCTTTTTTCACCCCATTTTGATTTATTTGCTTGTTTTTTTTTTCTTCTTCCCTTTTTCCTTGAATCTGATTTGGACCTCGACCGTATATCGCCATGGTTACAGGGTAGCGAGGTCGATTACCGACGGCGTGAAAAGAAGACGAAGCAGTTGATGTATTGAAATGGTGTGCTTTGTAACCGCTTCCTTAGCATTCTTACTTGTGCAGGTTGATGGTTTAAAAAGCTGGGAGGAATAAAAGAATACTTTTCTTTCTTTTTTCCATGACTCCGATGCAGTAACTAGATCTAAGACGTGTCCTTTGTGTGAGGTTTGCAACCTGCAGGATGAAACTTAGTGCCTTTAATCTTTATCTAAAAAGAAAGATTTTAATACAATAAAAGTCTTTAAATGACGAGAAAATGGCAAAAGATACCAGAGAATTTGATAAAAAAAAAAAAAACAGCAGCCATTTTGTTTTTGCACAAATTGTCCTGTGAAACAGATTCACCTCAAAACAACACGAGACCACAAATTACATCTGTTCTAAAATAGTCCACACACACATGACCTGGATCCAGCGTGCTGCAAGGCATTGTGGGTAATGATGTTACGAATTAATGCGTATTCGCTGTACGATTCCAGCTGCTCGGATTCCCGTTAAGCTGCTTTGTGCTTTAACAATGATTACTGTCACAGACAAAGAGAAACTGAAGCGAAGAGCTGGAACCATACAGAGGATCCTCATAACTGCGTCATTACCCACAATGCTTTGCAGAGCGCTGGTGACGGCCCACTTGATGTTCAGAAGATTTGCTCAATGAAAGAGAAATGAAAGCAAGTGCAAATTTCTACCAAGAACACTGTTGTCTCTCTTTTTCTGTGACTCTCTTTCCTGTTTCCCTTTATGTCTCTCTCTCTCTCTCTTCCTCCCTCTGCATGCCTCTCTATTTTCTCCGTCTCTCTCTCTCTCTCTCTCTCTGCTCAGTTCAGTGTTTTGTCACATCCATATTATCATGTGAAATATCACAGAAACAATTACGGCTCATTGTGATGCAAATGCTGGGTTAATTTTGTCTTTTCATCTTCTGGAAGATTCTCTGGGGAGATTTTATTTATTTGCAAAGCTGTTTACAATCTATTTCTTTCCACATATCTGCATGCTTTTTGTTTCAGTGTGCGTGCCTGTGGTTTATAGTATATCCTGAATACTGTACTAGTCAATGTTATATTATCTTCAGTAACCGCTTTAGAATATTCCAGTTTAGCTAGACATGTTAGATGGCTGTCTGGATGCCACGTCAGTATTTACCGGGGGAAAGTTCCTCGTATTCGGAGTTGGTTTACATACAAAAGGTTCAGAAGATTAAGATACCGTTCGTGTTTCTGAGGTTGCACTAAACCCTTGTCTTTAATTGTGTGTATGGAATAATAGTCACATTCGTGGTTTCACACACCACCTGTTTGTTCTTATATTACAGTAAAGGTAGCTGATATTGTGTGTGTGTGTGTGTGATACGTGTGGATTTGACTTATAGAGCGAGACGAGAGCAAAGCAAAACAATAGCGTTCGGAGTGACACTTCCAATTTCGTGTGTTCTTGTTTGCTCCAAAATTGATGTCGACACACTATTTGGACAAAAAAACACCCAACCCCAGCCTTGATGTATGCTTCTTTCCTTTTCGGCGATCGTCGGCTGAGCGCTCCGTTTTAGTCCGTTTTCACCTCGGAGATGATCTTAATGCTCCCTGACATTCCCACATGGGTAGTGCCGAAGTGCTATCTATTTTTATCAATGGAGCTGTTTTAAAGTGTGTTTACTCATTTAATAAATAACAAAACGGCAGTAAGCACAATACGAGCCGAAAATGCCGAAAGAACGCGAACGGGACGAATGACTACATCGAGACTTTTTGTGTTTCCAAAAAGGTCTCTCTCTTTCTCAATTTTTCCTTTGCTGGGAAAAACAAAATGCCTTGAAACTGAAAAATTGTATTAAGTCAAAATTATTATTATGATTATGATTTAAAAGTATATTCAAAATAGTGAAACATGCATTCAAATGAGTTTAAAATGTAGTTGCATTGATTTTTTTTTTTTTTTTTTTTTTGACATTTGCAATAAATCAGTACAATAAATCAGTTTAATATTTCTACAGTGCCAATTGTCACTGCTATCCATCAATACGCTCACAGTTAATCTGCTATGACTGGCTTTGCTATTATTATTCAATCGTTTCCAGTGTAGACACTTCTGTTCATATCTGTAAGCTTAAATTTAAGAGAGAGAGAGATACAGGTTGGTGAGTTTATTGCTGCTATAACATGAACATCGAATGTAACTGTAAGAGGATAAAACTCATGATCAGTCCTGTAATCGTTGTCAGATTGCTGTGGTATAAGTGGAATAAAACACTTCAGGAAGCGCTGTCATGGATGAGCATTTGAGATTGATGTTGTTTTTGTTTTTTTTTTATTAAAAGCTTGGGATATGCATTTTAAAAGTGTATAATGAGCAATCACATTCTTCTCATTATCAGCCTTGCTCCCTTGTGCTCACACACACACACACGTTTTATGAGGATATCCTTCAATTAGCAGCCATTGAACTCTCACAGGACTCTCACCACTATTCATCGTCTACCTATGAATTGAACTATTTACACATACTCCCTACGGTGACAGGAGCTGCAGCGAGGGAGAGATAATTACAGAAGAAGAAGAAGCCGAGTGACTGACAGCGTCCCTCATTTACCGCCTCGCTCTCTCTGCTTCTCGCTCCCATGCATACCGTTTGCCTGTAGCAGGAACGCTGACATGCATTAGTGAGACAAAGTGTGCATTAGTTGATTTTTATATATATATTATATATATATTATTATGTTAAGCATTGTTGTGCTGTTGGCTTGTTTCTGGGGAATGTAAGCATTAAGTTCGTCCAAAGAAATGGATTTTGCAGAATGTTCTAGAAAGCTTTACTAGCCTCCAGGGCTTCTTAATACCCGTCAGGTGAAATGATTTGCTCTTAAAGGGGAAAATACACTGTTACCATGTAAAGCCATAGTGACTGTGGATTATATTATACCAAGCTGCAGCTACATATTTAATTATGTAAAAAGAAACAATGCGTAGAATAAAACTCTCCATTATAGAACTTATACCATTATAGAGCTGAGATACTTTTATGAACCGCAGAAACAAATTAGTTCCTGTTAACACTTGCTACAAGTGAACAAACCAAAACGCGGCTTCTCATGTTAGCGATAAAACGCAATACGTGAACGCTTCCGTCATGAAGATTTCGGGAAAAACGTAAAGTGATGACTTTACGCTCACTTCTTTTATGAAACGCCGACACTAGAGACTCCTTGCGTAACCGTTCGCCCAACACCTCCTTACCGAAAAACATCACCACGTCAAAGATTAGACGGTTTTCGCAAAATGTCACGTTTCTGCCGTACAAA
>JAQMYM010000003.1:21221423-21242570 GCA_030014255.1 Parauchenoglanis ngamensis
TGGAATTTATATGGGTCATGCAGTGTTCCTGAGACAGCTAGCTGTGGTGACCGACATGGATCGTGTGTGTGTGTGTGTGTGTGTGTGTGTGTGTGTGTGTATCTGTCTGTCTGTCTGTTTGACTGTCTGCATGAGTGGGTGGCTCCTCTAGCTCCATAAAGTTTCAAGAACCTTAAAGGAACTAAAAAGTTCTGGAAACTATTGTGGAACTAGAGTTCTGGACCTCTTTGGAGAACTAATGACATTGGAGAATTTTTTGTGGATCTACAGTTATGGAACTCTGTGAAGAAATAAAGACTTCCAGATGTTTTTTAGAATTAGAGTTACAAATCTCTATGAAGAATTAAATAATTCTGGAATCTCTGTGGAACTAGAATTATGGAGCTCTTTGAAGAACTACAGATTATGAGATTATTATTTTTTTTTTTAACTAGAGCTCAAGAACTTTCCAAAGAATGAAAAGTTCTGCAGTCTTTTGAGGAACTGTAGTTCTGGAGCTCTTTAACATAAAGACTTGGAGCCTTTTTCTTTTGTGGATCTAGGATTCTGAAACTAAAGAGTCTTGGAATCTTTTATTACTAACTAGAATTGTAATATTTTTTGGAGAACTAAAGAGTTCTAGAGTCTTTTGAAGAACTAGAGCTCTTAGAACAACTATAAGTACTAAAGACTGATATTTTTTGGGGGGAAACTGAATGAAAGGGTGGTGTCTGTGGGTGGCTCTGGAACGTTTTATGAACTAAGAATTTCTGGAATCTCCTGGAAAATAGAGTTAAAGTGTTCTTTAAATAACTAACATGTTCCAAAAAAGAATGGAAATGTTTTGTGAAGGTAGAGCCAAATTTAATGGAATTTATGGAAAGTGATCTGAAATCTTCAGCTGGAACTACAGTTCTGGAACTCTTTAAGGAACTCTTTGAAGAACTAAAGACACCCAGAGCTACCCTGAGTGAAGAAGCAGCAGTGTTCTGTATTGGAAGCCCCGCCCCAACAGTTCCAGGTCCATGGAGTGAAAACAAGTAAGTAAGTCTGGAGAAGGAAATGAAAATGGTAAATTCAGACCTAGTGGATATCCAGGGTTTGTACTTCTTACTGTGTGTGTGTGTGTTCCTTAGCATCAAGACGACAACAACAGAACCCAGAGGGGGCTCTGTGTTTCACCAACCATCTGGTCCACAGTACATTCACAGTCCCTCTACCATCCTCAGAGTACCATAATGTACACACACACACACACACACACACACCTCAAATAAACCTGAAGTGCACAGGTCAGAGGGTCAGCTCTGAACATGCTGCTCTGCTGTCTAACAGCGAGTCTCACACACACACACACACACACACACACACACACACACTCTCTCTCTCTCTCTCTCTCTCTCTCTCTCTCTCACTCTGTCATTACTCTTGTTCCCTCCTCTGAAACACCACTGTGTTCTCTGAATATCTTAATGATGGTACAGATCCATGACTCTCTTAACTACAAAGTGTGTGTGTGTGTGTGTGTGCGCGCCTGATAAATATCTGCTCTTCCTACATGAGAACTGACACTATCAAGACTTCCAAAGAGCTGCTTTAATCATGTCTCTCTCTTTTTTCTCTCTGATTGCAAACACACCACACCATTTTCTTTCTTCATCTCTTTTTCTCATCCAAGGGGACAAAAAAGATGTTTAATGTTTATACATTGCCTTTTCTAGCTAGGCGTCGGGTTTCTGAAGTTGCATAGGCCCCCCCGAGCCACCAGGGGGTAGTGTAACGAAGCACTGAAGGCTAACACGTGCCACACGCTGTGTAATGCACTTGGAGGAACGTGCTATATACCCTCTTCCGCATACATGATCTCACAGATGCCCACGATTGGACACGAGATTAAAGAGAGAGAGAAGTTCTGACCACGGATGACTGGCATCTTCAGGATTCGAACTCGCAATCGTGATATTAACATGTAAGAGAAGTTCATAGCTACATAGAAGTTTTGCTCAGTACAATATATAGTCCTTCCTTCAGAATTTAAGCCATGCCCCCTGCCTTAGTCTGTTGATGGTTGAGGATTCAAGATGGAGCTATGACAGTTTGCAATGCCCTTTTTGATGTTTTTCCATCTCTTCAGTGCATCTTTTAAACAAACGATGCTCATTTTACCATTTCCAAACCAACTAACTTCATCATTTCCGAAAATGGAGCTTATTTTTCACTCTTCCAGTAATTTTCCTTCCACCTCCAAATAATCCATTAGTCCTCTCAGGCGGTTTTATGTAACATTATTTGTTTAACCACTGTCTAAATTTATTCATTACAACACTAAAACTGCTAAATTCATTTTTATAGCGTTAGCTCAGAAACCCTCGAGGAAAAGAGGATAAATTAATCTGTTTACTTGAGCATATCCCAATGTAATGGCTCGTATATTTAACCAGCATGTACTGTGTCTGTGGTAAAAAAAAAACAAAACAGCTAGTCAGCTTTTAGATGGAACTTGGTGATAAATAAGTCTAGTGAAATTAATGAAAGTAATATGCACAAAAACACTAAGTAATTTAATCTTAACTGCAAACTCAGGTACATTCTGAACATTATTTGAACTCATTATTTGTGAGTGTGTGTGTGTTTGTGTGTCTATATATATATATATAGATATAAATAAAAACACTGCAGCATTTCCGGAGCACTTAATTAACAGCAATCAAACGGCTAAGCTTGAACATTAACCCTCACCATAGCTAGCGGTCTGTGAAATAAACTCTTCCTTCATGGAATTTGCACTGAGGGATAGGAATGTGTTGGGAATCAGCCTGGAACTGAGAAATAAATGTATCCAGCTGCTATTTCTCTTCTCTCTTTCCTTTTTTTTCAAATTCGCACAGCGTTAAAATCTCCTATTTTACGCTAACACTAGCTAGTGACAAAGCGCCATTTACGTTCTTCGTACATGAGAAATTCGGAGCCACAATTTTACTGACAAATAAACATTGGAATTGAGATTTTCTCAATCATGTGCAAATTAGGTATAAAGCATAAAACGAGACATCCAAACTTTCTGAAACAACTGAATGGTTTCTCGGACAAGTCCGTAGTCCGTGCCGTAGCACGTGTGGTGAGACGTTTCTTCACTCACAACCTGCAGTTAGTTCCCATTGACTGTTTGCTGAAGAATGTTGAAAGAACCATAGTTTTACCTTATCTTGTCATATGCGAGCTCTCATTTAAGGTGTATAAAGACCTTTTGAAGAGAATTAAATCTTGAAAGGAAGTAGCAGAGATCACTGGTGCCTCTGGTGAGTGTACGTATGCAGCTAGCGCAGTTAGTTTGCTTTGCTAATCTGGCTAAAAGCTAGCATGAAACGCTGTTTGTATGCCAATCTAAGCCTGAACAAAGAAGATATTTATGCTGTTATTAGTAAAGAATCAATAGTGCTTCATCACACCACCCCCACTCTTGGTCATTTTCCTATAACAACATGCCCCATCATGTCTATTTCCTTACTAATAGCTCTGAGATGTTATACCATTGGTTACCATAGTTTGGTACTCTAGCTTCCTCACTCTTAAAATAGACTTGGCTCTCTAGAGCGTTCTTCAGCTTGTCCCTCTGGAGGAACTCTTCCAGGATCTATGCACACCCCTGCAATGAAGGTCTCCTTTTCAAAAAGGGTACCAATAGAACCGTTTTAGAAGCGTAGCACTGTTAACATTCCAAAGAATCTTTGAGGAACCTTTTCGTAATGCAAGTCATCATCTGATGCTCGCTGGTTAAAAATAATGCATTTACTTGTGTGCACCTTTAATTGAATTCTGACAAGGATCAGTGGAAGAACCTGAGAAAAAAATTCTCCCCCTGTGGTTTGGCTGTAATATGTTTAGCCAGATGGAACAATGATGGGGCAGATTTCGTAGCTTTAGAAAATAGCACACTATTGCAGAGGTTTCGCTGTAGATTTGGGGAGTTCTGGGACAGTTGCAGTCTTTGGGATGGAATGTCTAATGCTGCCTTTCTTTTTCACACTGTCTTGCTATTAGTCCATGAATGGCCTCATTACTTCCTGCAGGTTTTCACTTGAACCAGATTGATGCTTATGCAAGGATGCTGAACTGAAATTCATGTCAAAACTTAAGCATTTCCATAAGAATATTAAAAAAAAAAGTTTCTTTCCAAGGATTTTTTTTTTCTTCTTCGAGGCTCCCAACACACTTCAGCCAGATAATGAATGTTCTCTAGCTGCTCTCGATCTGACCTGATTCAAGTGGCTTGGGGAATAAAACTTGTTTAAAAATAGGTCCGGACGCACCCTGAGATCATCGGCAGCTCCTGCACGGACCTTTTTCATTGATTCATGCATGGCTAGTTTTAATATAGCTATGAAGCTATCTTTGTTTCTTAAGGTGGAGGTTAAAGCATGTGCCATTAGAACAACTACCTGCTGAGGCGTGTCGTTGGTATAGATATAATTGGAAATCACATGCTACCAAGCAAAATGGTCACATCAGAACATATGTCTTTATTATGTTATTTCGAATGATTATCATTTCCAAGGCTAATAATAAATAGGTTCAAATTGTGGAACGTGAGGTTGTGTGCGACAGAAGTGTGTGTTGTTTATTAGTCCAATCTTTGCAATTGTTGTCGACAGTAACAGACATGGATCAGTCTTTATGACACGAAAGGCATGGTAAGAATTAGCAAGAAAAGAGAGAAACAGCCAAGTTTAATCAGACAGCATTAACTACAAACAGGTGAACACAATCCGGTGATCCACCGATGACAGGACAGGGATGGAGACACAAATTTATTTGTTTTGTGATATGCAAGCAAGTGGGTTTTTTATGTTTTGTTTTATTAACTTGAGGGAAATGAAAGGCTGGTGAGGGAACCGCTGTTTTAGCTGCTGTTAGACAAGTGATAACAGGAACTTCGATAGCTGATCACTGAGCAACGACATCCAGATTTGAATCTTCTGTAGACCTCATTAACATCTTCATAGTTCCACATGGATAATTTGCGCTAAACACCCCGCATTTGTTTTTCTTTTTTTCCCCCAGAAATTCTGTTTCCATTGTCCAATGTTTCATCTTGTGAAGGAGGACAGCGAGAACCCCGAAAGTTCCCCGAAAGGAGGGCAGGAGGACAGTGAGAGTCTTGGAAATAATTGGCAAATTTTACAAGGCAAGTTCAACATTAATTAATTCCATCTGTTCCTCAATCCAGTGGAGTTTGCACAGCACACTTGAAATGCGAGTCTGAAGACGAGCGACACCCCGGAGAGGTGAGCCAGCGAGGAGTCAGCTCCAGCTGAGAGCTTTTAATTAAGCACGCTGAACTCAGTGAAGTTTATGTTAACTGATTTCCCCTCTTTAATAAGTCTTGATCTAATGCCATTCTCACCGCACAATAACCCACGAGCCAGCCGCTCGAATAAATAAAACGCAGTTGATTTATGGCGTATTTGTTCTTATTTATAAAGTTGCCTTGCGGAGAAGCAAAGCTCCAGAACTAGCGATAGCAAAGTAAATCCCCTGTTTAATCTTTGGGTATTACATTATGATCCTCGTTTAGCTTTCAAGGCAGTGCGGCTTGAGCGGAATAAGAGTCAGTAGTCTTAGAGGAGAAGAAAGAGTGAGAGTTCAATGAAATATATCAAAATAGGCTGCTCTCATCACTACTTAGCAATAGCTGTTGTTGTTTTTTTCTGACTGGTCGAATCCAAACGGACTGCAAAGCATGCAATTTTCCGGGTTAAACTCTTGGTTAAGTTTGCCCAATGAGCACACGCTGACTCGGTGTTCAGAGTTTTGGGTTTCTTTCTTTCTCACGGCTCCTACGACATATCAATTTTTCCCAAGTTTCTGGGGTTGAAAATGGCAAAGCACATTGTCAGTCAGTCAAATATCACAGTACTTACTAGCTTACTAGTGACCATGACTGTTAGTCCATTTATACCACAGCAGTTTAATCAATTACAATTTTTAATTTATTAACAAATGTCGCAAACTTTTAAAAAAATTTAGTTTACATTACGGAACGCTAAGTTTTCACTACAGATAAACAGTTGTTTATCCGCTTGGCTCTCTTTTACGAATCCCTCTTCGTAAAGCTATTTATAAAAAAAACCCCAATGAGTCATTACTGAGAGGCTAGGTTTTCCCAAGCTCATTTCAGAAAAGTAATTTCAGTTTTAGACGTATGGAAAAGGAACAAAATTGGGAATGAATATTAAGGAATAAAACTTCCTAAAGAGGCCCGGGGGGTGAAAAATCGATGATTGAAAACAGAAAAAGAGGTGAAAAACTTTGCAAGGGCGACACGGTGGTGCAGTGGTTAGCACTGTCTCACAGCAAGAAGGTCCTGGGTTCGATCCCCCGGTCACCCAGGGTGCCTTTCTGAGCGGAGTTTGCATGTTCTCCCCGCGCATGCGAGGGTTTCCTCCGGGTGCTCCGGTTTCCTACCACAGTCCAAAGACATGCAGATTAGGTCAACTGGCTACTCTAAATTGCCCATAGGTGTGAATGCGAGCGTGTGTGGCTGTTTGTCTGTGTTGGCCCTGTGGTGGACTGGCGATCTGCCCAGGGTGTACCCCGCCTCTCGCCCGAAGATGCTGGGATTGGCTCCAGCTTCCTCGCGACCCAGACAGATAAAGCAGTATAGATAATGGATGGATGGATGGAAAACTTTGCAAAGCTTTTCGGCCAGATCTCGCTTTTTTGTCAAACATTGCTTTTTTTTCCCCTTTTATGTGCCTTCTGGGGCTCCGTACTTCCTCTATACGTAGAGAAACAAAACTCAACCTTGTAGCAAGGTGAGCTGCTCCGATTCTATCGTTTAATCCTAATGACGCACTCGGTGGCGCTAGCTGTAATCTAATTTGTCGATCTTGTGTCCTTTAACATTGTCGATTAATGATCGATTTGGTTTCATTACAGGGAGTGGAATGGTACCTGAGAGTGAGTGTGTGCACGTGTGTGTGTGTGTGTGTGTAGCCTGATTTCATGCTTGAGCGCTCACCTTCCAGACACAATGCACACCTGAACTGGGTGTCAGAGTGTATTAGCGATCAGAGAGGCACTAAAAAACAGATTGTGGAGGAAAATGAGAGGGTTTGGAAATGACCCGAGGCTGTGCGCTCACACACACTCTCACACACACGCAAAGAAATACAGATAGTCTTGCCTTAAGGCATCTCGGCATGCCTGCGTAAACACGCGCTCGGATCACGCACCCCATAAGACCTGTCTGCTACGTCCAAAGCCAGTAGCTGGACTTCTCCTTGACCAGAACGCCTGCAGCTCAGTTCGCACCTGTGATGTTGACAAATACGGTTAGAGAGAAATTTCCTCGGAAAGAAAAAAAAACTAGGCGGTGAGAGAGCAAAAGAGAAAGAAACGAGGCCGAGAGATACAGCGTCGAGCCTTTTCATGCCTCACTTAAGCCGGGCCTTATCTTAAACGAACAGCTCTTCGTATGACATCCTCTTCCATTTTCACCACAGCTTGTACACACACTTGTACACACACACACACACACACAACTAGACATAGGAAGTAAATGAAATGCCATCTAAGTGCACTTCACATTTTTAGACTAGCAGACAACAAATTAGTCTGGAACGTCAGCCGGACTTGAAAATAATAAACAACTTCGACTGAAGCTAGCTTTTTATTGCAACGCAAATTTGCACTTTTTTATCGTTGGTTCTTCAAGTGAAAATATTCAAAGTGACAAGTGGCAGTGCATCCATTGCGAACGTGAAGCGCGAACGTGACCCAAGCAGAAAGGTCCGCTACAGACAGCAAATTCCTCTAAAAAGGTGAAATAAAAATATTTAGGGTTTCTAAACAAAACCAACGAACAGGCGCGAGTGAATGTAACTGCGAGGTTTAGATTTTACAATTTTGTTGGAAAAATATCCAGAATGAAGAATGCATTTACAGACTAGCAGACAACAAATTTCTCCGGAAGTACAAAAAAAAGGTTTTTAAAGCGTGCACTTCGTGAGCTCCTAAACTACCCGACAACAAATTAGTCTGGGAGCATGAATTCGAAAATTCGAAAAAGTTCGAGAACGTTTTTTATTGTTTAGCAAGCGGCCAAATTTGTCGGTTCTGTGAGGAAAAATATTGAAAGTGCGAACTTCACGAACACAAATTCATTTGCGGACAACAAATTCAAACCACGGATACATGTTTTGAAAATAAAAAGTGGGGATTACCGGTAAGTGCAGATGCAGTCGGCGAGCTACGGAATGAAGAACGCGGACGGCGGTGTTGGCAGGAAACGGAGGACGTTTGAGCAGATGATTGAGCTGGACTGAGTAAAGGACTAATGCGCTGCTGCATCATTCTCTTTAGCTAGAAGTGAAGCGAGGATTTACCCAATACATCACTATCAGCGTTGCGAGTAAGGCAGGAAGTAAAACGGCCAAATTTTGTAGGCCATCGAATCAGAAAGATTAACAAGTCCAACCACTGACTCGAGGGAGAAGGAAGAAGAAGAAGAGTGTCCATTAAAGTGGCGAGGCCTGCCTTTAATATAGCTCTGAATTTTCTAATGGAAAAATGGAATTTCTATTCAGCAGACTTTCATTTCCCCTTCACGCCGACCTGAATCCTGCGAGTTCACAAACCGCGTCATGGTCAGCCAAAACGGCGAGTTTCAATGTGCACTGATCATGAGCACGAATTTCAAAAACCTCTCCACTCCGAACTCGCTCACTTCGCTTGCGAGTGAAATCTCATCAAACTTCCCAAAAAGTAGTTCCGGTTCACTTTCGTTACGTTTAATTTAATTCGGCAATGTGAGTTTATTTGGAATTCTGAAAAGCGACTTCGCTTCGTTACGTGTTTTTCCATTCCGTTTTCTTTTCGCTCCGTCGGCAAGCATCATCGGAAACATCGACGGTAGGATTCGATGTAAGAAAAACAAGTCGACGTCGCGTGTTTCGAATTTAGGAAATAGAAAATGCTCGTGCGTGTACAGCCGTTTCACCGGAATACATAAACAGAGGAGCAAAACCGCGTCATCGTCGCAAACGTAACTCGGCAAGAAGGAATCGAAATAAATAAATAATGCTTTTCAGATACCGGTGCATCCAGGAAGGGAACGGTTTGAACTTGTTCTTAAGTGCTGGATGTCCGTCAGTGTTGTTCATATCTCAAGGAAGTGAGGGTGTTTGGGAATAAACGTCGCCGTTATATTGTTATTAGAGACAGTTTGGGTCAAGGGGACTGAACTGTACTAAGAACCGGACGTTAACTGAAGAATGAACTGGCATATTTTCTTACCTGGAGTTGCATCAGGCAGCAGAACACAACGGAGCCAGGGGTTGAATGCAGCAGGAAGCAGACAGAACGACAGAAAAGAAAAAGTCTGGATTCAGATTTGCTTTTGTTTTTTACTCGTGACCACTCGACCGATTATGCGTGCGATTTCATCTTCTTTTTTTCTCTCCCTGGAAACAATCCCACGGACAAGAGGGTGGAAAATGAAACAGGTGGAGACGGCGTATGCACTGTGACAGTGATGCTAATACATAGTTATAAGATCTGCTGGAAAGCCATGAATCATGTCTTATGCCGAGTCTTTTCTTTCCGTGGCTCCGACGGGAGATAATCGAATGAGAGCCGTCGCCGGAGGGGCCAGGGCTAGATCGAGTTGCTCAGACTGGGAGAAAAAAAGAGAAGAAAAAAAGAAGCTATAATAGAGCGCTAACGTGATAAGACAAAGCGTTCCCTCGGCAACCGGGAAGATAAATCACGCGATCGACGTGACGATCCCTCGCTTCAAAAAAGTCCTTTAGAGTACGCGATGTTAGATTCCGCTCCATTAACCTCGCCTTTTTTCCGTGCTTGAGCGCTTCAGAGAAAAGCAAGTTGTTAAGCAAATTAAAGGGAAAATCCACCCGGAACATAAAAACTTGATCTTCGATGGTGTCAGATGGCGTTATACTTCTTCGACACGTTCAAGCGTGTTAACGGCGAGCTAAGATTTAGCCGTCGCTACCTGAAGGGAGTGATGCAGCGGCGCTTTAATCTTTTAAAGATGAGGAAGCGAAAGAGCTCGGAAACTTTCCATATAGGTGAAACTTCTATTTCAGAGTTTGCTCCGATGTCTACACGCTGGAGTTCTCCAACGTATAAGCTCTCAAATGTTAACCTGGCCTGTTGCGTTTGCATGCTAATAATTATTATTTGTATTGAGTGTTATGTTTAACATCCCTGGAATTCTTTTCTCCTTATGATTTAGCCTTTAACGAAAATACAGGACCGGCCTACGCATTGCCGAACACACCGCAAATATTTCACTATGGACAAATTTAATGCTTTATCTCTTGTACTCACAAGTACATCGTCATATGGTTTCGCTTTTCTCGCTAATGAGACTCATAGAAGTATTTGGGGCGAGGTCGCGAAACTCGCCAGACGAGAATATTCTTAAAAAAAGAAACAAGCAGAGACACACAAGAAGCAAGAATGAGAGCAGACAGGCGGCAGACAAGCGAGTGTGGCCTCACAAACGGGTAAATAAAAACATCGGTAGACAGACAAAAGTGGCGCTAAACAGCTTATTTTCCACGATCCGCTCCGCCACCTTTAATATCACTTCATCTGACATGCAATTCATGCCGGTTTAGCTTCCAGCGCCTTTTTTATTCGCTCTCTCTAGCCCTCGCTCTCTTTCTCGTTCAGCGGGCGGGATAGATTTCAGCATTCGGCGTCGCTACGTGACTGATGGTCCTGATCTTCATGCAAGAAAAAACAGGTTCACAGACGCACGGAAGACGATCGGGATTGGGAGAGGTTACTCCGAGCAAACATATCGACTTTGTACGGTTAATGAGCAGAAGGTGGAAAAGAGTGTGCGTACGTAACGTTTCATTAACCGGCTAGAGCAACAGGAAGAGTTAATCCCAACGTGGCTCATGATTCTAGAATCAAAGGTCTCGGGCTTTGTTTGGAACCTGACCCACTGGTCGATTCGCCCGAGAACCTTCCGGAAGCTTCCGTCGGAAGTATGAAAAGGACTAACGAGCAGTCCGGAGAAGGGGGAGTGGCTAAAATGTAGTAGTTTTTTTTTTACGCTCCTGTACAACAGTAGGGCCATATTTCATCAAGAAATAAAAAGTCAGGAAAGGCAAAAAAAAAAGAAAAATGTCTGGATGTTGATAATAGTCGAAGCGAAGTAAATTGGTTCCATTGGGAACGGCTTCGCATCCAAGACGGAGAAGTCCTCGCTGTCACTGACACGTTGCGGCGAAATAAAATAAAAATAAACCTCTCGCGCTGCTCGTGCACAAACTCCCACCATACATCATTCCAGCCCGGCAATCCTCCTGCAATATTGCGAAAGAAAAACAGCACGCTCGGAGAAAGGGAAAAGCAAAAAAAAAGATAGGGAACCAAATGAAATAAAATAAAGATTTCCGCACTTATAAATAAAACATCCTCTTTATTCCGAAAGTGCATATCCATTGCCCAGCGAGACATTTTATATGTTTTGACATGTCGATAAAAAAAAAAAAAAAAAAAAATCATATATCAAGCCGGGCTCGGAGGATGCGCGAGGAATTGAACGTGTCTGAAACGCTCGAAACTGTCTGCTTGTCAAGAGCCGACTCAATCAAACAGGCCGAGCGGCAGAGTATTGCATTAAAGCGTGCCAGAAGAAATCTATGTATCGATTTGGATCCTAAAATAGCCTCGAGTCACATTCGTTCCCTGAAATGACACGGTGAATGGATTTGGTGTTTTATGGATTCGGCAGAAGAGAGAAAAGCGCTGTCCAGAACGCAGGTTTAACGATGTCGATGGATGTAATTACCGCACACTGATTTTCACGTCCGAAACCAAACAGTCTCGGCGCCAAATTTCCGGTTGACGAAAGGATGTCGTTCTTTTACGACAACTTTGCAAAACATCGCGTTATTCTAAGCAGCACGACTGTCGAATCTGTCCAAAGCGTGAAACCGGACAGGACATGTAAGAGTTACACGTATACACGTGAGCTCGGTATAAACAAAAAAAGAATGCATTCTGCTTTATTTTGTTAGCTGAGATGCTAGCTTTGTGCGAGTTCTTGAGTAGTTATCGAAAATAATGATTTTAAACACAACCAGTTAGCTTGTGATTTAACAATACCGGTGTTAGCTAGCTAAGTACGTAGAAACGATGCTAGATTTCTAAAATGACGTCAGCATTAGCTGTGTGATCGACAAGGTAGTAAAATACTTATGCTAGACATTCAAATATTCAAAGCCTTAGCATTTTAGTAGAATCTAAACACTAAGCATCCGGTGAATCATAGCCGCACGGCTGACTCTACCTAGCGTTGTATTCTTTCCACTTTGTTTACTAGCTGAACTCTTTGACGCTTGATTTGCGCATTAACTAGAATTAGCGAGGAAGGTTGCAGTGCGGCGCTAAACGAACCAGTTCTTCATGTTTCACCTAGCGCGTCTTTATTTTGATGACTTGTCTGATAGGATTTAGCCGACACCGTCTTCTAGCATCGCATCGATTTAATGTCTTGGCAAGGAAACATGAGTCCTGCGACGGAATATGATCATGATATTCAAAAGTGATGTCTTGAAGCGCTTCTTTGCTGGTTTTCTGATAAAACGGGAAGATCCAGCTGTGGCTGCCAGGAGGAATAACAAGTCGTGGACGTGTCATGATGTGTCAGGATCGCGTAACACCGGCCTGGTGATGTCTTCAATGCCAGCGTGTTGCTCCAAATATCTCTGTCCGCACACCAACTTTTCTACATCCAGGGGTAAAAACTTTCTTTGCTTTATATCGGATATATCCTTAAGGCTTTGAACTACAAACGGCATGGAGAAAGAAAGAAAGAAAGAAATGAAGAGAGGGCGAGTGGGAAGGACAGAAATGGGCTAGCAATGAACAGACGCTCTCGTCTTTTTGCTAGCGACTGCGTGGAGCGTGACTGATTGACAAAGCCTGGTGTTTTAGTGAAGAGAGGGACGGCTTAGTTTAGCAGTTCGTGGATGGCGTGTGTGTGTGTGTGTGTGTGTGTGTGTGTGTGTGTGTGTGTGTGTGTGTGTGCGCGCATCCTCGCCCTTAAACTAGCAGCCTGATCTCGGCGCTTTATTCCCCTCTGTTCGTTTAATTCATCTGCTTTCTCGTTCATTACTCCATTTTCTTCCCCTCTTCACCCCCCCATATCGCCTCCTCCGCTGGGGTCCTCATGTTTGTTTTATTCCTCCTCTCCTTTCATGATTTTTTTTTTTGTCGCCTCTCCGTTTTCATTCCGCACCCATTCAAATTCAATTCCCACTCTCTCTCTCTCTCTCTCTCTCTCTCTCTCTTCACACTGCTCTCCGTCGCTCTTCTTCTCCGCAGGCTCTCCTAATCAGCTGCCTCACGCACACTTATATCAAATGAAAGGATTTGCTTATCTTACAAGCCAACCCACACACACTGTGAGAGAGAGAGAGAGAAAGAGAGAGAGTGGAAAGGAGGGACAGATGTAGGCCGAGACCCTGCGGTGTTTCTCTGTCGTTCTCCGTTCCTCCCAGAGCTTCCTCCTCTCAGATTAACGTCGGACCCCTGCGGCATGATGGGAATCAGAAGCCGCCCACTCCGCGGATGGAGCGTGGAAAGATCTGCCATGTTTTATAACACGATACATTCTGCTGTATCGGCAGGACATTTTCTGTTTACAGTCCGTGGCATGACGTTACAGGGAAATGATCAACGATTCGCGTGCTTTAAATTCGTTTCTGATTAGCGTCCGCCTGGTGAATGAGCTGTTGCTATAGAAACGACAGAATCTCCGATGTCATAAGAGCATCTGAGTAAAGAAAGATCAGAGTGGAATAAAAACTGCTAAATCGAAATGTGCTAGAGCGCTAGTTAGCTAGCTAGTTAATTAGTTACAGTGATAAAAAGATAAAAAGCAGCACTAATCAGCATAACAGTAGTCATGTAGTAGTAGTGATCCACGCGGTTGCACGAACTGACTTACGCTTCATCACTTCTTCACAAATTTCATGAGCAATCCAAAGACTTTTTTTCTCTAGTGTCACCTCTGACACTAGAGACTCTTATAAATGTTAAAGAAGCTCCTCGTGGAAAAACATCGCCATTTCAACATTTACTCTCACGCGGGGAGGCCGTCGTGCAAGTCCCCGTCAGTGAGCCGTTCCTACGGAAACGCTAATGTATTAATACGTACAAACGTATCAGTAAGGCTACGGTCAGGATCTACCGTCTGAGCCGCACGCTCATGCAAATGTAATGCAGGCCTTCCGACCAATCGGATTGGAGAATTCGACGGCGCTGCAGCTGGAATCGTTTGATGACTTCAAAAGCTCACATAAACTAGCCGAGTCGGCATTTTTGGATTCCGTTAGGCTTCAGACCTGTAAATACCACAGGGGAAGATGTTTAGATCCGTCTCAGGATGGGGAAAAAAAGAATCGATTTGAAGATTTACGGCTTTGAAGTTCGCTGACGAGGAGAGAATCTGATACACTAAACTCTAAACACTTCCATACTACACTATACGTATGAAAAGGTGAGGGAAAGGTGTGTGTGTGTGTGTGTGTGTGTGTGTGTGTGTGTGTGTGTGTGTGTGTGTGTGTGTGTGTGTCTGTGCGCGTGTGCGCGTGTTAGTGTTAGTTCTCCAGGCTCTGACACGCAGGTCTGCTGTTATTGATAGGCTCGATGTGTTGTTGTCTCCAGAGGGCAATGGGTGATAAAGTTCTTTCTAATTGAAATTTCACAGAGGAACACAACACACGCTGGGGGGCTTCACACCCACACGCACACACACACACACACACACGCACACACACACACGAAATGCAGGTCTCTCAGGAAGGAGGTACTGAGCCATAATCGATAGGCACTGCACTGGAAATCATATCACAGGCTGGAGTGTGAGCATGCATGCTTTATAGAGTGACACACACACACACACACACACACACACACACGTATGCACACAATCACTCCCGCTGGCTCATTCACCCTCTTCATTTTTTCATTTCACACACTTCTTTTTTTCTTGCTCCAGGCTAGTTTCACCTCTGCTGCTTCCTGTCCACACACTCACTCACATACACACACACACACACGCACTGAGAAGAGCCTCAGTGTCACACAGTGTCTGCAACAGTGATGTGAGACTTCACTTAGCTCCTCCCCTGACATAGCCAGTGTTATTTGATTGGTTGACAGGAAATAGCTGAATTTTATGTAACACACACACACATACACACACAAACAGAATGTGAGTGTGGCTTCATCAAGTGCAGATCACTGCAGGTCATGAGATCAGTGCTGAACATGCTGCTCTCCTGTATAGCACACACACACACACACACTTGCACTTACAGACACTTTCAGAAAAAGGAGAGAAGGCTTCCAATCTTCAAAAAGCAGGATCAAAATGTCTAGCGGACGTACACACACACACACACACACACACACACACACACACACACACTTTTTTACTGGACCTCTTGATGGTGCATCTCCATCACTGTTTGAAGTGAAAAGTGTGTGTGTCAGATCTTCTGCACCTCTGAGTTCTGAGTCATCAAAAAGCACACACACACACACACACACACACACACATAACAGACAATCACACATAACCAGACACACACACACACACACACACTTGTGTCCTCTCAGCATGTTTAATTACGGGTAGCAGATAAGAGCGAATCTCATCAGTTGCTCTCGAGCTGTAGTGGTCAAGAGGTCACGGCGCTGATGTGTCCCCTCATTAAGCACTTCCTGTTCTAAGGAAGGAAGCTGTGATGAGGGCCGATCGATGAGAAGCGCTCGATACTAGCGGGGGTCAAACTAATGAAAATTACATGACTGGTTGCGCTTAAGCCAAACTCAAATATTAACCTGTTTATTTAGCCTCTGTGTGTGCAGGGCGAGGTAGGCTTGCTGGGGGGAGGGGTCAGGGGGTGGGGTAGGGGGAGGGGCTGGGGCTGGTTGTTTTCTAACGCAGCATACATGAGCACAGACACTTAATAAACTGTTTTCCCCTCAACAGCATATCACAGTCAGTGAGTTAGCTTGGCTTTCCAGGTAATTAATGAGCGAGGTGGTATTGAACGAATAAGAGTTGATGAGATGATGAGAGGCTCCAGGACTAGTATAGAACCTGAACCACTCTGCTACCATGGGAAAGTGTTATGCTATTACCCAAGCCCACTGCTTGTTTTGACCTTGTCGTTACTGAAGGTCATTATTTAAGGAAACACTAAATAATAGCAAAATTGTAAAAAAAAAAAAAAAAAAAAAGAGGTGCTAATTTCCCGCTCCTCTTCATTTCCGCAGGGCTTTAAGCCGAACAGCACAATGGGTAATTAGGAGCGCTCTCTGTGGTGCTCCAGCCATGGGCACACTTGACACACATGCCTCCTGTTATTAATAAGCAACTATTTATAAGACTGCAAAGAAGAAACATCTGTTTTAATGTTAGTATGAAAAAAAAATCAACCCGGAGATGGTGTTTGCTTTTCCATTTATGCACTTCTTGTCATATTGATGCTCCAGACAGTTGCAATTTCTTTTTCTTTTTTTTTTGTCCCTGTACACATTACAAAGATCCACATTGCATGGCAAGATATTTTGAAGATCTACAGCTTAATATCTACCTACATATGTCTGCTATGCACATATTTTTGCTCCCAACTGTGTGTCTATTTAGACGGAAGCATAACTGCACATCACTGAAAACATTCTTCTGCCCCATCACCTTGATCTTACCATGATACATTTCTATTCTGATGGTTTCCTCCGGTGGAGGATTGGCATTTTTGCAAATACACAATAAAAGTACTGGAATGACTCATCTTTACTCCTAATTTAGCTGTAGCTCATACAAAATGCAAACCTCTACGTCCGAACCATTAAGGGTTTAATGTAGAACACCGTGGAAGCTAAGAACCTTTAATTATCGACTGAACCCCTGAAGAACCCTTGAGAAAGATGGTACGTATTAACTGGTGTGTGTGGCACAAACTCCAAATCATTGGTAAATACATTCCTCTTTGTTTTATTTACCATATGAAAAGGTTCATAATTGTATTTTTTCTGTCCAATCTAAAAACATTGGACTTTCCGTTGCATTGACGACCAGTGCTGCTAAACACGGCAAGTCGAATCCTAATTTTACATAGCAAACGCTGATGATGTGGAGTCAGCTTCCTGCCATCTTACTAAAAACTGAATCGTTGCCATGGGAACACATTAGCAGAAATGGTTGGCTTCTTTAGAGTTTGCTTTTTCTGCGGATGATGAAATAAACTTTTGGGATTCACAGCGAGGTAAGTGAATCGTTTCGTAGTTTTTTTCGCAACTTCAACGTTCCGTCGTTCTTTCACCCCTGATCACCAATTGATTGAAGTGTCTTTCTTTCTTTCCTTCTTTCTCATAAGCTCGCTTTCCCCGACCAGATCTGTGTTTAGCCAACGGCCAGGCCCACACAGTCACCGGCTGATTGGGGTCGCGATTGGGGTCGTTCCTGCAGCTCGAATGTTGCTGAACACAGTCTATAGATGGGACTCCGGTGGTTCTGTAGTATAAAAGGCTCTGATGGGAGTCGCATTCATCACAGAACAAAACGAGGAAGCGGCTAGACTGAGGAGCTGAAACGACTGCTGCTTTGTATTGCAAAAGAATGGGTCAGGAGTGAAAAAAAAAAAGGCAGCCATGGCTTTGATTGACAGCTCCATGTGGGAAGAATAAAAACATGTTTTCCTTGCATTGCTGTTTCTTTTCCTTCCTCGGAAGTTTTTCAGGGCAATATACTTTTGCGTTAAATGAAACGCTTCTCTTTCTTTTGTCGCTGCTGAAATTTGACTTGTGGGAAAGATTAGCCAGCTGGGCTTTCATGGTGTACAAGCAGAAGTTCTCCTCATGTAAGATCCATCTGGAAGAAAATGACCTACGTTGCCAATTACACAATGATCACTAGCAACAAGCGTCGCTTTGAGCGCCTGCTCTAACACATATTATGGTCTTAAAGTTCACGACAAGTAGGTCGATACCAGGCTACACAGTCAATGCGCAATTAAATATTGATTTTTTTTTCCAATTTAAACACTACTAAAACCCGAAATGAACTTAACTTTCAGCTGTAGGTAACTCAGACCCCAGATTTCTGGATTCCTTAAAATCAATGTCTGCTTCTGGTGCAAAATGCCACCATTCCAGTTGATGCAGCTGTCGTGCTGCTAAAGAAGAATAACCAACAACGGGGCAGGTTGATGAAGTGGTGTTACTGTTTCTACACGGAATTTGTTTATTCTCCTATAATGGCACTCCTGACATGTTTAATTCCTTTTATACGACAACAATCTCCCAACTATTCCAATTTTTTAAAAATTAAATTAAATGTCCCCTTACAGGAAAGTTTACCAAAGAAGAACCTGTCCAGCATTGAACATTTCTCTTCTTGGTACTTGGTACACTCGCAATATAGGAAGCATATGGATTTGATCTAAACCCTGCAGGCTTCATCGATGTTGCGACAGAAGCCATCACAGCCACCACAACAAAAGGGAAGTAAGCAGCATCGACTGGCATCAGTCTCTGTCAATAAAACCATAGAGCCCTTCAAAGCCAAACACAGCATCTGAAGGACATCTTAGGAGACAAGTTCTCGATACATCTGACCTTATTAAAATTCTCAACTCCACTTGAAATCCCCACTGAACTCTATTTCAGAGTAAATCCAATGAAGACAGCAGGAAACCATTCATGCCTAAATGTTTGGACTTTTCATTGTTGAAAGTCTAAATGTGTGACCATGACCAGACCAAGGTCTCCTCTACAAGCGTGTTTCTTAAGAAATACAACTTTACATGCTAGGTATACAAAAAATACAGAATTTTAGTATTTAAGTATTACATCTTCTTACAGACCTTCTTACTAATGTGGCCCTGAAGTTAGTCTCGGGCACTAAGAGGAAATCATCAACGGCTCTTTTCAGTTTCAAATCTGAAGCCGATTACACTGAGAAACGAATGAAAGTTTTTTAAAATGACTGTTTTTTTTTACACGGGCAGTTCATCTAAAAAAAAAAACCACCCTCACTGATTCACCTTTGATTTTCATTAGCACCTCCTTTACAGTAGGTTAATTATTTCTTTTCCTCCTGACTCTCGTCATGTCAAAGAAAGAAAAAAATGATCTTCCAAGGAGAAAAGCGAAGCTCACCGCTTTGTTCAAGGGCGATTTAGGAGAGAAACGTGTCCTGATCTTTTGTTCATCTCTTGCGGTAAAGACGAATTACAGCAGATCAAGTTAAAAAACCAAGCATTGACACTTCCTGGTCTACGGCTTGAAACTTCAGCCAAATCGTGAGTGAACTAAATTCGCTGATCGTAACCTCTTACAGCAGTCTGCGAATCTTCAAATAGTACTCAGAAGAATACATTCTGCTAAGTATGTATGGTATGATGTGATGTGGCTTGTTAAAAAGTTTCCACTTCAGATTCTCTTTGAGTATTATTTGCTATAGTTCAGCAGGTTACGCTGTAGTTGGTGTGTTAACATCTTGATCCATGTGCCCCTTTTTAAATTCGAGCACTTCTCTGCACGGTCCTGCTGGAACTGACTCATAACAGTGAAGTGGGAGAAGAAGAAATCCATGTAGAGTTTGCAAAAGTATACTTTGTAAAAGTTGTGATCGAATAAGTCTCTTGAATATCATCAAAAGTCACGCAGTTGAACACTTGGTTGCCTCTCTGACTAACCCCTTCCTTAACCACTGACCGATTTCTGGTGGACGAGAGTCGTCTTTGTACCCTGTTCTTTTAAACGTTTACGCAAACGCTAATTCTTACTTTTATCCACCTTTGTCCCAAACTTGTTTTGATCTTGGTGATGGTTTTTGCTTAGGTAAAAAACGCTGGGTTCTTCTAGGATTATTTATATTGAGATCACATGACTCTTTGAACTAATTACGCAATATTATAGCTTATTTTGGGTAGATCCATGACGTATAATCCCATTTAAGTTCTCTTCATTTGCAGGTTGTAGAACAACAAAATGCGGGAAAGTTCCGGGAGGGTGAATATTTATGCAAGGCCCTGTATGCTGGCTTGAGATTGGAAGAAGTAGTAAGATAAAGCTCACGTTATCATTATATCTAGCAGTGATAAAGTTTAAAAAAAAAAAAGAACCAGGAAAGCACAACACCAACCAAATGGATTTTGTGTGCAAATTAAGGAAAATAAATAAAAAAATTAAAGTCTCGCATCCTTTCAAGGTCAGCCATGATCATTTCTCACCATGCGCTTATTTCAGACAGAATGGCTGTATTGGCGCTGTTCCACCACAGTAAGAGGACAATGAATCACTCTGAACCTTCACAGACCTTTTAGAAAGAAAAGAAAAAGAGACAGACGTTGTCGGTGTTGGTGTTATTGGGATATATTCTCCCATTTCACCCACTCTTGTCATGTAGCCATTTTATTGACCGATATATATATATATATTTTCTTCACATTATCACTCTAAGGCTTGGAGAAACAATCTCGGAGGGCTTATGACTGACAATAGTGCTCCAATTACTTGGATCTTATCACCTAGTTTCACTGAGGACTGGAGAAATGGTGGACTTCTTCGCAATCAATCCGATATAAGTACCATTTCGACTGCTCCGAAACTCTCCAATATCATGTCGCAACAACATTACTCACCTCCAGTTTAAATGTAAAAACACGGCCTAATCCGGCATTACCGGAGTCACATTTTTCAGACAGTCATCGTGAGACTTACTAATGTCTTAGTATTTTTACTAAGTACTAAATAATGTTACTGCCATTTTGGTGAGAATGGAGCTATCGTCGGTATACTGTAGGAGAAATGGCAGACTTTCTCATGTTCGACCCAATAAACATTCATTTTGAATAATTTGTACCCCGCCTCTCGCCCAAAACGACTGCTGGGATTGGCTCCAGCTTCCCGCCGCGACCCAGACGCATAAAGCGGTATAGATAATGGATGGGGGCGGCATGGTGGTGTGGTGGTTAGCACTGTCGCCTCACAGCAAGAAGGTCCTGGGTTCGATCCCCAGGTCACGCAGGGTGCCTTTCTGTGCTGAGTTTGCATGTTCTCCCCGTGCATGCGTGGGTTTCCTCCGGGTGCTCCGGTTTCCTC
>JAQMYM010000003.1:21266794-21296401 GCA_030014255.1 Parauchenoglanis ngamensis
CCTCACACACACACACACACACACACACACACACACACACACACACACACACACACACACGAACATGAACACAAACCCAATAAAGTAAACGGAGCCCTGGGCCATGGCAGATTAATTCAATACAGCTACCATGTAGGTCAGCGTAATCTCTGTTGGGATGGCAGCATGAATAGGTCACAACACACACACACATACATAACACTGAAATTGTAATATGTGATAGAGCAAAACCTCAGCATAAATCAAAACAGCTAATGCTTTACAGTGGTTATACACACACAAACACGCACACACACACACACACACACACACAGGCCTCTGTATCAGACAAAGTAAACACACAGGTGTTTGATAGCATAGAATTAAAACACTTATTTGTGGAGTGCTCCACTTAACCTGCTGCAACACACACACACACACATACACTACAGTGTCTACAGATTGCACAACTTCTCCTGTTGGCTTGATGAGCGTCACCGTGGTAACTCGAGTGGCAGTTGGTCTCATTAGCTACTAACAATAGACATGGAAGCCGTTAATTTCATTTTATCCATTTGGATTCAACAGGCAGTTTTTGGCTGATTTCAGGTTGTGTTTGGAATTGATTTAAATCAGTCTGAGAATCTGATTCCAGGCTGTTTGTGGTTGATATAAGGTGACATTCGTTTTGATTTGAGGCAATGTCTGGATTTTATTTCAGGCCGCTCTTGAATCTGATTTCACTCTGTGTTTGGATCTGATTTCAGTGCGTGTTTGGATCTGATTTCAGTGCGGTTTTTGATCTGATTTCCGGCCGTGTTTGGATCTGATTTCCGGCCGTGTTTGGATCTGATTTCAGTGCGTGTTTGGATCTGATTTCCGGCTGGGTTTGGATCTGATTTCCGGACGTGTTTGGATCTGATTTATGGCCGGGTTTGGATCTGATTTCCGGACGTGTTTGGATCTGATTTCTGGCCGGGTTTGGATCTGATTTCAGGCCGTGTTTGGATCTGATTTCAGGCCGTGTTTGGATCTGATTTCAGGCCGTGTTTGGATCTGATTTCAGTGTGTGTTTGGATCTGATTTCCGGCCGTGTTTGGATCTGATTTCCGGCCATGTTTGGATCTGATTTCAGTGCGTGTTTGGATCTGATTTCAGGCCGTGTTTGGATCTGATTTCCGGCCGTGTTTGGATCTGATTTCAGTGCATGTTTGGATCTGATTTCAGGCCGTGTTTGGATCTGGATTCTGATTTGTTTAATTGATTCAAGTATTTTAGATTTTTGATGTTTGAGACTGACCTTTTAGTACTGAGGGACTGAAGGTCTTGTGTCTAGGCACCATTTCTGTTAAGTTTGTGAAATGATCTTGGGATGATTTCAGGGATGATCATCCTGAGCATGTGTCTTTGAAACTTTCTTGTTATTGAATCTATTCCTAACTCCAGAGCCCTCCACTTAATTCCCTCCTTTTCTCACTCTACCATTCTTTATCCCTCTCTCCTGCTCTGCCCTTTCTTTCACCTCCCTTTTTCTCTATTTCCTCCCCTCCTTGCTCTGTCATTCATTCAGAGCTGTCTAATAGCATTATGCTGCTCCCGCTTTTCAGTAAATCAGATTTGGGGCTGGCGGCGCTCATCTCCACGCTCCTGCTTCTCAGAGTCGCATATGAAACGTGGCACAAGGCTTATTGGGATTGATCTGATCCAAACCACGGCCACATTCAATCAGACGCCCCAGGCTGTGCATTTCCGTCCCCTCCTCCCTTCGGCCATCCACGTCCCAGACTTCTGACCTAGTTGTGCAGAAAACAGCTCAATTCCATCCAATTCATATTGGGGACAATCAGTTGGCCTGACAACTAGGAGTGAAAAACACATGGGATGATAACTGGCCAAGCCAAAAATCATTCAAGCATTTGCTTACAACTTTGAAAGTGTTGCAAGAGTTTGGAAGAGCAGGACAACTGCTAGAATCACTAACACATCACATATACTCTATGGCCAAAAGTATGTGCACACCTAATTATCACAATACACAATTATATGTGCTCGTTGAACTTCCCAAGTGCACTCCCAATTCATCCCTATGGTTTTCAGTGGGTTGAGATCAGGACTATGTGCAGGACACTCAAGTTCTTGCACTCCAACCTCGGAAAACCAGGAACAGCTTGGAGCCTGCTAGTTCCAGTGAAGGGATATTGTACAGCGACACCATATAAGACATTCCATAATTGTGAGGTTCCAATGTTGTGGAAACAGTTTGGGTAGAACCATATATTGGTGTCGTCTAACTTTTGGTCAAATAGTGTTTTTTTTATTTTGTTTAAGAAATATTGTAGTATAATACAAGCAATGCACCACTTTTGCACCATTTCGGTCATTATCTCTGCCTATATACTATACCGTTAGTGGTTTCCTTACTGCATTATTCTGCCTTAAGGGCAAAATAATCTCCCCCATACTGCAAAGCCTTGTTCGAATGGGACTACTCGGTAAGGGAGGGCTCCGAACAGGCAGATCCGGATTACTCTGGATGACAGCAGTGATAAATAAAAGCATGATGGATTAGTGGTTTGAGGCTGAGATCAGACTCCTACACCGACTTCACTGGGACGTTAAATCCTCCTAGCAATAAGCTCCACCATATCCCTGGGAAGGGAGCATTATTTTCCCCCCGAATCATGCAACGTCATCCTGCACTGCCCCATACGAAGTCAAATTCAAACAGAGAGATATCCTAAGAGTGATTCAATGCAGTAGTTTGCCTGAAATGTAGAACCTTTATTAGCACGGTGCTTTGAAAGAAGCACAGCTTGGTCGTCTGAAAGGCATTTATGCGTTAATTCCAATGTGTTATCTGTTCTACGGCAACATCTTGCATGGAAAACGTTCCACTTAAACAGACTCAAAAACTCCTAGAAGGAGTCTCCAATGTCAGAGGTTTCTTTTTTTTTTTCCGCAGAGCATCTCAGCAGTTTTCTCAGCAGTGTGATCGTGTATTACAGGGAGCACATTATAGACAGTAGAGTTCTGTGATTTGCACCTGCACTATTGTCAGAGCTGCTCTTATAGGAAATGAATCAGCATCAACAGCACTGAGGCATAATCTACCTGTTCGAGAAAAACTGGCAAGACTTCATGAAGTTTGTCTGTCGAATGCGAGTATTTATTCAATGCAGAAATGAGAGCTTAATGAGGAACAGGTGGAAGCGATGATGACGGTAAGCCGGTGGGCTGGCGCTCAGCTCAGGGGTGGGAAGGGATGGGATGTGACGCTACGTAATGCTACAGGTTCAAACCCAGCATCAGCTTTCTGAGACGGTACAACTCGGGGACCGTGTGCAGTAAAACTCCCGTCATCCATCGTCAAAAGCCATATAAAAGACAGATGGATAATCCCACCTCTGGAGCCACCCCTGGTTTTATTCGATCGACTCGGATTTTGAACGGTCACCTCGCCTCGTTCTCATTTAGCGATAAACCGCCGTGAAATTACCCATCACCCTGTGCAGTTTTGCGTAAACCGCTAATGCACGTAAGCGTTTTGAGAGTCGGGGCATGGAAATGTTTCTTCCTTCGCCGAGCGAGGCAATCAAACCTGCACATAATTGGACCCTCAAATCTGTTTGGAGGTTCGGCTCGAATTTTTTTGTTTTACCGAGTTCCAGTAATGACATTAGCGCAGACACCCGGAATGTCCTGGGCGTCTCTCCAACGTAAACAGAGATTAATTTCCGCCTCGAGCATCTAAACAAACATGTCCCTCCAAAAAAGATAAGCAAACAAGTAAAGAAATAAATACTGTCACGATGAATAATGCCAGAAGCTTTCCTCGCTTCATCCTATCTCTCTCTTGCTATCTCTATTTCTTTATCTGCCTCGGTGTATCTATTACAAATTCTCTCTCTTCTTCCTCCCTTCTGCTTCTTCTTCCCCTCTGTATTCCTGGATAAGGCTTCATAAAACATTTCCCATAATGCCCTTGCCTGAACAGGCGCGAGGCCTAACGCCAATAGTACAGTCTCAACCTGAGTCTATAAAGTATTACGAGTCTATAAAGCGGAGATTAATCGTCTGTTTGTCGTATTGATTACACAAGGAGTCGACACGTGACATACTCGGTTACCCCGGAGCATCAAAAAAAAAAAAAAAAAGGGAAATGAGCTGCTTTTGGAGGATCAGTAAAACTGCTGCGTTGAGAACGAGTCTGGAGTTAATCGGGAAGACGATGGGTCATTAACTTCCAGATAATCATGCCATCAGCAGGAGAACTGCATCACGGCATAATCGCCTAATTCTGCTGCCTTCTTCAGAGTTGAGGACTTTAATGGCACAACTCGGATTATGAATAATACACGCTCAGGAAAAATAAAAGGCCACTGGGGTGGTACCATCAAGCATACACCTTTTGGACCTTTTAGTGTATGTCTTTTACCTGGAAAGGTGTATGTAAGCTTGACTCTAAAAGTAGCATTTTTTACCAAAGTCCTTGATAGTTATTTTCAAAATCTAGAACCCCAGCAGGCATTTCAATGAACTTTATTTAAAAAGGCTCGGTTTTAAAAATACTACACACTTAAAAATCCACCTTAAACGACATGCACATTCACATTTATAATGGATGCGTTCTCAAATTACCCACAATGCCATTCTCCCTGCTGATATTGCAGCAATAGAATTTAGTCCTTGTGGAATTCAGTTTAACCCAAAGCAGAGCTTTAGTCCTTTAGTTTCTCCCAACTGCTTAAAGCCGCGATGCTCATCACCTCGTAGATCGTTAACTAGCCGAGTCACTCAGTTTAGCATAGCTGTATTTCTCGTTAATATGATGTTGGATATCAGTGAAAAGCGGCGAGGGAGAAAAGAAGCTCCTGCTCTTTTGCTTTTAGGAGCTAGCAGTGAAAATTCCCTCTCTCTCACTTTCAGGTCTGTAATAATGATCACCTTGCAAAATTACTCTTCTTAAACTGCATTTAGCCTCCAGAGAGTTCAGCTTGTCTCAGCTTTTCATTAGCGTGACTACGGAGCCGGAGCTGTGTGTGTGAGATGGCCATGACCGAGTGAACACCATTTTACTGTGTGTATGCGTGTCTATTCGGAGGCTCCACGTGTTTCATCACACTGCAATACCATTCGGGTTTGTGAATGCTCCCGCACCTGAACGCACTTTACCCTTATTTTTCAAATTACCATTTTAATTGGAATGCTCCTCCGAAGATATTAGATATATTTCTCAAACTGTATAGCATGAACGTAGATTGTAACGCATCGTGGGAAGATGGTGGGGTATGTGCAAAGCTTAAATTAATCTAGAAACAGATAAACAGCTTACAAGGACATTAGAGGACAGGACAGGGAAAAGTTTTTCATCTGATATTCTTGACTTTGGTGGGGAATATTCATCATGGTGTATGATCAGCGGCTGCGATCTCCTTGGATAGGTTCCTCATTCCATGTGATTAAGGGTTGAGATCTGCGATATCGTCCTCCCACTTTGGGGCTGGGACGGATTTCGTCTTGCAAGTCAGACTTCTGTTTTGTCGTTAGAGACTCTGGCGCATTTCGTCCCAGCTCCTTTCTTTTCTCTGCTATGAAATATTTAGAATTTAGCACATGTAACAACATTGCTGCCTGTGAGGTGGATGGTGAAAAGAACATTTTCTTCAAGGATTTTCAAGCCCTTTTCAGCCCAGCAACAACAGGCTAAAAGGTTCTTTTCCAGCTCCGGCATACGGAAACGTGAATAGCCAACCTTCAAGGTCCTGAAAGTTGTATCCTGAAAAGTGAATAGCATTTCTTTGTATTTTCCAGCTTGTTAGGAAGCTGGGGTCAGAGTGCAGGGTCATGAATGTTATCTTGCCTCTGGAGCACAGATGTTTAAGGACCTTGCCCCAAAGTGGAAGTTCTGGAGCTTGAAACCATGACCTTCTGTACGTAACCCAGCACCTTTACCAATGATCCACCACTGCCCCGTAGAGCCGTCTCTCTGGGAGCTGTAGGCGGGGCATCTGATGCTGAGACTAAGACAGATCTGTCTCTGAGCATCTTCGAATGCTGAAACAGCTTAATTAGCAAAAGTGCACAGCTTGACAGCAGGAGGGAGGCATGTTCACTTCAGTGTGATTGATTGTGATGAGCATTTCATCTGAAACCTAGCAGATTGAGATGCAAGCTAGGAGCCAACATGGCCGACGTTCAGAACCAACATTTGGGATCCGATTCTTAGCAGGTGTTCTGGTGTGAAAGCAACAAGCCAAAGTGGAATCAAAGCAGAAATCAGCCACAGCAAGTACTTGTCTGGATGAGGTCCCTACAAGTTTATTTTTTATTAATTTCTTAAAGAATGTTACATGATTTTTATCCATTTCTAGTTACGTTTACGAGATTCTACTTCAAAATGTTCTCCATGTACATCACCCTCGGTTCTTGAGCCTTGATATTTTGTCCTGAATACGCGTGTGAAGTTCAAAAGACACCACATTAGAGCCAGTATAGCAGACCATCTTGTGACTTTCAGGTCTCCAAAAAGGGGTTGTAGAAATCCTAACATGGCTGTCTGTAAAGTTTACAGGAAAAGTCCCACTGGGAGTCAGCATTGCTAAACCTCTCACAGTCCTTGCGGTCGCAGGTGGAAGAAGCTCTGCCAGCTCGAGAGTGGGATGAGAGAGGGTGACAATAACACTCAATTAGAGAACCGCAGGGGTGTAGTCAGACTGAGAGGTGGTGGAGGAGCATGAAAGGGGAGGAAAGAAAGAGCACAGAAGGAGAGAGCTATTTCGGAGATATCTGGGGATTTACAGAACGTAGGATATCCGTCGTGACTGATTTTGCTTGTTTATTCGCCATATTGTAACTGTATATACTTCTTTCCGAGGCTATTCGTTATTTCCCACTCGGCGCTCAGAGAAACGAACAGACAAATGACAGGAAATAAGGGAATGGCTGAAAATGCTGATTGCCCTATAAACTCCAGAGATGTACGCAGTCTGCATTTTTGCTTCTTATTGTGGAATAATACACTTAGTAAGGATTAAACCATGATTAGAAGTGTATTTCTTTCCATTTCGTGCTTCGGAGCATTTGCAAAACATGCTGGGTTCTCTTCATCACGTACAGTATATACGTTATAAGCACTCATTCCCTTGCTAGACTGCATTTCCGAAGTGGAGACTCCTTCATAAATACTAACCAAACCGCTCCTTAGACATTTTTAATCCTTTTTTGCGGAACGTCCTCCGTGCAAACCCCTGCAAATGAGCTGTTACTATAGAAACAATAACGTATCAGGATGAGCTTTAACGTAAACCTGCGATTTGCGACTGCGCTACTAGCAGAGCTGCTGTTATAGAAAACGGCCCCGATTAGAGTCGGGAATTCAACAGGCGGATCTGTATTATGTAATCCGTAATGACTTCGGAAAGTTAGATTTAAACTGACTAAACGCAGCTGGACTACTAGAAAATAGTCCGGACCGTGGTGTTGAAATGAGCTTCAAAGATCAAGGCTCGTTTAACCCACCTGCTTAGCAATCGCATCCAATCATGTCAGGATGAGCAAGAGAATTTCTTCATTAGCTACACGTGCGTGTTTCTAACACGGCGTGATGGATGACTCTACACACGAACCACTGGGGGATTACACCCGACGCACGGACATGTTAGAGGGAGTCTACTGCGGCTTTTGAACTGCCACAGCCTATTAGACACACACTTACACTCAAGAACACACACAGAAAATAACTAGAACAGAGTGGTTTCTAAAATATACTAGATATATAACTGCGGGGGAAAAAATCCCACGTGGAAAAGTTCCTTTCACAACCGAGCAGCATACATATTCAATTTAAGGTTTGTTTATAGCGTGCCACTTGTCGTACATACTACATAACGAGCAGTGTTTCCTGGTTAGGCAAATAATTTCTGGGAATCGGAGTGAAATTTCTGAAATGTGGATATCTAATGAGGTGCATGCGGCAATGCGACTCGCACCTCCTCTGTGAAAAGACTGCAGAAGATCCATTTAGGCCTCTGTTGAGCCAGAACATTACGTAAATTTGAAGAATCTGTAGGCTACAGCTGACTGCTTCAGCTTTAAATGCTTCAAGCATTCCTTCTCTCTCTTTCTTTCACTCCGTCTAGTTGATTCGCACGCAAATCCAGTTCCAGCAGCAAACGAATCACTGCAAAAAAGAACTGTTTAAACACAGTTGCGTTGATGTCGTCTGTTGCTCTATGCCCACAAGAGGTCATGAAATAACGAGTTTGAACATTTATACAATATAACGAAGTCTTTATGTTGGCTTGAATTTGTCACCAGTATGTACAGAAAGAGCTGAAATGATTTTCTCGGGACGACACGACCTTAGTCTGAATACAACATGCCTCTTCCACTCAGTCTATTTTTTTTCTCATAAATAACCTTGCTAATGCATTTGCTTTGTCCAGGATTAGGGTTTTCAGCTTTGAGTCAGATGCTAGAATCAGTGTTTTGTTCCAAACAAAGCAGAAGTATCTGAATCAGGGTGGACTTGATTTATTCCCTTTTTTTGGTTTGGCTTTAATGGGAAAAAGTGGAAATCACAAAAATACTAACAAAAAGCACTGTCTACACTAGATAATTATATAAATAACTGGATTTGTCTCACAAATAACTAGTTTTGATTTTCTCCTTTTTTTTTTTAATCACTCCAAATTTCTAGAACATGTGATATCCCCGCTTCCGTACAGCGCCGTGCTTTTTGCAATTCAGCATCTTGAATCTACAAAAAATATGCACGACATGTTTGATTCTTTTCCTGCGAGCGAGTCGATTCAGAGGCGAATCGTTTCCTCCGTGCAATCGAACCATGCTACTGTCCTCTTCAAAGTGACCCGGGACCACCTCACCCGGATGCCCTTGGACCCGGGTGCGACTCACCCGACTAAAGAACCGCACGGAGAGGTAGAACATTTTAGGGTTCCGTTTAAACAAACTAAACACTGCATATGCATTGTGAAAGCATCCCTAGCAACTCAGGCCTGACCTGGGATTGGGTCAGATGAAAGACACGCAGATTAGAGATAATCTGAGGTCCAGATGCAAGAATGAAAGAAAAGCGCCTCACACACAAACACATATACACTCTGTATACATATAATCACCCCTCCTTTCCTGTCATTGCCTTTCCCCAATAGCCTGCACTAATCCTCCCAAAACGCTCCGCTAAAATTAAAGTGCTCCTAATCGCATCATTTTCATTAGCACCGTTTTGTGTGCGTGTCTAATTGAGCCGTACAGAGCCGAACCGTGTGTCATTTGCGTCGCCGTCGTGTTCACAAAACCAATCGATTTCCCTATGAAAGTGACGCGTTCGCAGCTAGGCAGAGCGCGATAACGACAGCTGTATTTTTATCTGCCTTTCCCCGCTGATAAGGGGCGATAGCGACGGTGTCAGCACTCAGTCAGAGGATGACGTGGTTTGCAGATTGTGCTTTCTTCACAAATAATAGCCAAACTCATAACTGAACATGACCTGTATTTTCCTTTGAAACCCTTTTGGAAATATCCAGATCCAGTTTTATGTGATTAAGAGGTGATAAATGGACCTAAAAAAAAAGACCTGTATTACATCAACCTAAGAGCCTAGCATGAAATAGCCCATGGTCACACTGTATAACTGGTTATCACACAAAATGTGGCCAACAAGCCAGAGTGAGAAAGCATTCATTTGAAGCCCCAATCGAATTTGTGCACTTATTCAAGTCATTCCATCTTATGCCTTTTCATGGCCGAGACGCACAACGGCACAATTGCTATCATTATGGCGCAGTTTAAAATGTCAGCACCGTAGGCCAGGTTTATGAAAAGCTGGCTGTTATGATTAAAGCCTGAAAGTTATAAAACAGCTCAGGTACCGCTGGGAATAAGAGATTGACACCGTAATCCAATTCTGCATCATTAATATCTTTAGACAATTACCCCTGTTTGGCAGTCGCAATCACAATAAAAACCGCACAAATTATGCTATTTGACAGCGCATATAGAGCATTAATTTGTTGCCTAGATGTGACAGAAATGTAACGTGTGCACGTGGCATTGAGTGAATGAACGCTTTAAAATCCTCTTTAGCGTAGTCGGTCACAGCTGACAGGATAACCACAGGGCTTTATAATCCATTTAACCCTGCTCGAACCAAGCAAAAAGCCTCAGCTCTGCTTCCATGAGTCACGCATTCATCACTAATTTCAGCCCAGCTCTGGTCATTTTTTTTTTTTCATGTTTAAACGTTCTACAAAAACTCAATTTTCTTCATCCACACCATCATTGTCTTTATCAGACCAATTAATCTACAGGTTAAATACAAGATTAGGCTGGAAATAAACCACGGTCCCAAAGAGGACACTTGATAAGGTTTGGAATCAGAAGACCCTCAGATTAATGGTGTTAGATTTGGACAAGGATTGGACACTTAGAAAAACAGATTCTCCAGGATTAGAAGTTCTGTGGAACTCAGATCTCCAGGAGTTGAAGTAGAGCTAAACTCAGAACTCCATGACTGCAAAATAAGCTAAACTCAGACCTTCTGTTGTAGAAGAAACGGCTCAACTCATGTTTCCAGGAGTGGAAGAGGAGTTAAATTAAGATCTCCATGATTGCAAAATGTGCTAAGCTTCCAACAGTGAAGCTAAGCTCAGAAGTTTCCAGGAGCAGAAGATGAGCTAAACTTAAATCTCCAGGAGAAGAAGAAGAGTAGAACACAGATCTCCATGAGTAGACGTGGAGTTAAACTATGAACACTGAGAGAGGAACATGAGTGTAACTCAGATCTACAGAAAAAGGAGATGAGGTAAACTCGCATCTCCACGATTAGGCATAGAGTGAAACTTCGTTAAACCAAGAGCTAAACCAAGAGCTCCAGAGATAAAGGATGGGGCAACATTACATTGCTGTGACGGGAGGTGCTACCCCATATTCCAGGAGTTCTTGGTAAACAGTTGTTCAGGATGTGTGTGGAATCAGAGGAACCAGATTAGATGGTTGAGGTTTAGATGGGTTGGAAACAAATTTGACTTTCTGGTGGATGTTCAGAGATTTGGTGACCACTGTAATGAAGCCATAATGCATACCTGCTCAAAACGAGACACATTTGCAAAGGCATTCTGTGGTTCAAAAGCTGGATGCAGCCATCTTTTTATTTTAAAGATCCGTACTATATCCAGCTGTTGAGGAGGATTTTGCCTGCATAATTCACTGGAAAGCTGGATGTGTAGTGTATTAATTCTAATTTCAGGCACTTGCTGAATGTGTTGAGAGAAGATGAATTTATAGAACTGGTGTAAAATGAATATTTTCTAATTTGTATCCCAGAGGGATCACCCACTCTAGCATGCCAGACTAAACTTGCTAATTAACAAGCGAGATGCATCAGGTGTCAGTGCGGGGAAAGAAATTCAGTTCCCTACACTACACTCAGAAAAAAATGTTCTTCATGGCTTCTTCTTTGGATAGTTTGTAGCTACCTGAAGAGGTTCTTTTTGGAAGTATTTTTGCTAAGGAAACATTTTCTTGTAGGCTTCTACATGGAACCTTTAAGGCAGGGGACTTTGGTCTTATCCACAAAGGGCCCATGTGGCTGAGGGCTTTTGATTTAGCAAATTAGGAGGCACAATATATGATGATATTCAATTGTAGACCAAGATGAACTGATTAAACAAGTTTATTCAGGTCCTGCTTGGCCACAGCTTTAAAGTTTCTCCTGGATGGACGACTAAAGAACCCTTTAAGTTAATAGATTTTACCAGGTTTTGAAAGAATGTGATGTGGTGATAAAAGTTTGCAACAAGAATGGTTCAGGACAAATGGTAGAACCAAAGCCAGTCATGTGAAGTATGTGAACTTTTGTATTTAATAACTTCCACCAGAGGGATAACTGAAGAACCCTTGAAGGTGATACCGGTGAGATGTTTCGGAACCTGGATGAGCGGATTCTACAATGGGACTTGATCTCATATCATCTAGTTTAGCTACAAATATACCATCTATTCACTGAAATGGTAGATGTAAGGTCAGTAAAGGAAAATGTGAAATTGTGTATTTATCAAGCAGGGAAACCTCCTTATTAATTATAATGGTGACCAAAAACTTTCTGTAAGTGGTGATCAACCATATAGGGTGGCCAGAATACGCAGGTTTTCCATTTGTTGAACCTTTCAGCTCATGCACATCCTAAAATATATTTAAAAAATTGGTCTGCTTTTTGGGAACTAGATTATTTCATAGTAACAAACATTTGTGTCCATTGTTTTCTTATTGAACTCTTTCTACACATTGGGCTCTGGGCTACTACTTGGAAGGTCATAAGTTGAAGGTCTGGCTTGGACAAGCTGCCGCTGCTCGGCCCTTGAGCAAAGCCTAATCCTTTCTGCTCAACATCAAACAAAAGAATCTATCAACTTGTGAAAGCCTTATTCTTCCCCGCTTGATTGTTTGAATGTGCTTACTCTATGTGTGTATTTGCTAAATACTCTACAGTCCCATTACCACACCCAGTCCTCACCCCAGGTTTGGTCAGATCATTGGGAAATGCATGAGATGCATGAGATTTTTGCCGATCATTAATTTTTACCCCAGGATTCATCACTAGTTTGATGCATTTGTCTGCATTGTGTTTGCAGTCATTTTTGGTGGATATGTACTCCTAAGAAGAATATCAGAGAATTTGAAACTTGCAAAAGCTCTTTCTATTCGAAAGTTGTCTTACTGACTGTGGCACAAAATGGATTAAACCAAAATTTTTTTTTAATATTTTAGAAAGACCAGGTCAGAGTCCTAACCTCAAACCCGCTGAAATGCAATGCCGTGATGTGAAGCATGACATAACAAAACTATGAGGATCTGATAGTTTTGTGTAGACCAAGATTTCTTCCGAGAACTCTAGATGAAAGTGTTTAAAAATCTGTTTGTAACCTTGTCCAACCTTCTGGGCATCGACAACTTTTCTTCTGAGAGCCTCTGACTTTTATTTTGACTGAACCATTGTGTTTGAACAGAGTTCTGGTGTGAAGATCAAGGGGTAGGGCAAACAAAGACTGGAACTAATGCAGGCATGCATAGGTCCAATAATCCACTTTTTGATCGGTCGATATTCTGAAGATTCATCTGCTCTTTCTGCACCATGTCAGATCAGCATTACACAACTAAAATTAGCAACCATCTCTTTAGATGGAATTTTTTGCTTACAAAGGTCCGAATAAGCACCTAATATGTGACTCCTTGGAGACGCCAGTCACGATTTAACTAATAACAGTTAGCTAAATATGACCTCTGCCTTTCAGCAAAACAATGTAGCTGCTTCTGACTGTTGACGACTCCTACCCAAGGAACAAGACAGCCATTTCCCTTTATTGCATTATTATAGCACACTCTTCCTGAAGATCATGCTAGTCAACCCATTTTACAGGAACATGGTCCAAATACGAGTCAATCGCTGACTTCTAGCGAATCAAATAGCCATAGAGATGTGACAGAACCTGTTTCATCACACCTGGTGTGCGTGACCAATCTGATATGCTTTGCTCAGTCCCGAAGCTAAACTGTGGTGGATCCAGATGTCAGGGTGGAACTCGAGACCACTGACTCACAGCTGTGGTTCCCTGATGATGACAGTCATTGACAGCAATCCTTCGCACACCACAAACAAATAAACTCGAGAGCTGCTGCCACTTTGGACAGTTTCAGCATCTTCATGGAGGACTGGTAACAGAATGGAAGAGGATATGTATTATTATTAGGCTGGAAGGCTTAGGAAACAGGCTAAGACAAGATCCTTGTGTCTCACTGATTAAGAAGGGCAGGTAAGCATGTTGGAGTGGACGGAAGTATAGGGAAGCATGAAAGCTAATATTCAGCCATTTATTGTGTCCAAATCTGTAAACCTTGTTTCCCATGTTAAAAGTGTAATTTCGCAAGCACTTAGCACCTAGCACAATGTCCGCTTGAACTATCTTGTGTTTGCTTTCAAGGCTCTGATGTGGAAGAAAAGTGATCTTTGAGTGCAGACCTTCTCAACACTCTGTGAGCAAAGAGGAAACTGGGGCAACCCACTTCTTGACCCACATCCAGGCTAAATTTCCCTCTTTAATCAAAGAACAGACAAGGGTACAAGCCAGAAGCACACACATGTGCACACACACACACACACACACACACACACACACACACACACACACACACACACACAGAGAAAGCAAAGCCAGAACAGAACAGATCCATCAGCGGGATGTTATAATTACACCGACACGGCAGTGGCTTCCGATTACCCGTCCGCAATTACAGCACCTGCCTTCAACTTGCGAGCCATGATTAAACCGAAAATAGGTCCTTAATCCAAAGTGAATCCAGTTTTCCAATGTGCACTTATAAAAATGAATAACTACCCTAGCATTTGGGAAGGAATGAGATGACCAGACGAGAACTGTGGAGAGGGGGGAAAAACCTATAGGGAAAGTGTGGCCATGGCAGTGGAAACGTACTTGTGTGTGTGTGTATGTGTGGGAGAGAAAGGTTTCAACCTGCCAGTATCAATTCCCTTCAATCAGCTTGAAGCAACCCAAATGAGGGCTAAGACCACCTGATCCCTGGCCACCGAAGCTCCATGTGCTAAACTGCTCTAGTGGGGATTCTGCCCACCTGCTCTTATCTGGATTTTGAAAATGTGAATGAAATAGTTTGTCTAGTCCACTGTTAGTGCTAGTGTCTAGTGTTAGCTAAGACAAGAGAACGTGAGATCAGGGGAAAGGGGCAGGACTTCCAGGGCTTAAGACAATGATGTTGCAATTTGACAATATGATATGACTGAATCTGCTACAATTACGATTCCTGAGGCAAAGCTTCAGTATTTAAGTGTGCTATATTACAATACGACGTAATTCGTTTCCTCCTCCACAAGATATCTGGCCAACTTTGTTGCTGACGTCCGCTTAATTCGTGAACATGAACCAGAGAATGTAGGACTAGGGGAAGGGAATGGGGGCTTCCAGGGATTCCGCTAATATCAGAGAGCTCAAAACACCTACACAACGGTCAAACCTCCCATATTCATATGTCGATTGGAACATCTGCTGTTTTTAGTGCGTGTTTTTACAGTACAAGGGTACTCAGAGGTTAAAATGTGAAGTTCCTACGCAAAATGTGTAAATGTTGGCAGGTCTGGCATAGCTAACAAGCGTCAGCAAAAATATCGCAAAGCTTCGTATGGCAAAATGAAGTATTTTGCAATTCAGCAATAAAAATGGATTTCCGTACAAAGAAGTCACTGGACAATACGCAATGCTAACAAGCTACAGGCAAAACACAAGAAATACTACAAAGACGATCCAAGGTTGTGTTTTATTGCAGCTTTGTTATGCTCCAAACAGCCAGGCAGAGAAACTTGCGTACGTCCCTAATAAAGGCGGAAAGCCGACATAGTATATCGTCTTGAACACCGCGTGGTCTCTAAACTAGCTAGCTACATTCTGTAGGAAATCAGAATCTTTGTGTCCGTTCTGTACTGCTGAAAGATCTAAATGTTGTTATTTTCTTGCTAGCCTTCCTGACAAATCAGAGCCGAAGCAAACTTGAAGGAAACATGGGTTTTGTTCCTCTGCTCTTCTTGTCGATGAATCCCTTTCCCATTCGCCGGCTTTTCCCGTGAGATATCACCCTCATCTCCACTTTATCTCTCCCCCAGCACACTGCCGTTCTCGTCCCTTACCTCTTGTCTACTTCACTTTTTCCCTCTTGTCTCTTATGTCTTCGTCTACTTCTTTTCCTGTCTGTCTTCCTCCGTTCTTTTCCTTCCCATTTCTCCTTCCGTACCTTCTGCTTTTTTCATTACTTCTTCTTCTTTCTCCACTCGCCCTCATTTCCTCATGCTCACTGCTTTACCTCTCACTTTGCAGATTTTTATCTTTTATTTCCCCCATGTTCGTCTCTCCTCTTCCCTCCATCATACTTCCCTTCCTCCGGCTTCCATTTTCTTTCCTTATTTCTTCTTGCCATCTTCTCTCTCATCTTTCCTGTTAGTGGTAATTTCTCTGCCTCCACTATCTTCCCATCATTTACTTTCCATTACGCCCTTCTCGCATCTTCGGCCTGTCGTCTCTCCTCCACTTTCAACTTCCATTTCACTTCAGAATGCTAATTGCCATGCTAATCGCTAATTAGCCTATGCTTTGGGCTACATTTCCCTATGCCCTCTGCCCTTTCCTAATTTCATTCTACCTATGTCTCTATATTCTTCCTCTCTCTCCGTCTCTTTTTTATTCTCTCCTCAGGATCACTCTCTCCTCCTCGCTCCACCAACCACCATTTCGTCCAGCATCCCATTTACTATCTATATTCTTTCTTTCTTCTCTTTTCTCTCTCCATTTTTCCCTCGATCCCTCTCTCTCGGTGTCTCTTTTCAAAGCGAATCCTTTCATTCAGTCTCGCTCTCCCCTGAGACATCTCTCTCATCTCAGCTCATCCTTCTCTCTTCGCTCCTCGCAGTCTCTCGCTTGCCTTCTAATGCGCGCCATTACCCCGTTACGTCACGTTAATCTAAAATGGGATTAAAGCTTAATTACACCTACCCACGCTCCAATTACCCACAATGCACCAAGCGAACCTCCCACAACCAGCACAAAATCACCTGCGAGATAACAGGCTGCATAATATCAGATAAGTGGAGGAGCAGGTTTTAAACGTGAAATTATGCTTTTAAAAGACGGCTGATCGCGGCAGCCTTCTTTTCTTTCCTGAATCCTTTTTGTACTTTTTGGAAGTCAAGACTTTACACTTTTCTACTTTAGCTGGAGGGAATACTTTGAAGCTGGATTTGATTTGATGTCTGACAACACCTTCGAAACGGCTACGACACGATTTCGATTCTTAAGGCGACGGTTTTGCTATTTCATGATAAGACGCGACTGAATCTGCTACGATTCAATTGATTCAGCATTTGATTCTGATACATTACAATGAGATATGAGTCATCTGAATAAATCGGATATTTTTTTGAACACACTGTACTTTTTCCAAAATGCTTGAATTATAGTGAATCGAAATGGCTAATCATCGATTTATGATTGTTGCGACGATTCATTTTCAGTCGTTGCCTTTGTACTCCTGGTGAAATGAACAGGTCACGTGATAAACAACCATGTTCATGATTTTGAGTCTGATTTGAGTGAAATAATTCTGAGGTAGGACAGGCATCGAAATAATATTTAACTGTTTAACTGGAGGAGAGTTGACCTCAGTAAAGTCAGTTCTGTGGGTTTTTTTTGATATTCGTGAACATCATGTGGTTCAAAAATGGGTAAAAGAAAAGAAGTTATTCCCTAATAAACCCTTTATTTCTTGTGCAGTTATTCCCTAGAAAATGGCTTTTTTTTGTTTCAACAACCAGAGCGTCGCTGCTTCTGAATCTCCATCAAACATGAAATGCTGAGGGATGTCACACGTCGTCTCATTGTTTCTTCAAGTATGACATCTGGACGAGGTTTTGCTGAGAGGATTTAAAACCTGCAGAATTTGAAGTCATACGCCTTTGAATTTTACTTTTAGCTAGCTTTAGCTACTGCTTTGGGACTGTAATCTTAAAGGTCCAATATGTAGGATTGAAGGGGATCTATTAGCAGGAATGGAATATAATATTCATAAGCATGTCCTCATTAGTGTATAATTACCTGTAACTATGAATCGTTGTGTTTTCGTAAGCTTAGAACGAGACCTTTATATCTACACCTCTACGGAGCTGCCATGCTTAGCTACAGTAGCCCAGAATGGACAAATCTCTTCATGTGCCAAATTCAGGCTGTCTCTAAAGTCTGGATTGACAGGCATTTTTCCTTATACAGAACATTTTTCTTTTTATTTCTGATCCAAGGTGGCTTCAAAACTAACAACAGAAGATGGAATTCAGCATATACACAAGTGTCCCGAGGTCCAAGGCCGTCGATTTGAGCATCTGTTGTAACGTCTGTATTTAAATAAATAATTGCGTTTGGAGCCAGACTTTTGAGACACCCTGTATATAGGAAACGTTGATATGTTAATATTTGTGTATACGCTAGCTCAATGATTTTTTTGACAACCACAGACCCTTTTTCCTGTTTTACTTCATTTACGATTTCATTTTCGGAATTTTGGATCAGGTTGAAATTTCTTCTCTGCTCTTTCCGGTAATAATAATAATAATAAAAAAGGAAACGTTTCTGGATTTCCAAATGTTTCCATCTGTGTTTCATATATTTTGAAATTTATGTTCCTGACAAATACAGAATGTCCAAATCGCTTCCAATGTGCATGTACGTGGGGACGTGTGTAATGCGGTGCTGTAAATCAATATTTTCAACCAGAGAATAAAATTGTTCAGCGGAAAAAAAAAAAAAAAAAAGCAAACAATATTAAAGATCATTATGGCTGTTGCTCACGGAATGCTCTTGATTTTTTTTAATGCTAAGACGAGAAGTTTCACAGTTGTCCTCCATTTGTAGCCCTGAATCGCCTGAACCTGTTCATTAGCATCCGACAGCCTTCACCGGCCACCATGTTTGCATCTGGAACAGAATAAAAATGTGAAACGTGGTCCTCTAGGACCGTGCCGAGAAGTTGCGCTGAAGGTCGGAGAGTGTTTTGAAAGGAGGCCTGCTTCCGAAAATGCTAAAGCTAATAAGCTGTATAGCCAGTGTGTTTCAGTGTTTAAGAATGCTATCAGGCTCATATTAGCTTTTGATTTGTAGTTTGTTTCTGAAGCAAAAGCAACTCATCTGACAAGAGGTAATGAGGGAGACGTGAGACAGGCACGTTTTTTTATGCTTTGGACTGGGTTATGAGAGGAATGAAACTGATTAGAAAGTCTTGTGGCAGAGTGGCAAAGGATTACCGTGCTATACTGTTAAAGCAGTGTGTGTGTGTTTGTGATTCGTGTTTGAATCAGGTCAGTCACTAGCCCAGCCCTGAAGCGATGGATAAGACTGGAAATGCTAACAGGCTCGCTAGCTCACTCTCCTCTCTTTTTCTCTCTCTCTCTCACTCTCACTCTCACACACACACACACACACACACACACACACACACACACACACAAATGCCCACAGATGGCTCAGAGTGCTGGAAGGACAAGCGTTCTCTGTAGCTGAGTGTGACACCGAAGCTGAATGCTAAATCCGCTGCATTGAGGATCCAGTCAGGAATCGTTGCGATTTTAAGCTACTGCGGCAACACGCACTTCCCGTAACCACGGACAACAACAACGGAATCCGAACCACACTTGTATGATGGCTGTCTTTATTTAAAAAGAAAAATGATTAAAAGACTTCTAATACTGAACATGCCTGTATAAGCATGCACGATTCTCGAAATAGGAATCATGAATCCTTTTTTTTTGGTTTAAAGCAGACATGTGACTGTAGTCCAACACTATTAGCAGGGAAAGTTTCTCGTATTCAGAGTCGGGTTACGCACGCCCTTAAGTGCGATGTGCTAACAGAAGCTGCTTGTTCACATGATTAAACTCACCTGGGTCACAGCCTCCGAGGTTGCCAGATCTTTCTTAAGCGGAAGCGACCAAGGCAGATGTTTTCACTACCGCGTTACGTTCTCGACGCCACCTAGTGTACAACTGTCTCTAACGCACAATGTTGATCATTTCAGTATCAGTACATCATTTTGTAGGCAAAAAAACCATACTGGGGATTAATTGACTTCTAATCAGAGTTATCAAATTGTCATGCGACAAAAAGAAAACTGTAACATCTTGTGTAACGATCTTACCCTGACCTTGGAAACGGGTTTAAACGCATTCAATTGAAAAGCATTATGCAGAATTAGAGGAAGCTGCTTCGTTTGAAAATGAAAACTCCACACTCGTACCGAGTGGATTACCCTGAATTAAAGTGGCTTTTTTATGATTTATTATTATTTTTTTTTGGAATCAGGCCCAGGTTATTACTTTCCTCATTCTCTGCTCCACTTTTTTTTATAACACTGCTTTTTGTCAAGTGAGGCTTTTATTTTTTTTAAAGTGATAATCAGACCATATGGTGACTTTCGACATTGGTATCAACGCAGTCAAGGCGACGTCGTAAATCAGATAAAGTGTGTACGATCCCAGCATCCCATCAACGACACCATCAATGAAGGAAAGTGGGTGAAGTTTCTATCACGCCGTGTTCTGAAGCTAATAAATCCCTTTCCTAATAGGATGCGGCTTTAACCTCTTGAGCTGTCTAATATATATTAAGTACACGGTGTTAAATAAGTTCAACATTTCCGTCTGTGTTTATTCAAACGCCCCACTTAAAGGGAATCGGGTCAATTTTCAAGTTTCCCCGAGCGTTTTTTCACGCTCATCGCTCCGAAAGAGGCTCCATCTGTCTTTTTGGTTTGCTCTGAGTGCCTGAGTTTTGGGGTTGCTCCAGTTTTTTTTCCCTGTGAAGTAAAGTCTGTCTAATAATATAGCAATACGCTGACTAGATTAACAACGATCTCAAAGTGATTTAGGTGTAATGAACAAGCTGATAGCGGCTTCCCCGTGCTACACGGATCTATTCGGCTGATGCATTACAACAAGCCCCTGGCATGTAAAATTAATCGTGTCGCGCCAAACTTCAGCCTGCAACATTTGCCGCAGCACAAAGCAAATTAATCATCGCCGCCTCGCCAGGCAGCAGCAGGAGGCCGCCTGTTTAGAATACAGCATGCAGCGGGGGGGCAATAACATTTGCACAAAATTAGGGGAAATAAACTTGTGCGTCTTGGCTTGTTCTACAATGCAATCAGGAGCTGCACCGGCCTCGATCTCCATCGCCACTCGTCACGTCGTCCAGAGAGGAAGAGGAAGCGATTCGGGAGAGATGAGATTTAAGGGAGCGTTAATAGAAACACGGCCTATTAAAAAAAGAACGAGTGCCAAGGAAAGTCTCCGCGTTCGGCTCTTTATTTAAAGTGCGCCAGTCGCAGCGGGACGCTTTCTCGGAAGGGAGGGAAAAGAGAAAGCACATCCGAGGAAGGCCTGAGCCAGGGTTCCGTCTCTGTATGACGCAATTTCCGAAACGTCCCTGTTTCCCGCGCGAGAAAGGAAAACGCTCTGCAAGTTAAACGGGTGATTCCATGATCCGATTGCAGTGCCCTGAGAGTTCAGAACAGTTTTTACAAGCTTTTTTTGTCCTTATTAATCAGTCTGGCAGTCAAACTGAATGAAAAACAGCGGAAAAATGGTGAAACGGTGAAAGACCGCCTCCTAAGCACGACCTACCAGTAACGCAGCTCAGCCCCTGCAGTGTGCAATAACCCCTCCTCCTTTTCGAGGGCGCCATTACTTTTGTTCTCATTGAGCTGCTAGTCGTATTTGTTTTAATAAATGGATTTGTTTTGATATAAAATGACTGAGCTTGACAGACTGGTGTATACCTGAAAGAAAGCAGTGATTTAAACTTGACGGCGTGATCGCAGAAACACATCGACTGTTACGCGATTCGAAGCCGAACAACTGGGTTCACTAGCGAGTCGTACTCTACGAACGATTTACGAAGAATACAATGAGATAAATGAAGAAACAACAACTGGAGTGTTTCAAATGTTTTACACAGATGAATGTGTGATGCAAGATATTTATATATATATAAAACGCAAACCATAGAACGACCCGCCAAACCTGGCTGTCACTTCGGTATTGATTTGTATTAATCGGACAATTTGCTCAGCTGAAATCGTTCGCTTTTACTCGTGGGCTTCTGCGAAACAAGGTTGCTCTCTTCTTTAATTGCTTGAGCGGAGTTCGTTCGTACGAGACGCTAAATTGTTTCCGTCTGATCGAAGTGCAGTACAAATCGGGATATAAATAATGCGTGCCTCGTTCCATTAGCACTCAGCCGAGAGAGAATCCTAAACTCTGGCCTTCTCGGCAGCCGTCATTTAAAATTCCAAACAGAAAGCCTTTACGACAAATGAGTTATTCATAGTCTTGGAGCAGACCTCACACAGTGGATCATAAGCGGCCGGGATTAATACAGCTAAAGAAACCTCTTACTGCTAACAGTCACGTGTGTGTGTGTGTGTGTGTGTGTGTGTGCGCGCGTGTGTGGACGCAGTACCTTCAGGCTGCACGGTATAACACCGGCAAATGGTTATAGCCTTTATAGCACAACATGCAAATGAGCCTCATGCAAATCAGGGTTATTATTATTTATTAGCAATTTCACTCCTGTAGCACTTTTCAAACACGTGAACCAAAAAAATCGAGGAGTAAAAAAAGGGATAATAAAAATTGGAAATAAATAACTCACTAAAAAAATACGAACTCTCCAAATCTGTGATACAAATAAAAAAGATCAAAAAAGGACGACAATAAAACAGCAACCTGAATGCAAATAATAAGAAGAAACTTTATTTTAGTAAAAAATTAAAGAGTTCAATTTGCCAAGTAAAAGAATTATTATGAATTTGACATTACAGAAACGACAGAACAACCACCTTAATAATAATAATAATAATAATAATAATAATAACAATCAACTGTTTTTTGTTTTGTTTTTTTATTACTGATGAACCGTTCCAGATGTTTTTGACGAAAAAAATGAAGAAAAATCTTTTTTTACAGTGTATTAGGTGGACCAGCAGGCAGACGGAGACGTATGAAAGTGCTGCACGTGAGGAGATTTCTAAACCCGAGTAATAATAATCGAGCGTTACAGTCGGCGCTTTGAGTTGTTAATGGCGCTTTTGCATTTTGCCCCAGCTGTAGTTGTCCTGTGAGCGACGCGTTACGCTGGGAGTGGAGCTAGAGTTCATGACTTCGTCAGTGGATTTTAACACAGCACGAGCCATAATGTGCTTTCAGTTTGGCCATATAACTGCAATACGATCATTTAACATGTCTTTCGAGATTCCTGCCTGAAACAAAAAACACCCACAACACACACACACACACACACACACACACACACACACACAAGCCTGGCAGTATTAAATGGAGAAGAAAATCCAATCTGTACCTGTGTTTAATTTAACGTAACGATGTAGGGCTTAATTTTATTTGCGCTCCGCGGGGAACGAAACAAGCGAACAAGGTCAGAGTTCGCATTCAATTTCATCCGGAAAATATCAATACTGCTACAGTTTATTCGACACAAACACACACACACACACACAAGAAAAACACAATTCTGCGTCTGATGCGTGCGCTGTTTATTTCCCCCCATCGTTTCTGTCACAAAACAGCACGGAATATTCAGAACACTCCATGCGGTGCTGTTCTACAGAAATAATCAACAACACTGTTCCTGTAACACCTTGATTATTTCCCTGGAACAGCAAAACAGAGATTTATGTTTTTATCCATTGTAGGTTGAAGAACTACCCCGCTCGTAACGGGCTCGCGAAGAGAAAATGACTAAAACGTCGCCACGATTGAATTAAAACCGATCTTGTGGAAAATCTTTCTTCTCGCATCGTGAGCACGGTCATGCGAGCAAGAAACCACGAAAAAGCGTAAACGTACACTGCGTGTTCCAAACTGCTGCCTCCTTCCATTACTGTTAAACAAACGTCTCCTTACGCTGAAGAAACCTGCACCGAATCAACGCTCGTGTGCTTTTTTCACCTGTGTACTCCGAGCATCGACAGTACAAGTTCTTGTTGCTACAAAAGTTGACGAAATTCTTTCATTCCCAGCTAAATCGTTTGGAATCTTTTACAGGCCATCAAACCAGATGTTGTTCTTGCTATTGAGACTTCACTGAGATGGCTCGGAAGCGACGAACCTGACCTGCGATCTTTCCCCGACTCGGAGGAATCGCGCTTTAGATCTAACATAGACCTAATAACGCTGCGGTTGAAACCTGCGGATTAACCTTCGCTAAGGGAGGGAGTGTTCGCGCAAAGCCGGGATATGAAAACGTTGCCTTAACCCTGAAACTGGGTTGAGGACAAAAAAAATTGTTTTGCCTTTTTTACTGGCGCTCGAATTTAGCCAGTGTTTGATGAGGTGTTGACGTGTTGACTGAGAGGAAAGTCAACACGCGCTTCCGTCATCGCCTCTTCTACTTCTCACGTTCAGTCTTTCCTTAAAAATAGTTACCGTGAGCGGGAAAGAAAAAAAGGAGGGTAAAGAACGAGCAGGAGAACTGACCCGGGGCAGAAGAGTTGACGTGTCATTAATGTTTTAATAAACCCATGTCATTTTTCCTGCACTTTCCCTCTCACTCCCTCTCTGCGCTGCCAGCGGCACCCACCATGTGTTAGAAAGCAATTAAAACTGTTGGAGTGCGGGGGGAAGCCCTGTAGGACCCCTTGAAGCTGACGCGGCTCCGGTCGAATGAACAGACGGCTGTGAGTCCTAACATTAGAGTGTGAATCCCGAGATCCCGTCTGAACACGTAGCTCGAACGGGCTCCACAGTACGTTAATGCACTCGCTACGTGGTGAAGCACGGTGGTGGGAGCATCGCGTTCTCGTTCGCGTCTCTGAATAATCTTTACTCACCTTTTTTTTTTAACATGCACTAGAGCTAATTCAGGGGGTGAATACTTGTGCACGCAGACACCTCAATATTACGGCTTATTCCTTTAGGTTTGTTATATAAAATCCCAATTACGTCCATTTCAAAATGAGGGGGTGAATACTTACGTACGTTTAACCATTGACGGATAAAAAGCGCCGTTCTGACGTCGCCAACTTGCCATATTATATAAAAGGAATGAAAATCAACATCAATGGTTGATTGTTTTCCTCTATCAGCATGCCCTGCTGTGGTTTTTCTTTTCTTTCCCGTTTCCTACGTTACAAAGACAGGCGCCGTATGTTACGCGTGAGGCAAACGCTAATCTGTGTCAGTTTCAGTGCGAGAGATTTGTAGCCGAGTAAGAACATGAACGTGACAGAAAGCTTTCTCAGCACGAGGAGGGAAAAATTGCTTTCCGCCGGATGTTTATAATTCCGACAGCTCTCATTCGCTCCTCCATTTCGTCTGCCTTTCTTCTCATTTGTTATGGAAATAGGCATTGGGTGCTGAATATGTGCTTCTGTTTTGGATGATTTGTCATTTCCTGGTCTGGAAATTGAGGAGACGTGTCGTTCGTGAATACAAAAGAAGGAGAAAGGAGACAAACGGTTAAAGCCGGTTTGCTCGAGGAAAGCGACACAGCCGAGCGCAAAATGCAAGCCGTCTGAAACTGAAACGTATTTTACAACCGAGCGATTATAACGATATCCACGTCATGTAACGAAACACTTTTCCAAGATATCACTAGGGTTAAAATATTTTGATGATGTATGTTATGATGTTAGTATGATTAGTAAAAATACTAATAAATTCTGATTAGACTAACGCGAAGGTAAACGTTTTCTACTGAATTTTCCAAAATGGTTTTGCTTTTCCGTGCTGATTTCATGTTTTTGTTTTTTTTTTCCGTTGACAAAAGAATCCTTGACTTTCAAACGTAAAACTACCGTCTCACCGCCCGTGTTACAAATCCGCAAATCCCGATGTGTTTCGCAGAAATATAGTTTCTTGTCATATTGTCCGGTCCCGAAATATTTGAAAATCTTTTTCTTTTTTTAATGCGTGTGAAATGGAATTGTCGAAAGAAAATTCAAACGGTAGTTTTTTTCCGAAAAGAAACCTAACAAACAAAACGTGACCGCGACAAAACGGACACGAATATTTTGCACAATGGACTCAGATTGTGACTCGATAATTCTGATTCAGTCCGATGACTATTCTGAATATTCTGAACACACGGAATAAATTTACTTTACTTCCCAACTTTGACACGACCCTGTCTTTTCCTGCTAACGTTAGCTCGGCGGTGGAAACGTCTTCGAGCTCTTGACATAACAGTTCTTGCAAATTGCAAATGTCTTGGCAAGCCTTTTCTTACCGCCAGCCTCATAAAAGCCAAAGTGTTCCCAAATGTCAGCTTTTGTAAAAAAAAAAGGTACTGGTTTGACTTTTTGCTGTGAACGTTACTTACCGCTTGCCTTCTCTAGCCACATGTCTCCCTCTCTGGCATTTTCAACATAAACACTTCTCCTGGGATCGGCCGAATTGAGGAAAGAAAAAAAGTCGAAATGTTTTTGAGACGTTACTTCAAAAAGATGATGTAGTCAATTCTTGTTATTTCAAAATGGCACGTTTGCATCATTGTTTCAAAATATTATGTAATCATTGCGATCATATTATCTCATGATTTCAAGACATTATCTTGTTATTTCAAAATATTATCTTATTTCAAAATGTAATGATGTTAATTCGAGTTAGCATTATTTCAAAACAGTTTGTAATTATTACAACTGTATTATCTCATTATTTCAAAATATCTTGTTATTTTGAGTTATTATCTTGTTGGAGGTATTATTATTGTTTTCAAATATTATATACTTATCACAATTGTACTCAGATATCAGCTTGTTATTTTGAGTAATTATCTTGTTATTGCAAAAGGTTACGCTGCTATTGTGAGGTATTATCATTGTTTCAAAATATTATGTAATTCTTTTGACAGTACCTTATTATTTCAAGGTATTATTTGTTATTTAGGAGTACTAGAATGAGTTCAAAGCAGGATATCATTGTAATGAGATACTATCTTGTTATTATTTCAAGGCATTATCTCATTTCAAGGTAGTATGTAGTTATTTCTGGCTTTCTTTTTATTGCATTACTTTAAGATGTTGTCTCATTATTTGAAAAAATGTTGTGATTATTTTTGACATATTATCTCAGGATTTCAAGATGCTGTCTCGTTATTTCGAATTGCCATCTTATTATTATGATCATGTATTCGAATTAGTTCAAAACAGTATGTCAGTATTCTGTTCCTATTCCCATGTGGCCCGGGACCGCCTTTCAGGGGTTTGGATAGGCACTCCGGGAGTAGCTTTGGGGGGGTTCTGCCATGTGACCCCCCATGTTCCCGGCAATCTCGGCAGCCTCCAGACGTGGCCTGCAGCTCCCGCCTCGCTCTCTACGGTTCTCAGTATGTGCTTCTTGGTTTGGACTCCATTTCCTGCTCAGGCGTACACCTGATTGTCCCCGGCTCTTCCACATCGGAACTAGTTACAGACATCATTTAAGCCCTTGAGCTTGTTTTATTATTTGCGAAGCATTAATGTAAGATAACCACGAGTATGTGAACGCCAAGTCTCATGGCCTTTGTTTCTTTGACTTAGCCACAGTTTTTGTTTGTCTAATTAGTCGAAAGACTTTCCTGTGTTACCCAGTGTTTAGACCTGAGCCTCCGTTTTGTGTTTTATCTTGTTTTTGCCTCGTGTGTTTGGATGGCATTTGCTTGCTTTAATTAATAGACTTCTCCCTGCATTCATGTCCTGCTCCTGTGCTTCTCTGACAAGTAACTGTCTAATGATTGCTAACCGGCTTTAATATGTTCAACATACAGTACGAAACTGTCAAAATAATAATAATAATAATAATAATAAGACCTCAAATTAGTAGTCATGCACATAATGCACACATTCCTGACTCCAGCTAATTTCCATTAGGAGATTCTTTTTTTTTCTTCTTTTTTTTTTTACCTCGTTGGGAACAAACAACGTATGCAGAGCCTGAGCATTCAGAAAACGTACTTTTAGGTTTTAATACACAGCGCACATATTTCTATATGTCTTCTTGCACTGTTTATGAAAGCGAAGCAGACACAGGCCAGAGACAGACAGCGTGAGATTTCCACCGTAGCCCGAGGCTGATGGAACAGGGTCTAGCTGACTCCTCCAGGCCACCGTACACAACAAACCGGCCTCACACAGACCCTCATTCCTCATTTTAATCATCGCTGATGCTTCTCATGAATACAGAAACGCGCCCGAGGCTGTGCGGGGCCTCCAAATCGAGTTTAACAAAACCTCTAAAGGTCTGGAGAATTACAATTCGCTACGTGGAGGAATGTCGAAACCTTTCAGAGAGAGAGAGGGAAAGAGAGAGAGTCATAAAGAGGACACTGAAACACCTCAAACGCATCTCTCACACCAACCCAACAGGTTTCATTAGCATCACAATGGCAAAGGCTAATCCTCCACAAGTAGTGCCTGAGAACTTTGATATACAGACTACCGATTAACACTCGCCGCGGTGTTCAAGCCGCCTGCAATCGGATGCCAATGCGTTAGCTGAACAGAAATGAAGATCCTATACAGTACTTTTATAAAGGAGATAATAGACTTTATCGGTAGCCGGACTGTTGAATTTCAATGCTAGTGTTAGTGTTCTGCTAAATCAGATGATAAGCTAAGCTAGAGCTAGCTAAAAACAATGCCTCGAGCTTTAACAACTAGGCCAAAAGTCATGCGCAACGTCATAACAATGAGCGATAACTTTTGTACATTAAACATATCTTAACAACACCTGAGATGCTTTTTTAAGTTGTAGTCAAACTTTTTTTTTTCCCTCAGAGATTCCAATCGATGAATACGTTATTGGGCAGAAAGCATCCATGCGGTGAAGCATGGTGGTGGGAGCATCGTTCTGAGAGACATCCTTGGCTTTACGCCAACAGAAAACACTGGATCTAAAGTGACTTTTTTTTTCTATTTCAATTCAGATGCGCACTCAAACATTTGAGAGCGCAAATCTTAACAGCCGGTAGAATAACTACGATAATAACGGGTTATGATTTCCAGAGCAAAGTAAAAGGAATCAAGGATGCCCTTCACGGATCCATCAGGCCTCCATTTTGAGAACCCCCGCTCCTCAAGACTTAAACTACGCCAAGCTCCATGCCGTCCTTGGATAACGTTTGCGGCTGAAATGTAAAAAAAGCATTAAACAGTCATCTAATTATATCCTGAGCAAAAAAAAACCCCAGATGAAATAGATGAATGAACGCAGCATTCCAGTCAAGTGGCGGTTTCACATAAAAAGGCATCTCACGGATGACGAACAGATGAAAGTCCTGAGAGAAGCGACCGAGCAGCTGAGTGCTGACAGCAAGTCGCAGATTTGTGAGAAATCAAAGTCACACGAGCTCACACTTTCTCACACCGAAAACCGTTTAATGAGATCCTCGTCATAAAACTACTAATAAACGGAGAATAACTTCTTAAAGCACAAATATTTTTTTCTTTTTTTAAATACTACAGTAGGTGAAAATGAAACTAACTGTTCAGCACTTTAGCGTGCAAATGTTTGCACACCCATACCATTGTACAAGAACGTTTATTTCGTCCGTTTGTTCCAATTTTTTTTCCGGTAAATAAGCCTTGCAATCAGCTTCTTACTGAGCGTCTCCTTTAGACTTCTTGCATAATTTTTTAATTTGCCCCGGTGACCTGATTACATATTAAAGAACTATAAAGTAGAGCTCCTGGCATTAAATTGCATGTTTAATCTAGTTCTTCTAAATTATAGACCTGACATGCTTGTTGTTTTGGATACTGTAGCCTATTTGCATAAAAAGAAGTGTTTTGTTTTGTTTCTATTCATGGAAAATGTGGGACGGAGAGTAACTTATAATAAATTGTGCATGAAACTTAAGTAAAACAGATAAGTGGTAACTTTTGTTCCGCCTATACACTACCGGTCAAAAGTTTGGACACCTTCTAATTCAATTATTTCTTTATTTTTATGACTTTAAAAGAGACTGGATAATGATGGACTGTTGTTTCTCT
>JAQMYM010000003.1:21297847-21335490 GCA_030014255.1 Parauchenoglanis ngamensis
TGTTTTACAACGTAGAAAGCAAAAAAATAAAGAAAAACCTATGAAAAAGAGTAGGTGACCCCAAACTTTTGACCGGTAGTGTACGCTGGGTGGTTATCGTAAAACCCTGGATGTTTGGCTACAACCGCAGAGAGAAAGGGAATTTCTTTTTTTTTTTGCGTTTAAGGAAAAGTCCAAGAGAAGTGAAATGTGGGTGTATCCTGCAGAAAGACAACCAATCAATAGAAAACGGTTTAAAAATAAACAAACAAGGAAATAAATAAATTAATCAACGAATCAGGTTTTTGTCATGACCCTGCATGTCTCTAGGCGTTATCTGACATCTGGCAGAGTTAGAACAGTTATGTCAAGATGAAGCGTGCAAACTTTCAGACAGTAAGAACATGGAGGTCTATATTAGTCCATCCTGGTGGGTGGGAACCGGCCAAGACCAAATTACGGGGCATGTTTTTCAGAGGTTTGAGGAGAACCCAAAAGAAACCCACGTGGTGATCAACCCGAGTACCCTGAGCCCGTTTCTGTTCCTAGGAACCTCAAGGAACCCGACCAACGCATTGTGCTGGAAACGGATTCTTCATCTTGTACTGAAGGAGCCGAACGAACCTGGTTGATAAAAATGGTCATATCCCTCATGAAGAAGTTCCGCGAACAAATACGGTGGATCTCCAGTCTATAACATGACAATGTAATGAGAATCACCTCGCAGTCAGAATTCATTCCAGGCGTTCTTATCTCCAGTCCTCAGGGTGGAGATCCAGGTGCTCAGCGCCAGTATTTAACAGCTCTCTGCTCGCTTCTTCCTGCTCCGGTGATGGTTATCGAGCTCTCCGTGAGCTGTACATGACGTGTTAGCAGCCAAAATATGACATGATGTGGTGCCTCTAGTCTGTGTACCGCTTGAATACCATCCCTAGCAATTCATTTAAAATGCAAAAAATCACAGCTAAAATAATATTAGGCTAAAGAGTCACAACTCCAACATCGTTAGCTGATGTTAGCTAATAACAAACTGAACAAACCACATGTTAAGCCTCCAAATAAAGATAGCCGTCAACATAAAAACAAGGTGTTTGTTCATGTGTGTGTAGTTTGTTTCTGTTTTAGCTAGCTGAACTTGTCACCGGACAAACTTTCAGATTTCCCAGAGATGTTGTAGTGAGCGTCGTATTGGATGATGTAAATCGGAACTTTACTGATTGCTAACAATAAGAAGAAGAAGAAGAAGAAGAAATAAGGTAGTGCTGTGATGAAAGGATACTGATGTCGGGTTAATAAAACTCATGGAAATTGGAAAACAAATTGTATTTTGTAGATTTTAAGATTTTAACCGGTAAATACGGATCTTAGACGTGAACTCGAGCCACAAACTGTCACATTCGTGACCGCTTCGGGTGCTGGAAATCAGCCAGAACTTGGAGCGTTGGTATTGGTTTAGAATTAAAAATGGAAAAAATGGGAACAAGATATGTTAAAAAAAATAAAATAAATTAAGTTTGCCACATTTCATAATCCACCACAGTAAATCTGCAAGTCTAAATGTGTAATTCTTGCTTCACAGTGCGATTTGCAATTTTAAATTTGTGCCTCCGAACATAAAATTCAAAGTTTAAAATTTAAATTAGAATAAATCTAAAATATAATACTTTTAATTGTATATCTAAAAACACATCTGGTTTTTTTTGCTACATCAGAGTAGTACATATATATATATAATTTAAACATGTACAGAAATATTTATTCTGTTTTTAAGAGTCAAATATGTTTTTTTAAAGCAAAACACTACAGCTTAATTGTGTATTTTTTCAAAACAAACAAACAAAAGAGATTGGAATCAGTCTTTGTCAGTGGTTTGCTGATATTCTTAAAGTATTTTGTTCATTCTAATTTATGTATGCAAATGAGGCTTCATGTAATTAAATATGGATACATTTGCATACTTAATAGAACCAAAAAAAACTTTTGATGTCTTTTGAAGTCAGAATTTCATTATGTCTTTCACGGTGAACGCGCTCTCAAGAGAAAGACGTTTATAGCAAAGTTTGTTGGAAAAATCTTTTTTTTTTTTTTTTTTTTTTTTAAAAAACCAATAAAACCCCACCATACACTTTTATTTAAAAAGAGCGTTTCATGTTTCAATATAAAATCTAACGTGAATCCAACAATTATTTTGGGGAAACTCTCTCGTTCTAATTAGAGTCACATCGCTTTAAAATTTCATTTAAAAGCTTTGAAGAAAAATGGATTGAAGCGCAGTGACGTGGTAGTGAAGTGGGCGGAGCTTCAAAGCCCTTCTGAAAATTATGTTTCAGACAACATGGTTGTAATTAAACAAACAAACAGTGAAATAAACTTCAATTCTGTCCGGTTTTGATACCTTTATTGCTACAGTTTTAAGGGAGGATGCATTGTAGATGCAATTTAACCAAAAATCTTTACAAATAACCAAAATTGACATTTCTACTTGTAGTGTCTTGCCTTCATTTCTGAACCCTTTCCACGCACAGGATTTTATTTAAATCATCCTTAGATTCCGGTTTATTTATCATAATAACTTTGATAATGGTAAGATATCTATTACTGACATAAAATAAATTAAAAAATAAATTGATTGGCCATTCTTCACCAGTCCCTGGAGGTTCCTGGATCCCGCTTTGTGAATTGTGGCTTTGTTAAAAAAAAAAAAAAAAATGCACCAGGCTGTCAATAACATTTGGACATTTGGATGGCAGATGGCATTATCATGCTCTTCTGATTTTTTTGTATTTATTTGTGAATTGCTTCTTCCTCGCAGCAGGAGAACAGCTGATGAAGTGCAAGCAGATTAACCCAGAAGAGAAGCTGCCAGTATGCAGCAGAAAGCCTCACAACTCCAATATTTACACGCACTTATTTCCAGAATCTAGGAAATTATTTTCCAGTATTAGAATGCATGATTGGAATTAGGGTTAAAAGATCACTTAGGAGCGAAACTCGTCCTCAAAGGACACACAGCATCCGAAAACACCACCAAAAGCAGTAGCACTGACACCAAGGATCAGGAATGGAAGCGCCCGTGCATCAAAAAAAAGCACATAATGCATGGAGTGGCAAGAGCAAAAGTTGCACGCGCGTAAGAACATCCGCACTTGACTCTCTCTCTCTGTCTCCTCTTACCTGATGACAGCTGTGTCTCCCTGGCGCACGGTGATGTTGTCCGTCGCGCGCTGAACGTCCACGCTCCGTGCGGGAAAGCCTGCGGGCAGAAGAACACACAGCAGTCGGAACAGGGTCGCGTGCAAGTGGCGCCAGCAGCACGCGCTCCTCCGCACCGACATCACGGCACACAGCACGCGGTGATAGATCCAAGAGAAAGACAGAGAAAAGAAGAGGAGGAGGAGTGGGGGGAAAAAAGTATGTGCGTGCTCAAAATAAAGGTGATGAAAAGCGCTCGAGTGGTTTTGCAACCGTCCGAAACTGTCTCCTAAATATCTCTCTCACTTCTGCGCGTGGATTCTCTCTAAAAAAATTAAAAGGAGGTCGAAAAACAACCCCGCGAGTTGAGGATAAAAAAAAAATAATAAACACAGAAGAAGGCAGAGATCCGGTCCGTGATGATGCGCCGCTCGCCGCGCGAGGAGGCACAGCCTGAGTGCGTTCGGAGCGCGCGCCGCTCTCTCTCCGCGGACTGTGCGCGCGCTCGCGCCGCCCCGCTATACATCGCTGCTGCCGCTCGCGCTGCCGCCGCTGCTGATGCTGCTGATGGTGCTGCCCCCCTGCGCGAGCGCGCGATTGGCACGCTTTGCAGGTCGTCAAGGCAACGGTATGCTCGCGCGCGCCTTCGCAAACCCGCCTTTATGCAAATATTAAAATAAATAAATAAAACGACCACGCCTTAACGGAAATATGCTGAGAAATATTTCAATAAAAGAAAAAAAAAAAAAAGAATCCCTTTGTATACTAAGTGCTAAATTCATTTGTGGTAATTCATTATTAACTTCATAGTATTTAATTTACATAATTTCAATCATTTTAATTAATAACTTATTGAATTATAATGTCTAATGAACTGCATAAAAACACACCTTCATGCAAATAAGTGGAAAAGCCCCGCTTTTATGCAAATGAGTGAAAAATCACACGTCTATGTAAATCATAAAAAGGAAAGAGTGCCTTTCTTCAAAACAAATTCTCCATGCAAATAAACCAAACCAAACCTTTATGCAAATAAGAGAAAACACACCTTTTATGCAAACGACTAATGAAAACCACGCCTTTATGCAAATGAATGCAAGGGACATCTTTTTGCTAATGAAAGAAAACCCGCCCCTTTATGCAAATGAGCAAACAAAACCCCACCTTTTTGCCAATATGTGGAAAAACTCACCTTTATACAAACGAGAGACAAAAGTTACAGAAAAAAGCAAACCTTTATCCAAATATCTTCTAACAAAAGCAAATGAGTGGAAAAGAAAGCAGACCTGTATGCAAATGAGCAACAACAAAAAAACACCTTTATGCAAATAAAGCAATTAAATAGCAACCTCTTACATATTAAGGTTGAATGAATTTTATATATTAAACTTAACTAAACTATTTTTTAAAGTATTTAAACAATAAAATCAGCTTATTGTTTAAACACAAACACTTTTAATTCTTTTGCCTAATGTTTGCGTTTTTAATTCTAATTAATTACATTTGTATTAATCAGAATCATAACGAAACTCATCAGAGGAGACGATTTTAACATCAGGACTGCTGTGAAATATTTTATATTTATAAATATGATGAGTTTCGCCCTTTCTATACTGAGTTCATTCATAGTTGATACTTAAACACTTCGGTAGATCTACTGAAATATTTCACCTCATTTCTAAAACATTTCTCCTCTTACTATGTAAGTTAGATTGTAACCATGACAACAATCCGGGGTGCTTCATAGCGCATAGGACAGCGTAGCTCCCCCTCCTGCTTCTGACACAAAGTCTTGTCAATAGTACAGAAGTAGCATTAGCGTTGGCGTTTACGGCTCCTGTATTGCAGCTTCACGGACGTTCCCCGTTTTATTTCCTACTTCTCCTTTAACTCTTAAACATGGCAGAATGTTGCATTTATGATATGAAACAGCGCTGCTTTGTGGAGCCGGGGCTGACTTTGTGTGTATTGTTCTTGCTTCTCTGTGCAATCATTAAGCATACAACTAATAAGGAATTAAGGATTATCTTAAAAAAAACAAAAAAAACAGTGTGCTCGGAGTTTATGGATGCTCTGTGTTGTGTTAGTCAACTGTGACGAGCTGCTTCTTTAGAAAACTCCATTAAGACTCTGTGAATAGACTAATGACTCAGTACTAGAAGCCATAGTTATTAAAATGCACACACACACACACACACACACAGACTTATAATACTCTTTTTATGAGGGTTTTCCTATCGAACAGTGCATAACTGTAGCTAAATAGTTCTAGCCAACTATTTATCTTTTGAAATTCCTCACACTTTCAATAATATTCTCCTCCTCCTTCGAACACTGCAGATGTGTGCGCTCGTTCGTTAGCTCTCATAAAACAAATGAACTTTATGCGCTAATAAATCATGATTTATGAAACAGGCCGAGGTTTTACTGCTGTCTCCTATACCGAAGAAGCAAACAGCAATTAAAGAAGGGCATTATGTTGGTTCAGGGTCTAATGGTTTTGCAGCGCTCTTCCTGTACCTAAACAAATGATCTTTCAAGAAGAGCACCAATCAAGAAGATTAGAAATCCATGTAAGCCAGGAGCGAATCGTGCATGCGCTGCAGGATGGAGCAGGCCAGGCCTCGGAGCTCTGTCGGTCTGCTGTGAATGTTTAGGAACAGGACATTTTTGCCCTGGGTTTTATTGATCAACACGTTTGTTTCCTATTCAGCGCCAATTTCGAGTCTGTCCCATCCCCCGCGTCCTTTCCCCTTCAGTGAATTAGCTTTTCTGCAGGAACCTGAGAAGTTCTTATTATTGATTAAACAGAGAATTTTATAGCTGTTAATTACTGATGAAGAGTGTGGACATATATAAGCCCATAGTTGTGGTTGTTTCTACTTGGATGATTTTTATTTAAATCCACGCTCCGTGTTTCCTGTTCCTATTGTTTCTATAGTAACAGCTCATTCACAGGGATTTGTCCGGCAGACGCTCCACGTAAACAGATATAAAGAACGTGTGTAATCACTGACAAGGTAAGGAAATGTTGGTTTAACGCTTATGGAAGGAGTCTCCAGTGTCAGGCGCTTTTCCGAGGTTTACGCCTCTTTCTTGCGGTTTCTCTGTAAAAGGAAAAGATGAGTTTCTTATTAACTTTCTCGAGAGAAAGATATAGCAAAAAAGAGGCAATAACAACCATAATTGACCTCACGATGGTAACACTGACTCTGCATCATCACATCACATCACCCCATTGTTGATTATTTTCCTATAAGAGCATGACGCTGAGACCCCTTTTTTCCCCAACAGGGGAACGGGTTCCGTTCTGGTTCACGCACCAAATTTTGAGCCATTCTGAGCATTTTGACCAAAACCCATTGGTTTGGAGGATGAAAAAATGCTTCCCAGCAGATGTTTGTCCTATGCAAACTGTGACATCAGTGGGCGTTATTAGTTTGGAGAGGAAGCAGGATGTAGCAATGGGGAACGCAATGGAAAAGGATAAATCAGACAAATATCTGCAATACCAGAACAAAAGCTTGTTCTTCTACTACTGTTTACTTCCATTGTGCATTGTGCGACACCCTCCGGTGATGACGCATCCTTAATCACAATGCTTCTGCTCAAAACTGGTGGAAAAGCCAGCTGGTTCACTACCTCACGCCAAGGTTCAAAGAACCCTGAATGGAACGTGTTCATGAACCCGTTCCCTGAATTGATATGAGTTTCCAATTCATTATTATTGTTATTATTATTATTTTAATTCTAAAGACTTAATTTTTAACTACTATTAAAATTAGCATGAAAAGTTATTACCAGGGTCATTGATCCTGTATTTCTATACATAAAATCGAATGAAATCCAAGCTCGTTCATTCAGTGAGATGAATAAACTTTTTTTGAAAAGTTGATGCGCCTAACACCGCGCTGATATATAGCGTGTCTTGTGCATACAGAGGAAATAAACATTCTGCTCAAGAAAGTATGATTGTACCTCGATCTTTGGCATTTGCGAATAAAGGTTACAGAGATGATCTGAGCAATAAATATTTGGTAATTGAATTGAGCTGGAGATCGAGAAATACCCGGCCTACGCCTCAGTCGGACCGCGTAGGCAGGAGGAAGGTTAAAGCGCCACGAAAACATCTGTAGTCCTGGCACTTGCAACAGTTTGCATTCACAGCGTCTCTAGACAACATGGCAAAGTGTCAGAAATGCGTACGAGGTAAAGGATGAGAGAACAGATGGGACTTGCCTGCATTTTCTCCAAGCTTCTGCACTGACTACACTCGCAATTCTGCACTGTTTTGTGCCATTGATAGAGAGGCTGAAGAGGGCACTCCAAGGATGCAAGCCCAGAGATTGGAAATCGGCTCTGGCGCAGGTGCTTTCTCTCCACATGAGGACCCATAACCTCCTGCTCATGATAGAATACCAAACTGAGCTTTCTGAAAGATTCATAGCCTTCAAATCACCTTTTACCTTTTTTTTTTTGTGAAAAGATGGCCACCTCTATCTCGTTCAGTAAAGAACATCAAAATATAACTGTATATCTTCATGGCCAGCAAAGGACATTGAAACTGGCAAGTTGCAGCACATGTAATATTTGGCTGCTTTGGGGAATTTTATTGCTGTTTAAGAAATATGGTTATGACTGGTTCTCTAAATCTAGCCAGAAAACCTTCTAGGTCTAGATCCGATGTACAAGGTGTAAAAAAGAAGCTATTCCTTATTAGGGCAGAATAGGTTTAGGCTTAGGTTTAGTTGAGTCACTTGAGTTGTGTTCACCAATTCAGAAATAAAAAGAAAATCAATAGTTTAAGATAACTGATCACCAATTGGTCCAGTCGATTCTATCCTGTCCTGAGTCTTTTCTTGGTAATTGACTAACATACACTATACGGCCAAAGGCTTCTGGAAACAGGACCATCATACCCATATGTGGGAGTTCCCCAACTGTTTAAGCACAATTGTATAGAAAGTCATTGAATGCTCTAGCTTTACCTTTCCCTTCACTGGCGCTAATTGGCCCAAACCTGTTGAGACAAAGCCAGCTCCATGTTGAGGTCCATAAAGAGTTTGGACCTCAACCTCATTTTGAGACCTCCTTGCCCAACACCAGTGCATTATAACAGCAAAGTGGGATTAAATCTGGAATGGGATGTTCAACAAGGATAAATGAGTGTGATGGTTATGGGCCACAGACATTTGGCCATATAGTGTATTTAAGAATGTTGATATTCTTAACAGTCATTGGGATTTTACATTCCTCAACCAAAAAAAGACCTAATAGCTATTTGCTAGCTAGCTAAATAGATAACCTCAGCCTTGCAACAGTGTCCTTATGACTTTAACCCTTGAAAAGCGAGTGCATCATCGGCTCACCTTTCAGTTTCAAGAGTGTGATTCCTTTTGAATCAACGGTGTGTTGATTAATGGTACGCTAAGTAGTTAGTAAACAATTGTACATGACAAAGAAAGGAAGCTAAATTCCTTCCTTTTGGTGGAAAGATTAATGAACATTCTGACCTGTGTTCAAGTGCTGTCATTGTAGTGATAAATCACTTGAGTACAAATACTAATAAAAAGATTACACAAGAAAGAGCCCGTTTGCTGAAACACTATTCTTATTATGGGGGAAAAAATATTATGGTCAAAACGTAGTATTATAGTACTGCCATGAGAATAGATCCAATTAATTAGGTTCCACCTTTGGTAGCAAGCACAACAATAAATAAAATGTGCTGCCTACTCATCATTGCTGTTAGATTGTATGCCTTCTTACCCGTACAGAAAAAACAATTTTTTTTAGCCGGTCTGACTTGCCTAGTCTCAAACCCGAAGGACCCATTGGCAAAGTATCACCATGAGATTCTGCTGTTCATTGCCTTGCTTCGCATGAGCACTTGCCTTTCTGGGTTCATATCATATTTGATTCTGGAGAGATAATAGCACGAGGCTATCTACAGTCCATTTGCAGAAAGAAATTTCTTTTCAATTGCCATAGCTCCTGTGTATCTCAGCAGGAGCTTGCTGCTCAAGGACTGACAATTCCACCCTTGTTGTTCCTTGCATAAACATAACCATCCAGCTGAACCAAACATCTTCTAGGGGTGGGTGACAGGTGCGAGAAATGTTTCCACACTTTCTTTACCCTTTGCTCTTTTCCACTAGAGTCCACATGACCATCATGGTAGTGAACTGACTTATTGTCTAATCATGATGGCTTCTCTGTTTTCCTGCTGGGGAAGTCAGCTCATGGAAAGCCTTACACTTACAGCACTTATTGGTATGTTCAGCCAATATTGACTGTCATCAACAAGATTTCAACTAGATAATGATTCTCACTCAAGAATTTTAATTTGATAAAAACTGACCACTCAAGGCCATTGGTATTTAGGAAGCAATTAAGAAACTGCTGATCCCAGCCATTGCCTCAATGATGACGACCACCTACTGTTTGGCCTCTTTGAGAGTCTGACCACATATTTAATATTTTAAGATGTAGTTCATGCCTTTTCCCAGTTAGTGACACATAATCCAGGTATGGATGAATCTATGGTACTCTCATTCATCATGTGATACTGGCATGGGACTTTAATTGGGGGATGAATGTCATCCAGGAAACCCAAATGTTTCTAGCCTTATCCAATGTTGGTCATCATTTCAAAGACAATCTGAACTCAACAGCATCGACTTGACACCATCACCTCAACGGCATCCAACATCAGCTCAACAGTATTACCTGGCCAGCAGAAACTCGACACTATCAAGTGGGCACCAACAACTCGACAGTCACAGTTGACCCCATCAACAAAACAATATCACATCAGTGCCATAACTTCAACAGCATCACCTCAACAGCATCATCTAGGCACCATCAGCTTGAACAGCATCTTCAGGACAGCATCAACTTGACACCTTCATTTCGACAGCATCCCTTGAGGAGCAGTAACTTAACAACATCGACTCGACGGTATTACCTGCACAGCAGAAACTCGACACCATCAACTAGGCACCAACAACTTGACAATGACACCATCAACTAAACACCTTCACGCTGAAGCCATCAATTCAACACCATCAACTCAGCAGCATCACTTTGAAAAAAACAACTCAACAGTATCACCTCGACAACATCAACTAGGCACCATCAACTCAAACATCATGTACTCAACACTATCAACCCAACAGCCTTAACTCAACATCTTGATTCCTTTGTCTGGGGAAACATATATTAGGCAAAGTTTCGCGAAAAGAAATATGCTCACCTTGGGATACACTCCTTACGTCATTCCTCCACCAGCTGTTTATATACATTTTAAAATTCTTTTAAAAAAAGCAAGTAAACCACACTGAACAAACCAGTCCAGACCCTGATGAATCCCGCCCTTGCAGTGCTTATCAACTTACCAAGAACTCGTTTGCACCCAGACCTCTTGCTGAAGCAGTGATCCTGGCTTCCCTGGATCTTTGCCTATAGTGCACTGTTCATGTTGGTGGTCTAAGCTGGTAGCTTTTTCTTTAGCAGTGCTGAACAATACCTTTAATCTTCCGAGCAGTAATAGAACTGGGGATACAATGCGTGAGTCAATCACAATTTCAGCGGTGCTCGCTTTAAATAAGTGCCCATTAGAAACACTTATAGCTTTGCTTGATTCAACCCCCCTAAGCCATACAGGTGAAAAGGATAATAACTGGTAAGAGGCGCGTGTATAATTCGCAGTGTCATGCGTCTCTAGCGCGCTACGAATGCAGATCCTATTTGTTATGGAAAGCGAGAGAGCACTTGAGTAGAAGGCGATAATTCGGAGGGCTTCCGATGTAGCTCCGCACTGCTAACCCTTGGAAGCTCACAATGCATGCTGATTGGAATTAAATTCAGTGTGTTCAGGAGGCAGAGCCCTTGAAATGGCTCTGGTTCTTTAGCAGATTGTTGACAGCCAGAGACTGCGGCCAATTAGAACTGTTTGCCTGCAGATTGCAGGCTTTCCGGCATACATTCGGTGACGCTCGTGTCTCTGACAAATGAGGAGAAAAGAACACCGCAGGTATTTGATTACTGCTGTTTACATGTCTGCATGAGTGTTTCTCTCTGTGTGTGTGTGTGTGTCTTTGAGACTGCCCAGCTGGTTCTGGAAGACGTGGAGATGAGCAAACCTCATGCTGTGAAGAAAGTAAATCCTCATTTTGCAGATTTTTATTTGGCTCCATGTCGATGACTAGCGTTGCTCTACTACTTTGTTTATCCATTGCTGCTTTTTGGTGTAAACGGCTTTTGTTTTAGTGGCTCAGACGTCAATGAGCATTCATCTCAGTCCTGCCTTTTCGTCACACACAAACACACACGAAAAATTCTTTCCTTGACCTCATAAACAGACTTCGACCTTCTTCAAAACAGCTTCAAAAACAAACGGCCTACTCTTGGTTAAATTATTAAAGTCCTCAAAGGCCAGTTCATATGTCACATTTCCTGAATTCTCTAAAGGTTTATAGAACAGTCCCTGCCTTTAACGGACCTAAATAACTATAAATAACTATAACTGCACCAAATGAAATACTCAGATGTCATGGACTCGGAAGCTAAATCAACATGTCAGGGACGTATTGCCACGCTGCCATGCTCATCGGATCTCGAGCTGCTCCTTTCACATCACGGCTATTCAATATTTAATGGGTGTATTTGTTATTACACCCACTGGGAAAAAAACAAAACAAAACAAAAAAAACCCAGGCCTCTCTTCAGCCCAGGGAAGGATAAACAGTGAAACAGATGAGTGGGTGAAAAATGGCAGCGTTCTCTACACGGCAGAGCTACTTTTCCTCCTCCATCAGCAAAACAGATTGAAGCAGGGGAAGGTTGGGATGGATCTCAATTGAGTCTTTCGGCAAAAGGAAAAAAAAAGTGAGTGACACAATACACCTTGTGATGAATATTTCACAAGGCTCCAGCGGTGGCGCGAGAGGGTCCTCGACAGTCCAAGATGGCTGCTGTGGTTCAGAATGAGGCTGTATATAAATATATGCGGCGGATGTTGTGGAACTTCGTTATAGCAGCTGTTCAGCGGAAACTCTTCAGTTGTTAAGACCTCTGGTTACAGATTTACCTCTGACTGTTACGCTCACGTCCAAGAGAAAAACTGACCATATTCAGTCATATGTTGTTGATCAACAACACACTAATCTTAGACTGCTGTTCCATGTTGCTATAGAAACAATAGCGATAATGATTAGCTAATAAAGCAATTCTACATTTTGTACATGATATCATCATGCCATAGACTTCACATATACAGGGTTATGATTTTGACATCCAGCTTTACACAATACTGATAACTATATCAGCGGTGTAGGATCACTAAAGGAGTTGGCATATTTTAGAGATTTCTTACACAAGACCCCCTCGTGAGGATGCAAACAGTGTGGAAGCCGCTAAGGACGGAGGCTTATTAAAGCGCACGTATGCAACAGAGGCGAGAAATTGCGAGTCAAACTTAATGCATATTCAACAGCAGAGCTGTGGTCTGCAATTAGCAGCAGTAGCTGGAGTTTTTCTCGGGCCACGGGGCCGCCTTGCCGCTGCTATCCAGAATGCCTGCACAGTGGCAAATAAACACCTCCGTCACACATCAAACGGTGCCGGCGGCGGGGTATTTATTTTTTGAAGTGCAAATGGAAATAGATGTAAAGTCGAGGACATGTTGCTGCACTCTGCGCCGGCTTCTGATCGCCAGGAGTTATTAGATTTTTAATGGATAAAGACGAAACTGGCTGAAAGGGAAAAAAAGTTTTCTAGCTGTGCCTCACACAGCCGATGGAAAATGACCTGGCATGCTTTTTATGAATAATGTCGTGACCAGTTGCATGATAAAGAGCAGCTTTGGAGGACTCTTCCTTTATGCCGGGCCGTCCGCGTCAGATGTCAGACCCAGTTTTGGCCTTGGAGGGTCGCTGGCTGTCGGCAGCCAGTGTGGAGGCGTTGGCAGATTTCGCCTGGGCGGATCCTAATGCCTCCGTTTGCACTTTATCATCATTAAGCGTTTCTCCCAGACAGCGTCGATTCATATTGTTTAACCGTTGGCACTAACGTGCATGTTTTTTCTTTTTTTTTTCCTTCTTTTCATTTGTGTGTGTGCTGGCTTATCTCCGTCTGGAATCGCCGAATAGGCAATCGCTTAAGAGGTCTGGGGCGTTTTTGGCAGCCTCATTAATTCGGCTGAACGCTCGGCTTCATTTTTATTCTCTCTCCCGCCCGAATATCAGATCAACGTTAAGCTCGACTCAGGGGAGAGGAAAAGGGTAAGAGCGCTGAGTGATGTTCGTCGTTTCCTCGCCCGATTGATCAACGCTGTCCGAGAGAGCCAAATGAAGCTTCTTGGATGGTTTAAAGCTTCAGCGCACCACTTATCATAAAGTGGCAGTGTGTGTGTGTGTGTATATGTGTATGTGTGTGTGTGTGTGATGAACACAGGTCTCTGTAATGAATGGAATCCGTCACAGCTTTGACTTTGTAGAGATGTTTGTCTACTGCGTTTTTATTTACTCTTTTTTTTTCTACTTAAACATACAAACACACACACATCTACACACGCAGTTGTGGAACACATCAGGGCAAGTTTTATTCTATTTACTCCAGCCTGTGAATTACAACAGCTTTTAGGACGCGTTTACGCGTGACCAAAGTTCATTAGAATCTCCATGTTGTCGATGTAAGAAATGGCATGAGGATAGATCGAGGTCATGGTTCGTGCCCTCTCGTCACCTAAATCCAACAAAAACACTGGGAAGTCAAACACATTTCTTGTCATCAGGAATGGATTAGCACGACGAAAAAGGCTAGGTGAATCTTAAAGGCTAAATCTAACTACCTAAATGATCACCTTATTATTTACCTTATATACACATTTATCAGTGTTGTATGAGTCACCACCTGGTGACTATTGTAACTCAGTCATAGTGTACTGTTTATATAAGAACACCTTGGGTATTCCTGATTATGCGATCATTTGTAGCTATTCAGATCTGTATCTACCTGCATTCCACTCGAAGAATTATTCCCGTCAAATCCAGCATTATCGGAGTTTATTCCAGAAGTACTGTATGTTCCGAATTATAGCTGAGCAGCGTTGCTTCTCCATGTCAAACTAAAATCAAGCCACCCAGTTTTATTTAGAAGCTTGTCGATGTTTAGACCAAGGTCACATTATTGCTTTCTCACCATCTCACAAACAAACGGTTTCAGCCGCTCGGTAAAGGAGCTACACGGAGCGTTTTTCACTGCGCACAGGACAGACATGTTGTAGTTAGCACTGAAGTGCAGGATGAACAGCTTGGTGCTCAATACAACAATTTGATGCCACATACAGTCAATAATATAGATAATAATAAACGACAATGTTCCCCTGTTGTAGTCGGGTTTTAATTATGTGTTTGAGACCTGAGCTGAAATGTGTTCCAGAAATAAAGCAGGAAACAAAATGTGCCAAAACATAAAGATCACACTCACACAGTGATCTAATGCATGCCAACAGAGGCCACGCAGAGGTCACTGTGGCAGACAAGCACTTATACCACACCTGTATCACTTGGACTGAAAAACACACAGGCCACACCTCCGTTCATGTGACATACATATAGGCCACGCCTTTGTTCATGTGACACACGTATAGGCCACACCTCCTTTACTGGGCTAAAAATAAACAAAGGCCATGTCTCCTTTCCATTAATATTCACATAGGCCATGTCTCCTTCACTGTGAGTCACATACACAAAGGCCACGCCTCCTTAATTGTCACTAATATTCATATAAGCCATGCCTCCTTGACCGTAATTGACAAGCACATAAGCCATGCCTCCTTCACTGTGAGTTACAAACACAAAGGTCACACCTCCTTCACTGTCAAAAATATGCACAAAGGCCACGCCTCCTTCAGTGTAACTGATAAGCACATAGGCCACGCCTCCTTCAGTGTAACTGACAAGCACATAGGCCACGCCTCCTTCAGTGTAACTGACAAGCATATAGGCCATGCCTCCTTCAGTGTACTTAACAAGCACATAGGCCACGCCTCCTTCAGTGTACTTAACAAGCACATAGGCCACGCCTCCTTCAGTGTAACTGACAAGCACATAGGCCACGCCTCCTTCAGTGTACTTAACAAGCACATAGGCCACGCCTCCTTCAGTGTACTTAACAAGCACATAAGCCACACCTCCTTCACTGTAAGTCACAAGCACAAAGGCCACGCCTCCTCACTATCAAATATTATGCTAAAAAGACGGAAAAAAGGAAAAAGTAGAAAAAAATCTTGTTACTCGTTTAATACAGAATTTAAGAAGGAGACGGTATAGATGATGCCTTCCTGTTTGTGTTTATATATATTAAAATATTTAATGCGGGTGTTTGAAAGTCATTTCATTCAGATGAGACTAAAATGGACTTAATGGTCTAATATGTGCATAATCACTCTGTGTGTGTGTGTGTGTGTGTGTGTGTGTGTGTGTGTGGATGCGTGAGAGAGAGAGAGAGAGAGAGAGAGAGTCATGAATCATGTCCACATGGGATTCAAGGAAAAACTGAGAGGAAGATAATGATTAAGAAATGCTAATACAAAAGTTGCGCCTGAGTAATGTTAGCGTAGTCCTGTGGGAACTGAGGTAGATGTTAAAGGAGTTTTCTGGGATGAGAATAAGCATTTTGCATAAATTTGTCTGATGTTCATGGAACTATCATGTAGCATATTGTTCCAAAAAAAAAAAACCAAAAACAAACATCAATTGAAAAATGACGCAGCCCAAAAGACACATGTTTGATTCACTTCCTGCAGTCGAGTCGATTCAGAGTTGAGTCGCTTGCTCGCTACAGTTCACTTGGGACGATGAGTGTGATTGTTGCTAAAGAACCCCACTGAGGTGGAGAACACACCAGGGTTCCTTTCAAACAGCTTCACAAACGTGTATGCGAAAGCGGTCTTAGTGAACTCGGCTAGGAATCATTTCAACACAGCAGGTGTTGTTTTGGGTTTTTTTTCCGTGAATGTTTTCCTAATTGTTGAATTTTTCGAAAGTTGATGAAGTTCTCCATTTCTGAAGTCTAACTGTTTTGAAAAAAAGAGTCTTGAGCTGACAGAAGTAAAACTGCCCATCCTTTAATTCTGGTGTCAATGCCTGCGATTTAGAGAAAACTCTCTCTCTCTCACACACACACACACACACACACACACACACACACACACACACACACACACACACACACACACACACATGCACTATACATTTACATTCCTGCTACAGCAGCACTGGCCTTCACAGCTTAGGCCATAAAGACCTCAGCATTGTTGAATTCTGGATTCTGATTGGTCAGAAGGTGATGATTCATTTTCTCTCACTGCAGCTCTGACTGTAGTACAGCTGCAAATCACGTCGATTTTTGCATAATACAACATTTTCTTTCTCTAGTTTGTTCTTTTTCCATCAAACATCTTTTCCTTGCATGGTATTACCACTCAGATGGTTTAGATTTCACACACTAACAAGGAGGCTGCATGTAAAAGGAACAAGAACCAAAGTGTTACAATCTCACCACTGCATTTTGTGGAATGTGGAGTGTGTGTGAGTGTGTGTGTGTGACCTTCAGTACATTTGCAGCTCTCCTTCAGAGGCTGATGGAGCGCAAACACACACCCACACACAAACACAAACACACTTGAATCCACACCAAGGCACAAGAACTCCTTACAAATTCTCTTTGCAAATGGCTAACAAAAAGGCAGAAGGTCAGTGGGGACTTGAGGTGTGTGTGTGTGTGTGTGTGTGTGTGTGTGTGTGTGTGTGTGTGTGTGTGTGTGTCTTGTGAGGAAAGAACAACAGTCTTTCTGACTTCATATGACGCATTTCACAAGTTCACATTTAATCCATTTACAAAACCCGTGCTAATATTTTTGCAAAACACAGTTAATTAAAAAAATCTTTTACAAAAGTTTTTTTTTTCCTTTTATAGTTTTTAGACAAATAATAAATATTTATGTGCCAAGCATAGCGCAATTTATTATTTAGTCACAAATAAAGCAGGGCTGTAATTTTGAGATCAATATTTATTTTATTTTATTAAAAAAGTTCTATAACAAGTGGTATTTCACTCTTGTGCAACTTTAGTGTGGATAAATATATCATAGCAACTGAGAAAAACCCGTAAAATGTCCTCATAACGACAGGATAACATCAAATGTAATGTAGATACCTCGGTATCATTTATGAATGAGTCAGCTCTTTGAGTCAAATCACTACTGATTCGTTCGTTCATGTATTCATATATTTCGGTAGACTCTTTGAGTCAGCTAATTACTGGTTCAAATGTAGATTCTTCTGTATCGTTTGTGAATGAGTCGACTCTTTGAGTCAGCTAATTATTGATTCGAATGTAGATTCTCCTGAATCGTTTGTGAATGAGTCGTCTCTTTGAATCAGCTAATTACTGATTCGAATGTAGATTCTTCTGTATCGTTTGTGAATGAGTCGACTCTTTGAGTCAGCTAATTACTGATTCATTCATTCATGTATTCATTTATCAGTAATGATTCCATGTAGATGTTGGTGTTGGACTCTCAGTTGTATTTATATATGAAAGGTGTATTATAGGAGCTGTCAAGATTAAAATAAATAATTCTTCTCAATAAAGCACAAACACAGCAGAACAAGTATTGCATTAATACAGTGTTTTTTGTCAATGCACATATATTGTGCACATTCTGATTTAAGGCTAAGTGTTGTGTAGTAATGTTATATTGTTATTTTGTGTAATTTTCTTTTTCAACAAATCTGAGCTATATTTATGCAAAGATAAAAAAAACCCCAGCAAGGAGTCATTTGAGAATCATAAGAATCGTTTGGGAATCATAAGACTTGTTGGTGAGTTGAATCAAACGATTTGACTCACTGAAAAGAGTCATTGCATGTCCTCATTATCACTTGGTGCTTGTGAAACATTTACTTATAATAATTTGTTTATTTGATTGTTTGATTTCACACAAAACAAAAATAGTACAATAGAAAATTTTTTCTTCCGTTTAGATTTAGAACATTAGCAAGTTCCTGTAGGGGACAATTTTTTATCTAGTTAAGGACCAAATATTGCCTCAAGGATAGGAATATCTGACAGTTCTGACCTTGTGGGGACATTTGGAGGGTCCCTATTTGGAAAATGGCTTTAAAAATACTGCTTTTATGTACAAAAAAACCAAATAAAAAAAAAAAACAAAGGCCAGAAGTTTTCCTTTCGGTTGGGTTAGATGTTAGTGAAGCATAGCATTAACTATCTGCATTAATAATGAGATCAACAGAAGGTCCTCACAAGGACAGCAAAACAAGCATATGTGTGTGTGCGTGTGCGTGCGAGTGAATACAGTGTATAAATTAGTATAAATTTCCAATTTTAAGATCTGAAAGCCACTGCGCTAAGTATCCTTCTTGGCTCTATTTTTGAAACGAAACGATACAGACTGGCTTCCCGTCAGATGTGGAAATCCAAGCGGTGTTTTTTCCCCCTATTCTTCTAAAACAACATATGAATCCATACACCCGGAGGCCAACCCAATCGCTGTTTTAGACAAACGCTCGATAAAACAGTAATTAGCATCAAAGCTGTTTTAACTTTGATCGAGCGAAAACGGAACCTTCTGGGAAAACGCCTAATATTTTCTGCAGCCTCACACTTTGATTGTGCTCTGTTCCCATTACAACAGACATCTGTACAAAAAATTACACTTGCCCAGAAATCATACTACATAATAATCAAATCATATCGCATAATAAACATTGCAAAAGTGACATCTTAGCATCCCGTATTTGCTCTTATAAGATTAGCGTAAACCGAATGAGATTTGTATTCCTTTTTTAAAACTTACCGTTTCTGTTATCAGAAATACGTATATGCTTAAAATCATCTAAATGATAAATGAACAGCATATCTAAATATTCATTTTTATGCTAATATCAGGGCTTTCATAGTTTTTACAGGCAGAACTCTGTGTATGGTGTGTGTATAAATAGATTGTTCTGTTCTAGGAGCTGTGAGTGTAATGTTTATGTGATCCAGCATCGCCTTTCTACGTCACTTAACATTCAGGACGTGTGGTCTCTGAGCAAAAATAAACACACCCGGACGGTTTTCACAACCCTGGACAGACTCGCAGCATGATGACAGCTGGAAAACAAAAGGATTTTTGACAAGCTGGAAGAAAGCGTTTTCTTCCTCCGTCTATTTCTCGCCCCGGGGCTGAACCGTAGAGGCGTCAAAACAGGAACTCCATTTCCAAAAACAGCTGAAATCAAACGGGCGCTTGAACTAACGCGCTTTTCTGAAGAAAAATTCATGATAGGCTAATCTGGACGTGCAACAGGCTCGGGAAAGATGTTTAAGCAGGAGTCTAGCTGGATCAATCATTCCCATTTTTCATTCACACGGTTGGAGCTGGCCTTCCATGGTGTATAGAAACACAACCTCAACGAAATGACATGAGGCAAGATCGCAACGCTGGAGAAATCTGGGTGGAGTTAGATGGCTACTTTGGTAGGAGTGGATGAATAATATGGGAAGAGAATAAGAGGAACGTATATGACGGTAACTAGGAAGAAGTTGGCGCATCTCTCGAACTTTAAATACCTCAATTATGGTATACTGATTCTAATATCAGTAAAAAAAAACTGGTTACAAATGGTCCCAAGCTCAGCATCAAACCTGGGGAGTGCGTAACGCTCTGAGGCGACAGCCTCCGACTATTTTGGCTTGTGTCTTAAAATTGCATGCAACAGACTCCCGTGATTAAACGAGCAGGCACTGCCAACATTATTAACCGGTTTCCGTTCTTACAAATAATGACTTGAAAACAATGTCTATCGTCTGTCACTTTACAGATATTCGTTTATCACGATCACTGTTGACGCCAAATTGGTAAATGAAGACGGTCCAGGAGCCGATGAGCACCATGTCGACAGCTCTGAACACAGACGTAACAAAAATAAATAAACAGCATTTGGATGTCGAATGGGTCAGCACACATGCGATTATTCATCTCATCCAATTTTCTTATTCGGATGCAGTTTCTTTTTTACTGATCCGTTACAAATCAAGCAGCCTGTTCATGGCACGGGTTTCCCCGAATGAAACAGTTTAATTACCAGGCCGCTATTCATCAGTGAACTTGAAATAATGTGACTTATCAAGCACTTTAATTCCGCCATATCTATCCAATCCATTACCCGGCCATTAATGAAACTGGTTAGAACAGGCTGTTTTTGACATTGAGAAATGACAGCCATGATTTATCGACAGCCATTACTTAACATGAATAAGGACACAATTACGGACTCAGACGTGATCATTACTGCAGCTGTATTTGAACATATGTCAGTTAATAGGTATCTATTAGCACAAGGTAACACTCAATACCAAAGAGTTGAGTCAGATGTATATATATATAGTGCCATCTGAAAGTCTGTGTTCATTCCCAACACCTATAACAGCAGCTCTGACAGCAGTGCAACTTCAAATGACAGGGCTATGGTTTCTATAGTAACAGATCATTCACAGAACTTCAAATATAAAATCTCCTCATTGGTATTCTAAAATAGCAGAGAATAATAATAATAATAAAAAAAAAGTAAAGTGGTAGTTATGATGATCAGAGTGTTTATTAACCATGGCTTATTGTTAATCAACAAGCTTAAGAACATTTGCGTCATCGCGCCGGTCTCGGCGGCTTCAGTAATGAAGTCGGTGGAATTCCGCACATCGCCTTTGTTTTACAGGCAGATTGGGAACTAATTGAAGCACAATCACGTCTCAATAGCTGATGGACCAGAAACGGTGTTGCAAATAAGAAAGAAATAAAAGATTGTTTGTTTTCCAAAGGAAGACATTTTCCATACAGTCTCAGGTTAAACTTGTTAATGGCGTATTATGGTGCTTTTCAGAATCCACCAGCGACCGCGCCAATCTTCATATCTGCCTCTATGCTAGGGTTTCAGAAGTTCTGAAATCTTCACAAACGTTAAGCAAGTCGGGCTGCGGAGAGCAAAATTGGACGTGCTGTCCGAGTGGGAGGGGCATACGCTATCCCCTGTCAATCACATTACAGAAATTCCTTCCTCATGAACAGCATTTTTACACCATCATGTGGTGGTAGTATTTATGCCAGAGTATGACCTTTATGTCAGAGTAAAGCTTTGAGAATAAGATTAAGATTAAGGATTAAGCAAAATGAGAAAAAGGCCAATATGGCTAAAAAAAAACAAGAGAAAGAGAAAGCACTCCACACAAAAACAGTGAAAATGCGGTTCTCCACCTTGGAAAGCATTTTTTTTTTTTTTTTTTTTTTTTTTTTTTTAAATTTTAAATTTCAGTGACCCAAAGCTGTGCTTTCATGTTGACGTGAAGCCAAAAAATGCAGAGGGCAAAGAAAACAACACGTTTAAAACTGTCTGTATGTGTGTGAGTGGAGTCTGAGTGGTTTAGGTTTCGGTGCCAGTGATGGGAAGGTTGTAGATCAGTGAAACCTTGGACTCGCAATGGAACCAGAAGCAGAATGTAAAAGTTCATTATCTCTCTGAGCCCAGCTTTCTTCAAAAGTTTTATACGCATTAAAAATTCCCTTGGAATTTCTCTATAGCTCTGCGATGAATTGGCGACCTAACCAGGGTGTGCCTCGCCTCTCGCCTGAAGTCAGCTGGGATTGGTTCCAGCTTCCCCATGACCCTGATGAATAAGCGGTATAGATAATGGACGGATGGATGGACGGATTTCCCCATTTAGTTTATATAGCACTGGGTATGTTCATGCTAGTGATAGCTCTACTCTTCACCGAAGGTCCTAATCTCATGACATCGTTTCTTGTTGTTCTTTTCTCTAAGCAAGGCCTTTTTGAAAATACCAAAGGATTCCTATTGTAAATCTTACACTGCACATCATTATTCATTCATTCAACATCAGTAAGGGCTTTATCCTGGTCCGGGTTGTAAAGCCAGGCACTGGGACGCTGCATATCGGACTGAGGAATTTCCTCCAGATGGAACACCAGTCCTTTGCAAAACCCGACACAAACACATGGGGGTTAATTTAATATATACGTAGGAGGAATATTTAGAACTCCAAACACAAAGAAAACGTGAAATTCCACACAGGCAGTAAGGATCGAAGCCTGACTCTTGGATCTGCTGCATCACTGTTCTATCTTACAATCCTTGGATTTTTAAGGGTTACGCGCTGGAAAATAGTCCGATTTCCGTGGCTCCTCCTGAATTTCAACGGGTTAGTCAGTCATGTGAGATATTTATTACATGCTACGTTATGCAGACCATTCAGCTTGAGTCTCATATGGACTTTATTATATAGGTTGAGGTTTTAATTGGTGATTAATTAATTGGAATTTAATGGGAATCCCACAGGCATTCTGCGCTTTAGGTATCTCCCATGGCAGGCTAAATGAACGTTTAAACCGTCCAATTTACACCGCATGATTTCCCATGAATGCACTATTGAACCTCAATGAGTTTGCATGGAGTTCCCATAGTGACTCATTGATAACCTATGAATTGTGAATAGATTTAGATCCAGGGATAGCCACTAAACCGTCCCTGTACTCTGACCACAGCCCCTGTTTCCATGTCTGTATTGGAGAAACAACTCTCAACAACTGTCAATAAGCATTCTATCCAAAATATAAAGACAGAAGTAAAGCTAGTAGCAGTAATTGGAGCTGAACCAAGCCCCTTGAGAAAGGTAGCTAACATCTTGAGAAGCACTCAACCGTACTGCCGAACCACCCACACAAACACATGCAGGACACATTTCATCACAAATGGCAAATGCTTGCTTGATTTAACACCATAAATCTAATCCTAGCACAAGACATGCCTTTTTACAAGCTAACAAGCGGCCTTTTTTATTCTGCTGGCTTCCTTGGGAATTTAATAAGCATCCGGACATCGTTATCTCGCTTAAATTGCCATTCCTTGAATTTTCAACTTGAACATGCTTTCATCTGGTGAATTGAATTACTGTCTCCATCACAACCATCCCTACTTATGAGCTGATTATAAGATCTAATAATCCCACATTGGCAGTCATACTTTAAAAAGGTTATTGCCGGGTTTAATCAAAGAGTTTATCAAAAATGGCAGCCATCTTTTTTTTTTTTTTTTTTTTTATTACACTGGGGTATGAAAGCACGAGTCCCTGTTTCTATTTTAGCGGACATGGAAATCTAATACAAATTTCATTTTCACTAATAAAAGTCAACACAGCATAGTCTTATTGATTACAGCAGATGGGATAAATACAAGACCATTTTAATCGAGTCATGTTAGTCATTAAGGGTCATATTTAGAGTTGAGTTACGCGTATTCCAATAAGCAGCAGAAACAAAGCCAATAAATTGGACACAATGAGGGCATGAGGGCACATTGGACACAATGAGGGCAAAGCGAAAGGCTTGGTAACGACACTAGGAATGCTAGGATGAGATTTCTCAATGTGTGAGTGACAAGTTAGTGAATATCTGGGGAAGAAGAATGGCTGAAGGAATCATCTGGCCATGCTGGGTTGGAGTGGTGTGTTGTGGGGAAAATATTACACTTGGTCATTTATTTATTGAGGAAAATGATCCAATACTGTACTGTATATCTGTGAGTGTATGCCAAACCTGATACTACCGCCTCCATGTTTCACAGATGGGATAAGGTTCTTATGCTAGAATGCAGTGATTTCCTTTCTCCAAACATTCACACCCAAATGTTTTATATTTTCTCATCGGTCGACAAAAGATTCTTCCAACTGGCATTCTGGCTTGTCCATGTGATCTTCAGCAAACTGTAGACCAGTAGAAATGTTCCTTTGGGAGAGCAGTGGCTTTCTCCGTGCAACCCTGCCATGCACACCATGGTTGTTCAGTGTTCTGATGGTGAACTCATGAACATCATGTGTGAGAGGCCCTTTGTTGCTTAGTTAGCAAGTTATCCTGGCTTCCTTTGAGACCTCGCGAACTGTTCCACGCCTCGCTCTTGGAGTGCTCTTTGTTGGCCTTCACTCCTGGAGAAGGTAAAAATGATCTTGAATTTCCGTCCGACTGCGGACTGTAGGATTATAAAGTGATAGCGTTTGAACTGAAATAGGCACGGAAGCTCGCAAAAAGAAACAGGATGGTCTTAAAAATGGATTTGCCTGAGATTTAAATAAAGACATAAATACATGTTTTTCAAATGAGAACGCATGTATGTTTTTATAGCTCATGAAATAAAACCAGTTCTGGGTTCTGTACTCGGAGTGTCAGATCCTGCTTTATATTTCCTACTTGGTAATCATCGGGTGAAGGCCAATCGCAAAGTTTACTTTTATTGGCGTGTCAAAAATAATTGGCCGCCGTTGGCTCGCTGCGCTCATCCTCGTGTGTGTCTGTTACATAACTCCAATCAGGCCTCCCAATTAAGTGCAGGTTCTTATCTAAAACGCTGACCTGCCATCTGTCACAAGTTAGCAGCGCTACTGGGTTCTCGAAAGGGAGCAGTGCTGTAAGCTTCTTACGGCAGAAATTATATTCCTCCATGCTCTGATGGGTTTGGCCCTCGCTCCCTGAGCTCGCTGGAAAGGAAAAGTGAAATGGAACAGACGCCACTGGGGCAGGGTCTTCTCCAAGTCATGGCCGGCGGAGTCAGGCTAACGGGAGTACTCTGTGCGTTATTTGGAACCGTTTCAAATGAATCGAAGAATGAAACCTATTCCTGAGATATTGTGATGCAACCGAGCGAAAGAGTATCCACAGTGAGGGGGAAAAACACAGAATATGACCTTCCCGTGTGTTTCCATTCACAGTGACGTGTGATCATAGACAAGCAGTAGATCCCTCGCCAACTCCAAATAACCTCCTGTCTTCCTGCTATCGATTTCAAAGCACTGGAATTGATCAGTTGGTTTTGATTGTATTTATTGAACATGAGCTGATTTTGCTGAATGCTGATGAATAGATTTCTTTCAAAACCATATATCAAGATCATTTCATTTTGATTAATATTAGATACATTCTGCTTTGTTTATCACACAGAACGTCATGAAATGTATTGCAGTGCACGCTCTAATAATTAGTATCGACTTGGAAAAATTCTGTATTTATTTCCGCGCTGAAACAAACACGGGCTCAGATTTCTCTGCCCTTGTTTTAATCTGATATCTGAGTCGAAGCGACGCAAAAAGTCATTACAGTAAGGATCGACGCTCCGTCATGCTCAAATAAGCCCTCAGCTAGCTGTCACGCCAAATTGGAACACATTTTATCGAGAAAAAAAACCACTGACCGCATTTGGCATAGATGCAGATGTGAAAATTGAACCACAACATGTTATTGCGGTGGTGGGATATTCCATCTCCTCTCCTAATGTAGAGAAAAGAAAAGATAAAGAAAGAAAGAAAAAAAAAACAAAGTCATTTCATGGCTTTTCAGAAAGCGAACAGTCAACACTGCTTTGTCCTGCTGTCTCAGCGTGACCCGGCAAATCCTCACACACTTAAACAGGAACAGAGACAGAAGGAATAAGAGTGGAGGAGCAGGAGTATAACCGAGCCATAGAGAGAAACGAAATAGGATTTATTTGCGTGCGATTATTTCTACCGATGAAAATCAAGTCTGTAAAACGTTTAAAACAAATATTTAAACTTTGCTATAATTAATTTATTCAGGAAACCGGAAAGAAAGAAACTGACTCTTTGAAAGGTGACAAAGAAAAATGCTATAATTTGCATGTTGCTAAAGAAAAAAAAGGTGTGAAACGACTCAAGACGTGCGAATGCGCGAAAAGACGTAATCCAGGATGCAGGCAGGAACTAGTAGATACTCAAACCTGCACGACGCATGAATTTAACAAAAAAAGGTTTGATTTAAAAAAAAAAAAGGGCAGTGCTCCTGATCAACGCACTGAGATGTTGGCAAGTGACTCCTGGAAGAAGGTACATCTGGACCAAAACTCGACAAGAGGAAATGGTGTGAGCCTGATAGGAAGTGCCAGGAAGACAAGCTGACTCAGCAAAGCTAGATCAGATCCACCGAAAAGTACATCTTGCTAAGAATAAAATGCTCAAACTCTGGCTATCACTTCACTTTAAAATAAATTGGGTGTGCCATGGAGATGAATAAAAACAAAAAGTTCTTGGAGTAACTCAATACCGTTAAAAATAGCGTATTAGTGTTGCGGAACACCAGACAGCGGAGTTGTTTGTGTAGCGCACGTTGTGTTTATAAGGCTGGCTTATGAACCATTTCCGATTGTGGCTCAGAGGAATTCAATTTCCTGTATTTTTTTTTTTCAGCAGCAGGAAACAGGAACTGGCTCACCGCTATCTTTTTATACGTCTCATCATTCCAGCAGCATAACATGTTAGCAATTAGGATGTCGCCAATATTCACCATTGCATTCAGGCTGAACAAGCCAACATAAAAAAGGCAATTGCGGGTTATCCAAAAATACTTTGCGAAAAGGGCACGTTCGTGGAATAAATTTGCTTTTCAGATATGCTTAATTCGAAGCATTATTACTCCATTAATGTTGCGAGTGATAGGAGACGCACAAATGGCTCTGACTAAAGTGAATGCAAGATAGCCTGCATTATCATTCCCTTATTTTATCTAATAGTGTAGATTATCACTTTCGGAAATGTGTCTCTGTGTTGTTGTTGTTGTTGTTGTTTTTAATTTCCACCAACTGAGTGCTATTTATATGCATCTGGGACCTCAATCTGATCATTTCGTGCGCACACCATTTCCTGTTCCTTGGATCCCATGCAACGAGTTATAAATGAGACTACACACCTCCACTCTTTTGCACTAAACTCTCCTGGAGGAAGTTTAAGGCAGCCATTTTTGCAATATGGAGATCTGTTCCTGATGATGATGATGATAAGCCCTGCCACTATTTGTTGGAATCTCCTTCCCACCTCGGGTGTTTTCTATCTTATTCTTTCAATCACTACCTACAGCTTGTGATCAAAATAATGAAAGGGTTGTAGATTGACCAGTAAACAGAGAGTTCCTGCTTCACCACCGCAGACAAGTCCAACAACTGGAACACCAATCTTTTGGTCAATCTCATCTCCTATACATGTGCACCTGAAAGAATCATCCCAGTCTTTCCTGGGAGAGAACCATATCTTCGGACTTTGACGGACTTTGATCTCACATAACCTCTCATGATCCCGTAGCCGGCTGCCAATCACCAAAACTGACATCTCAGCCTTAAACATAGCGCCAGTTAGCGGCCCTTGGAGCCGGCAGTAGTGATGCAATTTCTAAATACTGTAAATAAACTATAACATTCTGCTTGATTATTAGCTTCATTTCTGAATTTGTCGTTTATAAGTCTAGCTAGCTGTCGACTCCTAGTCCAGCTAGCAGCTTGGCACAAAATGATTGACAATGCTACGACTTTAAAAAAATCATTCGATGCTCATTTTTATGAGGAGAGACGGAAAACGAAACAAGAGGGCAGACCAATGCACAAACGGTTTATTATTAGTCTTAGATTTTGTGGAGCAACGTCCATACGAGTTCCTCTAAATGAGCTGTTATATGGTGGAACCGTTAATGTGTTAGAATAAGCACATTAACATAAACCTGTAATTTATGTTAAATGTGCAAATAACATGTTTAATAAACGCCAGCTGCCACTGCCAATTAAATGCGCTCCAGTGAAGCTTAAGTTGAGACTTTGTTGATGTTCTACGAAGGAATAATTGACCACGTTCTGAGCAGGATTGAAAGGTGCTTGACTGAAAGATTGGTTTCCAAAACATCATCAGGATCTCTCTTGGTACTGATGACTTATGCAAGAAACGAAGTCTGAAGAACTCACACGAAGAGCCTACAAAGATAGCAGTCATGGTTTGTTTGTTCTTATGTTGTTTGGCAGGTGGTATAAGAGGACGCACTGCTGTTCCACCTGATTAGGAAACAGCTTTTCTCACTCATTGCATCTGCTGTATCCCGTCTTCTCCCCCCCTACCCCCCCTCCCATCCCGCACGGGTAATGATTCATGACAAAGCAGCGATGTAGTGCCACCAGTTATTTTTTTCTATCCCTGCTCTCAGATTCCAAAGAGCATCTCCGAGACCTGAAAATATTTGTACAACAGACAATTCAAACCTTCACTTGATACCACGTTTGTGTTTATATGATGGGTCGTGGTGAAAATATACCATCTATGAATGCATTACATCCAAAATAGCAATGTGTCTGAGACTGTCGTACACTACTCTGAATATGATTTGGCACAGCTATATGCGATTTGGGACACAGACTAAATACAGAATAAGCAATAATCTTAGGGGAAAATGAGGTCTAGGGAAACATGTCATCAGCTCAAGGGTGTAATGACAGACAAAGAAAAATGTCCCCATAACATAGATTTGGGAAAGTGATGACATTAACCTCTTTATCACAAAGATCCGAAGTCTATCCCTGGAACACAGGACATGAGGAGGAAAGTCAGCCTGGATGAGATACTAGATGCTGGATGACATTCACATCTAGGGTCAATTTAATGTAGACGATTAATCTACTGGCTTGATTTTGGGAGGTGGAAGGAAACCAGATAACCCAGATGAAACTCACATGGACTTTGAGAGAACATATAGAACTCCGACGGGAGGTAACCCCAAGCTTATGACCAAAACAGAGGGCCTGGAGCTATGAGGCAGCAACACCACCTGCTGTACCACCAGGCAGATGTTTATCTAAATGTATTGCCTGGAGTATTGATCAGTCACAAATGGTCATAAAGCTACAACAACACCCAGGCAGTTACAATAGTCCAACCTAGACTACTTGAAAGCGTCAACAACACTGCATTTCCTATCTTAGCGATCTGAGATGGAAAAAAGATTATTATCTACACGATTTTTCAAATGGGACACCGGAGTCAGTAATCATTCCCGGATCTTTTACCGCTGCACACGGTTGTAACTGAATGACCATCAAGCGTGACTATATAATTGAAAAATAATTATTTCTAGCTGCCTGTGGTCCTAATAGAAGTAGGAGGAAATTACTCAGCATTCAGTGTCTGGTGTCCATTGCATGTTCTCAACTTCATTAAGGTGTTGTCAGAAACGTAAAGCTGTGTGTCATCAGCATGGCAATGGAAACTAAGATCATCTTTATGAATCATTGTACCATGAGGAACTGTAGCATATTTAGGTGGGAAAAAAGCAGTGGGACTAGAACGGAGTCTTGAGGAACACCAAACTGATGTCACAGATAAACTGATAATGGTCAGGCAGATAACACAAAACACAATCCAGATCTCCACTTGGATTTATCGTTATTTACATCATTCTTGTCTTACATATTTCTCCCTAAAATCTCAATTCATTCGCTCTTCTCCTCGCCACTTGTTTACTGCTACAAACCTATGCATTTTGTTTGATTTCTATTACTAGTGATCACTATTATGAAACATTTTAAATGCTTATATAATTAAAAAAATCGATTTAATGGCGTAGATGGTGTCCTGTTGCTTAACCCTGACTTAAATCACTATATGTTGGTGGCTCCTGGCAGTTTCTCCAATTTCCTTACATACAGATGCCTTCCATTTGACCACAAATAAGATGTTTTGCTGTTAAAAATGAATACACTAGAGATATAATTGCACCCATGTGACATGTCACTGTTTATAGGTTCATCACTGATTTAGTCTCACTCCCATTGGTTGCTGCCGTGAGACAATGTCCTTTATGGAATCAATATGGTTTGTATTGTGAGAGTGTGTGTCTGAGACAGTAATTACACACTATACACTGAGCATCTTAACTAACATACTTCACATGCACCTCCTTCTACCAGCACTTCATTCCGTTCATGCTGAGTGTTTGTGTTCGATCACTCGGGGACGGCCTGTAAACCGTGCTCTAAATCCAGAAACTGCGTAATTACATCTTCTTTTGGACATAAATGGGCCCCGAAGGCTGAAAAATGGCTTTGTGATCATATTGAGTGTAAGGCGAGCTACACAGATGAGATTATGATGTTTCTGTTTGCGCCATTTACAACCATCCGGTCTGAAACTAATTTAATTTTCATTAATAGTATGGAGGTTAAGCTGAGTATAGCGAGAGAATGAGTAATATGCTAATTACTGATGTTTCTTTGCTACCAGGTTGTAATGGAAATCATTATCTTTAAGAAGTGTTAAAAAAGTATGCTACCAAGACATATCGTCATCAAATAAATACTTTACTGAAAGTCAAAGATGAATCTGTTTTAAGTAAGAAAGCCTGAAATGAAATAAGTGTACACCCAAGTGTTCTTACATAATCTGCTTCATACATACATGCACTATATGGCTATATTAGGGCTGATATGGGTTTGAGGTCAGGGCTCTGTGGCCTTCAAGTTCTTCCACTCGTACTTCCACAAGTAATAAAGGAAAAGGAAGTGAAACCTCTGAGACGTGATTGTCTTGCGGCACAAATCTGGGGAAGTGAACAGAAACATTTCTGCTGTTCTTATTATTAATCATCTCATTCTTAGTGAAAATCTAGAACCATCATTAAAATCCAGCCAAAATGAGCAATTAAGGAAGAACATCTTTAATCAAGACGGCGACCAAGAAACCAAAGATCACTCTACCTAGAACCTGTTAGACGGACAACCGGTTACGCCTCAGCAAAAGGCACATGAGGTCTTGTATCATTACGCATACATAATTCATTAGAACCCAACTCTGGGTATTACCATTCACCGAAATAGTTATTAAACTAATGTTTAGACCCTACTTACTTGCTATGCAGTTTATGCGAGTGAGGAAAAGCTGGAATCAAAGTATTGAACCGCCAATGGCTCCTAAGTGCTATGCATATTTGAGAATAGAATAAGGTTCCTGTGAATTTGCTAAAAAAAAAAAGCCCACTAAGCCGCCACAAAAATAACTCGTTTCATGTCTGCCATCATGATTATCCACTCTGTCACCATAAAATGACCTTGTAGAGAAACTGGCCCACTTGTATAAAAATTTATAAGCATCAGTTCAGCAGCACAACCAGCGACCATTCGAAATTCAACCCGGAGCCAGAGTCGAGTGCAGGGAGGAATGAGATTAAACCTTACAGCCTGTCAATCAAGGCAGGGAAGAAATAAAAGACTGATAAAATATGTATGTCATGCACTAAACCTGCTCTAATTCCCTCAGATCTGCCCAAGGAAATCAGCTTAACTGCTTGATGATCATCGCCACACATTTAGGGTCCACCGAGAGCCTTGCTGAAGATCACCACCTGCCACTGCTACATCTAGAAAACCATTGTTCTCCTCACTACGCCCTGATTTAGCTTAGAGACGGATGTGTCTGGGCCTTGAAAGTAAACGTGAATAGCCAGTTTGATCATACGCAAATCATGAGAGTTAAATGAATGCTTGCTAGCTTGCTTAACTACACAGTGTATTAGTAGAGTGATGATAGCTACACAATATAATAGACGAACATATCTTGCTAGCAAAGGTTATAAATACAAAATAAAAGTGGCTACTTAACTTGATGGCTAATTTTACATAGCTCTTTCAAAGAATAGAATAAAATAGTTCACCTAACATCTTCTGATAGCTCATTCTAATGACACAATATAATGGCTTACCTCATAACAGCTAGCATAACAGCTAGGTTATTACATAGCTAGCTGTCCAGTTTTATGAATAGAATAAAATAGTTTCCCTATTATGGTTCTTTGCTAGCTCATTCTAACAAAACAATATATCACCTCACAACAGCTAGCAAATAGTCTAGTGCTAGCAACTTGGCTGTGGATACTGCTGGAAAGCTAACCCTGATGTATGCTAAGCCAATTATGTAGCCTAATGTTAGCATCGGGCAAAATGTTTAAGCTACAATGTGTATTTTAAGTTCTATAAGGTGAACGTTGATGAGGTTAATCTAAATTACAATGGCTTGCGATCATGTTTGTGATTAGCTAATCAAATGTAATCCCTTTCCCAACTTTCCCTGAAGTGAATTTAAAGGAAATGATTTGATATTCCTGTCACGGCCACAGCAAAAACAAACAAACAAATAAATAAATACATACTCCAGATCAACTCTGCTTGTTTGAATTTCTACCAACCTTTTTTAAGTATTATTATTTTTATTAATATTTTATATTAATATTTTTTAATTAATATTTTATTTATATTATTATTATTATTATTATTATTATTATTTTATATCTTCAACACAAACCCGCTAACGTGGATCAGGGAGTAAAAGTAAGAACGATGATGACTTTTAACGAGGAGCAAATTTCTAATACGCGCATGGAAAAATAATCTTCCAGTCTCGTTATTTAATAACACAGACATCATGTTTCAAACTTCGCCCGAGAGCTCGTATGCTAACTCATCACGATTTCATCAGCGGCTGATGCTAATATTCGACATGATTTAAAAAAAAAAAAAAAAAAAAAAAAAAAAAGATTTCCTGCTGGGCCTGGGGAAAAGGAAAAATCCTGGCTCAGGAGAACCTTGAGGGCATTAACACAATCCAGCTGGAAATCTCATTAGGTTTCGCGCACTCATTCACACCTGAGCGATGCAGATGTGCTAATTAATTCTGTGCAGGATAATGAGCAGCTAAAAATACATGAGACTCTAATAAAGAAAGCTGTAGAAAGTTTTGTTTGAGAGTAGCAGCTGGATAGAGAGGTACTAGGCTCATGATCCAGCATTAACTTAATTCATGCAAATTCCCAGGATTAAAGACCTCAGTCATCCGGACGGATTTCCGTCTTATCGATCTTATGAGGAGAATTTTGGAGATCTACCTGTAAAGGTACTGTAGATGACAAGACGCACAATTTGCAGATTTGTGTCTACATGTCTTGCGTTTATGTTCATCTGCATGGCACTGCCTTATTTATTGCATCAAATTCCCATGCTGTCTTACATCATCATATTTCCGACTCTGAAACAAAGTAGACCAAAAAAAAAACAAATCGGAGAATAAAACGAATGTGCTGATCTGTCGTTCCTTCATCCTCCGGTGAACATCCCGAAGCGTTTCATATCTGAACTCTGTTTCTCTATCTACAATAAACACAACAGAATCCGGCAAGCCGTGCGAGATTGGAACGGATATGGAAGTGGACGAGGAACGCGAGGTGTGGGAGGAGTGAGGAGTTTGTGTGGGAGAGAAAAAGTCAAGAGAAGGAGCTGAGGGACTCGGAAAGCCTCATAACAACTGTTCCACTCGGCAGATTTCTTTCTTTGCAGTAAGTAAATCCTCGGCTGTAATAAGACATGACAGCGTGGACGATGAGTGTATGAATGTGGAGCGATGACTCAGACGCTGGGAGGAAAATGATTATCCCTAGGAATGTATGAGGCTCTGAAAGAAAGACCGGTTTACGGACTTGAAAAACGGTTTTGCTGTATTCGTGTTCGTAATTATCACATTCATCACTGCAAAAATCACTTTGCTTCATTTAACAATCTACTTTAGCTTTAACACTCATTATTCATTAATGTAGAAAATAGCACTTGATCCAGCACAGCCTTTCATAAAACGAGGTCATGGAATTCTTAGGTTTATAATTTATAATTCACAATATAGAGCTTAATAATAAATTAATAATTAAAGAAAAGAAAAGAAAAGAAAAAACCCCACCAATGCTGTTGTTAATTCAACGTGCTCGGAGGTAAAGGAAAAGTAGCGCACCAAATTTGAAGTGCTCATGTAATAACAGCGTTCTTAAAGTCGATGTGTTAAATATTCAATAATCGAACAAGGTTTCGACACGCTGCTGAGCAAATGATGTCGTTTTTTTTCCTGTCTCCGTCCCGACTTGTCGTTGGTCTGTCACCCGATTGCGTCCATCATTTCTTGTTTCACCGGACGTCCGAACGTTAAATGTAGCTCTAAATAAAGTATGACGTCATTCTTTGAACTAACAAATATTGCTGTCCCTTGGAGATCTTTTGCAAAAAGAAAAAAAATAGTTGTTTTTCTACTAGTTTGTACGTTGAATTTAAATGTGTCTGAAAAGAACGAATCAAATGAACCTGAATAAAAATGATGGTTTTTCCCTCTCGTTAAATAAGAGCCGTTCTTGGTTCGTGGCTTTCAGACAAGTGTTGTAGTTATTAATGATGTTGAACATGGTCGTCAAATTTCATATGAGGTGGCGTTAAAATCTCCGTTTTGGAAGTTCTGCGTTACTTTTTAATGTATCGTGGTGTAAAAAGTCCTTGGCAGGGAACACTAGACTTTTGGACTTTTCTGTACATCAAAACGACTCCAATTCCCAACCTCTCGCTCTTAAACACGTCTCGCACACCGTCCCTCTCTAGCGCGAGATATAAATCTAAAGAATCGATATTTACAAAGTCGATGTCACAGAGAGTAGTGTGCGGCAAAGGCGTGGCGGTCGCCACGGCGATGCTTAACTACACGTGTTCGCTGGATCGTAGCCGCGGGTGAAGGGTGATTTGGGAATGTCCGATGGCTCAATGGTCCATTCGCTTCTGTTTGAGAGTGAGAACGATCAATAACTCAGCAGGACAAAGATAAAAGGCAGAAGGACAAAGCGAGAGACAGAGGGAAAAAAAACTAGGATTCTGCGGTCACATTGCAACCTTCTGAAGGAACAAGAGTGAGCGACGCAAGTACGAGCCTTATTTGATTTGATTTGCATTACCAGTGAAAATACAATTGAAAAAATTCTGACACAATATACGAAACGAATAAAGCACAAAATCTGATACTCTTATAAAAAGCAGAGTTCCTGTTACACACCAGAAATGATTCTTTTCCTATAATTCACCATCTTCTCTGCCTCACGGCTTGTTAAATTACCGAGAAACAACACACACACACACACACACACACACACACAAAAAAAGATATACCATGTATGATGTACAACATAATATGTCCTCTGGCCCTCTTTGGCCACCGTACTTGCATTTTTGATGAAACAAGCAACGTAAAATCACCTAGAATCGGTAGAATTCAAGTGTCTACGATCAGGATCGAGAACAGGCATCTTTTTTTTTTTATCTACCTTCAGCTCATAGTCCTGCAGGCTTACACCATTCCTCCGGCTCAGGCTCAAGATATCCGATCCTGACCTTTTATTCGGTGTGAAATTTGATTATGCAGAGTGCTTTGGACGGAAGGTGTGAAATTATAAGGCAGATTCTTATTTTTGGGAAACGCCGGCTTACGCCTCGGAACTTAACAAAGCAGTCTTTGCAGTTATTGGATATAAGTGCTTGCGTCATGTTGCTAGTAAATTGTTACGAAGTGCTTCTATGAAGCTGTCTAACCTCAATCAATGATTTCTTTTAAGCTTCCTGGGTGAGACTTCGCTGATATTTACACACGAAAACGTCATAAGCCATTCCTATTAATATAATCCTGAAGCGGACTTGGTTTTGAGGCTTTTTTTTCCCCCCTTTCCCTTTTTAATTTATTTATTTTTTGTAAATCCCAAAATGCCCCGTGGCGTTTTGGCTTTCCTCTTTGCCAATTAAGCAACCAAGACACCGGATGCGGCCTAAAATATCCCGTCTCGCTCCCAAAGGGCATTTCCCTACTGCTTGGCCACTCTCCCAAAAAAAAAAAAAAAAAAGGTTGATATTTTAACTTCGAGCTACCAGGTGTCAGAGAGACAGAAAATATCCAACACTATCTATTTCCGTCCACCCCTGAGATCAGATGAAGCTGGCAGGCGGTCAGCGAGTGTCTGAGTCGCCAAAGAAAAAAAAGCGCGAACAAAAAAATAGGGATTTCGTGTCTAAAAGGCCATTTCACTAACACTCGGTGTACTTTGCATGTGAAAGCGGAGACGATTCGGAGAGCCGGGGGACAGAACACGTCTCCATGATCATCTCTCTCTCTCGATTGCTTTTTTACTAATATAAGCCAACGTTACACGATCGTGACCCATCGAGCTCAGACCTTGTCCGCCAGCAGCTCCCGTCTTTCCGGGACGCAGCGTTCTCACCCCTGATGGGTGAATAGTACGTGAAAAATATATAACAATAATAATAATAGTAATAATAAAAGAAACAAAAAGAGCACCAGCTTTTCTATAAATGTCAGCTGAATCACACTCAGGAGGCAGGCAGTTCACACGTTCTCATAGCAGTGGCCTTTTAATAGGATCAAGGATTCATCTTAAAGTCCTGCTTTATAATAAAAATAAATATACACGACAAAAAGGAAACGATTACCGGATGTGCTAAAGGGCAAAGCGACGGGATTTTCACGTTAACTCTGTATAAACACAAATGCTAATATTATCCTCAGCATGATATTTCGGTTTCCTTAGCGTTCCGAGATAAGATCTTCACGACGACTGACGTAATCCTACGTAACCACGTTGTTGGAAAATCGGAGCGGAAAGAACCCCCCCCCCCCCTTTTTTTAAAATTTTTTTTTTTATTTACAAAAACCTTTTCTCGTTACCAAATTTGTAATAGCTAGAATTCTCAAACTCTGTCAAACAAACAAAAAAAACCATAACCTGGTTATTATCATGTCCATAAACATATTAAAAATGCACTTATGAATGTCTTATAAGGTCGTGACACTGTTATAAATCTCAGCTTATACATATATACGCACACATAATTAATAGGATTAAAAAGGTGTTTTATTCAGCGGCAATTAAAATTTAAATTGTGTTGTATATATGAATAAAAGTAATAAATGGATTAAGTTCAAAAACTATTGTTATATATCGCAAAACATCGAGCGTGCGATTTGTAAATCATATTATTATTACCTTGCACTAATCACATTAGGTATCGTTTAACTTGTTCTTTAATAAGTTAAAACAAAATTTATAATGCTATAAGAATGATTATTTATACAACATTACAGTCATTACATTTCTTTTCCATTAAATAAGAAACATATTTAGGGGAAACAAAACTGCCATGCGTCGAAAGCCTTCCATCTTACGCGTTCGTTAAGTCATCGGGTTCACCTGCTAGCGTGGCTCTAATTGTTGTGCTAATTCGCTAACCGGGGCACCCATCTAATTGATGATGAGCTAAAGAAGATGGAGACAAATTGCCGAGTAGGATGCTAATCACGCCGGTCAGAGATAGCTTATTGACTCGAGACTTTTCCCCCAGGAGGATGGTGTTCAGACATCAGGTCTTCTGTGTCTCGGGCTGATAGATGGCGTGTAGGAGTCGGTTCGATAGTCAGGCGAGAGCTGTTGCTTGTTCGTTATGAACTGAGGGGGAAAACATGTATAAATTGTGACTATCCTGCTATTGCTAACGTGGCTAGCAATGAGAGGTATCGAGGACCATTTTGTCGTGTTTTGAATGTCATGAAGGTGAAACTGTTATTAAAGGTGATAAAAAAATATATATATATATACTCAGCAAAAAAAGAAACGTCCCTTTTTCAGGACTGTGTATTTCAACAATAATGTTGTAAAAATCCAA
>JAQMYM010000003.1:21338687-21355691 GCA_030014255.1 Parauchenoglanis ngamensis
ACATTGTTTAAACCCTTTACAATGAAGATCTGTAAAGTTATTTGGATTTTTACAACATTATTGTTGAAATACACAGTTCTGAAAAAGGGGCGTTTCTTTTTTTGCTGAGTATATATATATAGCAGCAAGCAAGCAGCGATCTGTGGGGGTCCAAGCACTCTGGCTAAGTGACGAGATAATAAAACTATTTTGCCTCATAAAAGCTCGTTCGAGAACACGGTTTGCTAAAAATCGGATGAATGATCCGATTTTCACGTGATCTATGGCATCCTACAAAACAAGGCTGGAAAATCGAAATTTCAAGAAATCCGATTTCTCCTGCACGAAGCTAATCACGAATAACGCCATGAGGACTGTGATTAGCATGGCCTCCCTGGCACCTTTCTCACCCGGACAATCCTGTGAAACAGAGCATAGACTTGAGCGTGAGCATGAAATCACTTTAGCGTCTAAGGTTAGAGCCTTGAAAATGCCAACGCGAGTGCTGAGTGGGAACTTCAACCTTGATCTTTAGTACTGGAATGAAGAATAGAAGGGAAAGTGCTTTCTTGTTTAATAAAGGACGTTTCCAAAAATACCGTGATGGCTAAAGATGAATGAAAAGCACGCTACCGAGGGGCCGCTAGCATGACCTTTTCGACACGCTAGTACTTTTGTTTCTTACGAGTTAAGAAAAGGTCATCCGAAAGGGCCGAACGATTCTCACGTTTTCTTGACGCCCCGGTTCAGACGGCTGCCGGCTTCCCTGAGAATGTTTTTACGTAACGCTTGTACGCATTAAAAGATGCGAAGCTTAGCTGGAGGAACTGTAATGCTAACAGTTCCATGACATGGTTGCGTAATTTCATACCTATTAGCCCTGAATGAGCGCAACATTCATCTTTATAGCTTAAATGTGGATCCTTTCTTCTTCAAACTAGCTAGCTTTGTTAACAGTGCTAACGTCTAGATTTGATTTTCTTTCTGTAATGGTCGCAATTTATGACTAAAATCAATCACTGAGACGCTCCAGTTGGGCTTTGATTCATGAAAACGAGGAGAAGGAAATCATGTGCGAGCTGGTTAATTCGGATTAATACAACACAGCGTTTCCTCACGAACATCAGGCATCTTGTCAGTGTTTCGAGGCTAATTGTATCTCGTGTTCACAAATTAAGACGGTCAGACATGACCGTGCGTGCACACACACACACACACACACACACACACACACACACACACACCGCAGTCCTTACTTCTACACAGCTGAACCTCGCACCGTGAATGAGCGCAGCATGCTCCGTCATAAAGCCTGTCATCCTGCGACACTCACGACATGCCACGTCACACACTCATACACACACACAATCTGATTCCATAAAGGCGCATCAGATGCTATCTTAACCAGCACAGTCACACGGTCATTAAGGCTCTCTTGAACACGACACGATGAGTCTTGTGAAAGTTCACTTGCTATGCAGGAAAATGAACGGGACTGTTGCTGGGAAAAATGTTTTAAACCCTTTCTTGCTCTCGATTATTAAGGGCCTTTTTGTGTTCGCAGTTTCAGTGGTGTGTGATGAGTGTGTTCAATTTAAGCAGCTGAGCGCCACGCGCCACTAGGGGGCGCTTGATGATCTGGCTTTTGCGTTAGGTCACATAACACCGAGTTAACGAAATATTTCTGATAATTTATAACCAATGAGCTGTAAGTGAGGTCCTAACTGGAGCTAGTTAAGAAGAGTGAAGCTAGCTAGCTTAAAATAGGCTAGTTAGCTAGCTAGCGCCAGCGCCCGATTGTTGCTCCGCCCACCACTTAAGATCCGCCTTTGATTCATCGTTTATGATCGGTTTGTTAGCCACCACTGCTAATTAAAATATTTCAGTGGGAATAAGGCAGCCGTGCTCCAAAAGCCTGCTTATACCCTAGATAAAAACTTAAGAGAAAATGCGATGCACCCTGAGACCGTCCAAATTCAAGGGGAGGAAAAAAAAAAGGGGGGGCTTTGATCATGAGCACTTTGAAAAAGTTCAGTCGGGCTTCGGCTTTGGCAGGAGATGAAAAACGCAGCCTGGGTTTCGCTGCAGCTTTCTCGCCCGCCTTCTTTCATATTACGGGACAAAAGAGTAAAAGAAGAAAAAGAGTCAAGGGAGAGAAAAAAAGCAGAAACTATGGAAATAACTCGCTTGCGTGAGAGACCCTGAGAGCGAGCCCCTCTCTCGCGTTTGTTTTAAAGGCGATCTCGAATCTGAGCGCGTAAGCCCCGAACCATGAATCCTTTGTAGTTTCAGAGGGATTATGGGTAAGCTTGTGCCTAACCCTTCTGTTGAAGCGAACTTAACAAAGTCAGGAATTGATGGAAGAAAGGCGTGATGTCCAACATGGCGCTGAATCTTACACACAATTTTCCTGTGACATCATAAAAACCTTTAGTTTTTTTTTATGTCCCGTAAGTCTCGTTAAAGGAACGCAACGCATTCCCGCTTCCTTGCATGCACTTCCCGGAACACCGTAACCTTCCCGGAGTGGACTTTACATCTGTACTGCGTACAGTGCTCAAAAAGTATTCACCCCCCTGCAAAAATGAACAGGTTACTGCGAAGTTTTCCTCCCGTCAGTGCGAAATTGCAATGTATAAAAATAAAGTGAGAAACATTTTAGGGAAAACTAAAAGAAGTTACAATAACCTGGTTGTTGTATAAGTATGCGCATCCCTAAACGAATAGTTTGTTGAAACACCTATTGATTTTATTACACCATTCGGGGAAGAGTCTATCATGGCCTTGGCAAAATCTTTCCACTCTTTCTTAGAAAAACATTGCGAGGTCATTTCCTGCCCACAGATATTTATTTGGATTCAGGTCTGTGGTCTGGCTTGGTCACTCAGAAACGCTGACCTTCTTTTGGTTAAGCCGTTCCTTTGTTGATTTGGACGTGTGCGTTGGGTCTTTGTTTTTCCGGAAGGTGAAATTCCTTTTCATCTTCAGCTCACTAGCAGACACCTGCATGTGTTGCACTAAAAACGGCTGGTATTTGTAGCTTTTCATGCTTCCTTCTACCTTGAGAAAAGCCCCAGTTCTGGCTGAAGCGTGATGCTGCCACCACCGTGCTTCACCTCGGGGATGGGGTTCTTTTGGTGGTGTGCTTTTTTTGTGCCAAACATATCTTTTGGAATCATGGAATTATTAGAACTTGTTCCCAAGTAGTTTAAGGTGATTTAGTCAGACTTGGATATGGTCTGTGAGAAAAGGCTCTGCACGGCCCGGGCGTGTGAAGAATACGAGACGTTGTTGTCACATGCAGAGAGTAATCAGTACGTGTCAGATGTTCCTGCAGCCGCCCTGCTACGTTTTTGTCATGTTCTTCTGTAAGATTTTGGAGGGACGTCCTGTTCTCGGTGATGTCACCGTGGTGCTCCGTGTTCCCCACTTATTGATGACGGCCTTCACGGCGCTCTGATGTCTTGGAAATTCTTTTATACCCCTCTTCTGATTGTTACCTTTCAACGAGCGAGATACCGCACAGGCTTTGGAAGGAAGGAGGTGTAAAGAAAAGCCTATAAAAACAGCCGGTCTTTATTTGGGGTTACTAAAATAATACGCTGATTATATTCGAACCTGACTTGTGATTGGTTCATCCTCAATTACAAAAGGGTGTGCATACTTACGCAACCTGGTTATTGTAACTTTCCTGTTTTCCCCTGAGTGATTTTCTCTGAATTGTTATACGTTGCGATTCCACATCGATGGTGGAAAAAGTTCCGACGTTTAATTTTTCTACTTCACAAACACCTGCCATTTTAAGGGGGGGTTGAAGACGTTTTATAGGCACCGTGTATGGTTTCCCGTGTTAATAGCTTTGATCCAAGGATTAGGATCGTGTGAGTAGACTCACGAGAAGCTTGACAGAGCGTGATTGCGTGGCGTAACGTCAGCGATTCGAGCCATCTGTTCTTTAATCGAGTCAGCAGGAGAAAGATGACGTGATGGACACGGGCGCTGCGCACCCTCTGAGCAGTTCTGCCCTTTAGAAGACACGATGTCTTCATCCGCTGCAAAGATGTTATTCGTGCTCAGAAGAAGAACTCTGCGATCTTGCCCAAAAATAAAGCAGAACTCCGTGAGCCGCTTCACTCGATTATTCCGTTTCAGAAAAACAATAAGCTAGTTCTGATTAGTACATCGAGTTAATCTGAATATTCTTTTTATTTGATCTCTCACTCTCACGCTGTCTCTAAATATATATCAATATTAAATGAAATCACCCATGTGGCCTGGCTTGTTCGGACCTCAGAACATCGGGTTTGTTGTGCTACGCTTGGTTAGCTGGCGCTAAAGGTCAAAACAGGATGCGGTACCTCGGTGAGACAAACAATTTAATGAAATGTCAGCGATCTGCCGTTGCCTGCCACGGTATCCTCTTAATAAAAGCCTGTCTGGATGATTTTCGAGTTCACTTTTTCAGGATGAAAAATAAACAAGGCCTTATTAGCTAACTCTCATGAGGGAAGGCTAACAGAGTTAGAGGCGTCCGGGCTGCGTCCTATTCATCACTTAATATCTCTGTAAGTGCACAGATTGTTCGGTGCAACGCAGCGGCATCAATCATGCTAAACCTGACAGCTAACGGTGCTTTCGTCCTCTGCGGTTCTGGACCGGGTCCCTGCGGCCGGCCGTCTGTTCTGTGGCTAACGCTAACGGCCAGCGTCGAGACGCTGCAGGCTGACACGTCGCACACGCTATGAAGCGATCTGCCAGTCATACGAGTGCTATAGGGGAAAAAGGAACATGGCAAAATGATAAAATATACAACACAAGGCAGCTGTCAAGATATAATGGGCCTCTGCGTGCATCCCCCGCTGAAAATCGAGTTGCTGGAGACTTTCTGCCTGCTTTTTACCTCTACTCAGTGTGTACGCACGCACACACACACACACGCACAAACACATTTTAATGAACATTTTGTGAAATTCAGCCATTTAAATCCGTTAAATCTCCATAAGAGTAGGCATTCAATTAGGACAAAAATAATGGCCCCCCTGCAATGCTGAGCTGCATAATGGTTACGTAATATGATTATTTCTTACATGTTGGTTCATCTTCAAGCGTCAAAGAATTTTGTGACAAACCAAGGACGAAGAAAAGGTCACTTTTGACTGTCTCAAAACCACAATCATTACCGGAAGATTTAATCAAGTCAATTAATTGTCATTTTCTCAAGCTCTCTGTGAGCTTTGCCTTTTATGGAGCTTTGTAGGCGTGGCTAAATATAAATCAGTGTTCCGCGAACATGCTCCGGCTGGTTCACTAATAACTTGCGCGCACGCGGCAGCCGTCGTGTTGGGTTTTTTTCTCGCACAAACAGGAAGTACCCACGCCCGTCTTTCATCTGTGTTCCGCCTTTTCATCAGACGTTGCTCTGACCTACGAGCGTGAAGAAATTAGTCAGGACGGCGCAGGTGGGCCGGAGGACGAGAACGAAGAAGAAGGAGTTGAAATGGATTACTCGGAGAGAGTGGAGAAGAAAGGAGAAGGACGACAGGTTTCCTTGGGGCGAGTGCGTAAAGGAATGTGCAAAGGTGGAAGAAGCTTGGATAATAAGCACACACACACACACACACAGCATAAAATATTTATTACATGAAATGCCGAGGCTTTGGAATTTGTCAAACAGAACAGAAAGGAACAGGAACAACCATATTTTACAGAAAGAACGAGAAACAAACATGGATGACTTCACCGGTCTTGTCCATTTAAGACAATTTATCAGACTCGATCTGAAAACAGAAACGGATATTTAGAGGTCAGAGGCAGTCTGCGAGAAAGCTTTCACTTATCATTAAATAGGCCATCATGCTTCCGCCGTGGACGCGTCCCGAACCAAATGCCTCGCCGCCCCAAACTCCATTCGCTATAAAAGCTACATAAACACCATATCAGATGACTCAGCATCATCAACCCATTTTGGACAGGTCCCAAACGGCACAGCCTATTCATCATATAGTCTAAACAGCATCGCAAACGTATCATCAGTTCACCGTGGACGTGTCCCGATTCACGCAACGCTTTATAACCTACAGAACCACCCTTATTACTCCACCGTGGACGTGTCCCAAACCCCATACCCTCTTCACTATATTATAGCATCTCGCTCAGCCGTTTCCTGTGAACGTGTCCCAAACCACACTCCCTATTCCCTACACAGGCCACATAAACGCCATCTTATTCAATGCAATGCAATTCTTATGCGATCTACACGCCGTGCATTGAAGTGCTCGGTATTTACGTTTGGACTGAGCAATGCATTGTGGGAGCAGGATGTTTTCAGACACGGAGAGCTTACAAACTAGAGCACTAGCTAGTGATCAGGGCGTCGTTTTGGACATTGCAGTGCTAAGGATGCCAGAGAGTACCTTTAAACGAAACAAGCCAATCTATCACTGTTGAGCCTATTTTTATGGGGTTTTTTTCCACATTATTCAAATGGAACTGCTTTTGCATCCGAAGAAAAACCAACCCATTTCATCGAGTGGTGTCGTCGAGGGAAAAATAGATACGGAAACCAAAAAAAGCAAGGTAATGACTCGCGCAAAAGAGACCACAGTCCTTATCTTCAGAGACTATTTTTGGAACTTTGTGCTAAAAGACTAGGAGGGGTTTCACTCCTTTCTTTAGTGCGCTGTCCTTGAAAAAGGCGACGCTGGAGCGCGATCTCTTTTCCAATGATTGATGTGTCTAAGCATCTGAAGACTGCGTTTTCTCCTTTACCCTACTTTTACACCAGCCTCGTGCAAAGCAAATACGAAGTCTAACAAGCCCCCATTTCTGTCATAGGCCACATGAATGAAGTCACTAACCCCGCCCCCTCACCTCACACTTAAATAGATCATTTCTGTGTCTGTAAAACACGTCTGAATTGATTTTTTTCCGTCCGTGTAGGGAAGAAAACACTCCACGATGTGCTGTCATATGAACGCAACCAAGGACAGGAAGCGGAGTTACTAGTAGCTAGAAAAATGCTAGACTTAGCATTTTGATTTCACACGTCATATTTGATCATTTTTATAGCTACGTTTAACGTCCGCGAAACAAGTTAATCGGTGTGATTGCGTATGTTATAGCAGTCTTTCCATCCGGTTTGTTTTCACACTTGGCGTTAAAAAACAAACAAACAAACCAAAAAATTGACACGTTGCTGAAAACCCCCGAAAAACCTTCTCAAGACTCAAGAGCACGGCAGCTATATTTGTAATAAACTATAAATTTACATCCTGTTCCTCACTGGATCCATGCACCATGCATGAATATTCATAAGCATAACCTCGATGCTCATTAATATTCATCAGCATGCTAATATCTCTCTTAACGAAAAAAGAAGCATTTTGTACCTTTTTTTTTCCATCCTGTTTCACGTTTTGCTCATTCATCATGCGGCGCCGCGGAAAGTAGCCGTGCTGAGCCGTGCGCCGAAAATGAACTTTATCCGGACATCATGGTGAGTTTTGTCTTTTACGGGTTTTAAGCGTCTCAGATCACATATTAGCTTAATACGTAGTGTATGAACGTTTACTAGAAAGTGATAGTGTGCGGTTTGGGATGCAGCCGGAAGCTTGGAAAAGTCTGTGATTAAAAACAAATTTCAAAATGTGTGAAGTTTTGAAGTTAACGCCGATCCAATACGGACGGAGAAAAGGTCAGACTCAATTGTTGTGTGATCGAGGAGGAATAGATGAATGGTCACATGACCAAAGTACAGGCTCATAAGCACTTTAAGGCTGAACGAGTGAACTCGTGTTCGGCTTTTTACGAGATTACAAATAGCAGACAGAATGAGAAAAATGTGTGCGGCGATGGAGCCGAAGGAGATAAGTGATCCGTTACTAATGCGTCTGTCAGAATACAAAAGGCGGGATAGCGGGCACACGAATTCCTCTTTTGATAGTCCTTACATTCAGGAATAATTGTGAAGAAAATGGAATAAAGTGCACTTAGTCCGGCTGTTACCTCCAGGGTTACACCGGTCCCTTTGCTACTTAAAAACATTTTAATTCTTGTGTTAAAATGAGAACAGCCATAATGAGACAAGAAAAATAACAATAAGAAGAGAGCGAATACGAAGCTTGAACAATTTCTTTATTTGCCGAGTTTTAAAATGTCATTTAGACAGAAATCAGGAAATACAAATGATGGAAAATATTATATTTCATACAAAGGAAGAGAGAGGACAAAAAAAACCCTCAGCTTTTTCATTGTCACTAATTTGCAGATTCATTAAAAGGAATTGTATTAAAACGGAACTGGACTGATTATCAGATTAACTTATTCATATGAAAACCTGCAGTCGTATCAGGACTGCTCACTTTTATTAAACGCAACATCTTTTTTACACGACAGCGCTGTTGAAATGTCAATTCTGATCGGTCGATTGTGTCGATTCATCCTTTTTTTTTTCTTTTTTAATCAAATCTTAGTATTTTAAAGCACTTGTTCGAATCCTTTATTGTCTCTATGGCAACAGCTCATTTACAGCTGGACGTTCTACATAATCCAAGTCTCTTGGATCTTCAGGATGGAGGATGCTGCGTTTTTCTGGTTTATGGTAATCTTAGTGAAATCATGAACTCTTTACAAATCGCAAAAGGAACAAACCTGAGCCGATTGCTAATTCACGACGCTTTCGACGTTTTTTGTTTTTCCCGCAAAACCATTCGTGTGATCGCGTCCTTCCTTCGGCATTCTGTATGCGGAACGTTTGCCTTAAAAGAAAGAGCATCGGGTGTTGGGAATTCAGAACCGCTCGACGTTGTAGGGAAGCGGGAAATAAGCACTTTAGCCCTTTGAACTTTTAGCGATTTTTTTTTTTTTTTGGGCCAAAACTCTTCCTCGCCGTCTTATTCCGGCAGGAGGCCTTTGAAGTTGCGCTCGGAGATGGAGCTCGGGACCTCGAGGGCCGAGACGGCCAAATCGGTCAAAGGACGTCATGTTTTATCCTGAATTTTCTGCAAATTTTCAAGGCCCATGAAGTTCATACCAATCAATGAAGAGGGAGAAACGAAAGGTTGCGGATTTATGTGAAGTCAACTCGATGGGAGATTCGGGGCCTTGTTATTGGAATGTTTTTTTTCCAGGCTACTATTGCGTGATATGTTCTCTGCTCAAATGGATATGAGGTTCGGAATACACTCGACAACACATTCTCCGTCGTCATGAAAGCGACTCACTAATACACACAAACACACACCTAATAAACCAGTGTCTCCTGATTAGGTTGTGTATTTCCTGGGGATCGGGATTGAAATTAAAGCGGAGTGCTACAGAGGAGGTATGTTTACCGAGTGCGGTTCCCATGGCTTTCGAAATCACACCCTTTCCTACGGGAGAGCAAATTACCTCCCAAGCTCACTCACACCCCGGGTCGAGTGTGTGGCGACATGGTGTGTCAGCATCCAAAAACAGTCCACTTAGGAGGGAACGCTCAGGACGAGGGCGCCGTCAGCTCCTTCGTGTAGAAAGATTTGAATGTTGTTTTGTTTTGTTTTTAAATCCTGTGGCATTTCTGATTTAGAGCAGAACCAAATGCAGTGCAGTGTGACAATACTCAGCTGCTAATTTTTAAATTACTGCATTAACTTGCCCAAATGGAAACACCATGAATTCAAAAACACCCAATTAACAAACTGTTTATTTTCCACTTCTCCACAGGAGAGCCCTTATAAAGGAGCCAAGTTGAGGTCATACTCCTCTTTCCCCCTGACTGGCAACCCAATTTTCTCATTTCAAGGGATGGTTAGTCTCATTCAGCATGATATATTTTCAATGAAATCATATTTTCTTACCAACAGATCATTTCTGAAATAAATAGGATATGCAAATTGATTGATTTATTTATTTATTTTTTTTTTTACATGAAGCTTTAGTTACTATAGTTACAGGTCAGTAGTGAATTGGAAGACAAATTCGCGGTCATAAGCTTTAAGGTCCGAGTCACGTTAAGAGTCATTTGAAGTCGGAAGTCAGGTTTATCTTATGAGCGTGTGAGTCAAAATGCGTTGTTGCCTTAGTTACGATTCGTACGCTTCGAAGTCGAGTCGAGTGCCGAGTTGCGTCGGAACCCAAGACAGTTTGCGAGTCATTTACTTTAAAGTTCGAGCCGCATTGTGAATCATAGGCTTTGAAGTCTAACATCAAGTCATAAACTTTGACGTCTGAGGCGATTTTTTGAAACCTAGGCTTTGAAGTCAGGGATGAGACACGAGTCATAAACTTTGCAGCCTGGGATGAGTTGTGAGTCATATGTCCTGAAGTCCAAAACCATTTGTGAGTCAAATTTGAATCAAATTGTAAAATAAAGGCTTTGAAGTATTATCCAAGTTACAAAAATCTCAAAGCTTTGAAGGTACAAGTCATAAGCTTTGAAGTCTGAGACGAGTCAAGCTGTGAATCATATGCTTTGAACACTGAATCAAGTTGAGCTACAGGCTTTGAGTTATGAATCATAAGCTTTGAAGTTCATGAATCACGTGTTTTGAAGTCAGAGTTTAGTATTAATCTTTAATGTCCAAGACGAGTAAAGGAGTCAGAAGTTTTGATGTTCGAGCCAGGTTAATGTTATGAGTCTTAGACGTCAAAGTGCAAGGAAAGTTCTAATCTCTGAAGTTTGAGAAGAGTTATGAGTCATATTCTGAAATCTGAGTCAAGTAATGAATCATAAGCGTTGATGTCTGAGTCATGACCTTCGGATGTTGAGTCAAATTGCACGCTGAAAGCGTTGGAGTCTGAGTGAAGATGCTGAGGGTCTCATGTTATGATTATGAGAGTTGAATCCCCATCTCTGCATGGCCCTGCTGTAGAAGACCATCAGTAACAACGCCTTCCTAACAGCCTTCAAACCAATAACATCTCGCCACATCTGTCTCTGGAGTAATTATGTCTTGAAATGGCCCTTTGCTCGATTATGGCCCCCTCAAGTCCAATTATACTGCACACAAGGATAATCTGATCATCTTGTTGCGCTTATGTTCAGGAAATTCAAGTTATTTATTCGAGATCTGAGAGAGGACCCTGGCTAGGTTCATTATCATGTTAAAGAGCGGTTCAAAAGGACATGCTTTAACATGCTTTATACTTTAACTGTAAGTCCAGAAAAAGTCTGTTCGTGACTGGAAGCTGTAGATGCATAGAAAAGGTACTAATTAGAACAGTACGAGGTGGTAATTATTAAGAGCTGACAATAAACATCATGCTAGAAGCACACATGGCATCACAGCTGTCTTTTTTTTTTTATTAAATTACATTTTAATTCAATTACTATTTGGGCTCATTTAGAAATTATGTTTTCTTATGAAATAAGTAAACTGAAAAAGGGTTCTTAGCTCTTGTTAGTACATTTTATGATCACTGGCAAATAATGGGGAAAGGATTCTGGATAATTGTCTTCATACAGTGAATTCCCCAAGGGTCAATTTTGGAAAACTGGGCCAATTAAACTATTATATTGCAGATTTCTTTTTGGAATATAACATAACAAATCTAGATAGTTATTCTCCCCAAAAGAGGGAAATAAAGATCTAGCATCTTTAATCAGCATACAGGTTGAGATCATCATCCACCAACATTTCTATCCCCTGGTAGAATTTCGAACCACCTGGTCCGAATATACTTCCTTTTTTAAAAAATATCCTTCAGCAGAACATTTCCTTTTGTTTTTTTTTTTTCTTTTTTTTTTACCATTAATGCGAAATTAAACCATAGCTTACAAGGAAATGTTAATCATCATCACTGAATAAACAACTAACACCATGCCTTGTGCTCTGGCTAGACATTCTTTTTTTCCCTTTCATCCTGCAAAAGTGTTTTTCATCAAAGCTTCGGTGTATTGTCTCGTTACATGAAAGGCAACGAGTAATTTTCAATCATAATTAGGTTACCAACAATGAGCTGAGTGCGTATTGAATCTCGCCCAGCCAGGACTCTCCATTGCTGAGTAAAAAAGAAAAATGATTTTCTGTAAAAAGCCACTCTGAAAAATAAAGTGAAATGGATTCATATCATACTGATCGAAGGTGACAGCATACTATTGAAGGGTTGCACATCCATAAGTGTATGTGTTTCTAAGCCTTTCTGAAATACGTTAAATATGTCTCTTTTCTTGATGAATACTGAGCTAGAGAGAAAATATGAGGTGAGAAAAGAGAGGTGGTGAGAGGTTTGTTGGTAATTCTCATATCTACCACAGTTATGGCTTTTTATGCCTTAATGGCCATCCATTTTAGCAGCGTCCAGAATATACCCTGCCATTTAAATCAACCGGAGGGAGACTGTGGAGTGGATAAAGTGTATATATCACTAGAGTGAAAGGATTCATCAAGGTCTGGGCCCAGCAGCACTGAAATTCAAATAATAATAGCTAAATGAAAGAGAGAGGGAAAGACGGACGGTCAGACAAAGTAAAAGATACAAATAAAACAGGAGACACGTGTCGGGTGGGCAAATGTAAATGTGAATGGTATCGTATTTCCATCAGCAGTTAGATGTATTACTCAAAGGCCTAGCACTGGGATTTAAATTCACAACCATCAAAAAACACACCAGCCAAGTTCACGGAATTATAACGGACAAAAATATTCGGCATATGTGCAGTTTAATCCTCTCAGCACTTTTCACCAAAATAAAAAAAAAGTCAAGCTCTTCTTTTTCTGCAGGTTTTGTGCTTCCCAGATTGACTATATCCTTGAGTTAATTGAGAAGTGAAATAAGATAATTGAATGAAAGTACGTGAGGGTCAGTTACGCAATGGCTTAATAGTACTGTAAGCAACCATGTTTAGTGTTCGTCACAGACTGTTGATTGTCAATCAAAAATGAACCAAACACATCAACCGTATCAAATGCTTGTGCAACTTTTATACTTGGGTTGAAAGTCACTGAACTCTAAGTTATGTTCCGTATCATGCTGGAGATAGGGTCTGATAAAGTGGGGTACGTTTTGGTGGCCAGATTCAATTCAGTTCATTGCTGAAATTCTATGAAGCTCTTAAAGGGTGAACATACTTGTTATTGCAGTGACTGAAAGAGTAAGGTCAACTAAGAATGAGAAAGGATAAGAATAAGCCCAGGAACGCTGGTTTGTGTCCATGTGGTTTCCAACTCACAAAAACATACTGGTAGCTGCAGGAAGTTTGACTACACTTGGCATGAATGAGTGCGTGGATGGTGTCCTTTGATTAACTGGTGCTCTATTAAGGGTGTATTCATCCAAAGGGCGTGCAAATCTTTGCACTTGGTGGTTAACCAAGATCCGTTTGTGAATCGAATGGCTTTTAGCAATGTCATGGTGGAAGAGTTATGTGCCATCTAGTGGCATGTCCAAAGTATGCATATGATTGAAAATCCTGCCCCTTGGCCTTTTCATATTATTCTTCACACAAGTGATAGTGATTCTGTGCATTTTGCAGTGATGTTCATTAATTTGATATTTATCTCCCTGCGTCCTAGCTGTCAGTTTATGCTTCGATAGTCTCGGCTGTAATCTAAGGATACATGAACCTCCCAATAGCTCCTGCCATGATTATAACTTAATTTGAATTTAACTGAGTTGTATCTGACACAGAAAATCGTATGGACTGAAAAGTAGCAGGATTTCATCCAACACTATAGCTCGGATGACTGACCTCTTCCTCGATAGGAGACTGACTAAATTGCTGAACGTCTCTGTGGAGATTTTTAGTAAGCTGGTTATTATTTTTATGCTTAATCATGAAGGTCATTTTTTTTTCTCAAACCCTGATCTCCCTTAGGCCACCTGGTCATTGTAAAGAAAGTGTCCTGATGGCAATACATTACCATCACACACCCACAGGAATAAAATTAATTGTCCTGCAATAACAGCTGTGTTTTTGGCCACACAGCAAAAAATAAGACATTAAACAGCAATATACAGAAAATAAAAGAACTAAATTCAAATGAAACAATTAAACGAGTGCTTTTTTAAGAGCTCATAGATATGCTACAGCACTCTGATTTCTGCCCCATTAATCCTTGTAATACAATAGTGTGTGTGTGTGTGTGTGTGTGTGTGTGTGCGTGTGTGTGAGAGAGAGAGAGACATGGCCATTGTACTGCAGTTTCAGTACAATGGCAGAAGTTGTTAGAGGGATTTTTAAGCTATCCACTATTTTGTGTGGTTTAAAGTGTTTAGGTATGCTTATTTACAAGAACAGACATGCTAACAGCTAGTAATATAATTAGATTTATCTTATCAAAAAATTCGTAGATAATTCTGAGATAGCGCTGACATTGCTGAGGTAAATCAGGTAATTCTGAGGTGATTCGTAGTGAACTCTGATGCAAATAAAGAAATTCTGGGGTAAATCAGGTAAGTGTTTAGCTAATTCTTTGCTATTTCTGAGGTAAATAATGCAATTCTGTTGAAATCTGTAGGTAAATCTTCAACTTTGTGGTAAATTAGGATTTGTGATTTGTTATACTGATTTGATTCTTACCTAATTCTGATGTAAAGAAATCAATTCTTTGGTTCTTAGCTCATACCGAGGAAAAGCGGGCAAACCTGAGGTCATTCAGGTCATTCTGAGGTAAATCAGGTAATTCTATGGTCATTCTAAACTAATTCTCAGGTCAATCAGGTAAGTCTTTGGTGATTCTTAGTGAATTCTGATGTCAATAATCAGAATTCTGAGGTAAATCGGGTAAATCTGAGGTAATTCTTAGCTAATTCTGAGGAAAAGTGGGCAGACCCGAGGCCAATCAACCAATTCTAAGGGAAATCAGCTAATTCTGAGGTAAACTGGGTAATTCTAAAGCAAATTTGGTCATTCTGAGGTAAATTAGGTAATTCTATGTTAATTCTAAACTAATTCTGAGGTAAATCAGATAAGTGTATGGTGATTCTTAGTGAATTCTTATGTGAATAAAGTAATTCTGAGTTAAATCAGGTAGTCCTGAGCTAATCCAGCTAACTCTGAGGTCATTCTTAGCTCATTCTGAGGTAAAACGGGTAAACGCGAGACCATTCTAAGGTAAATCAGGTCGTTCTAAAGTAAACCAGACAATTCTACAGTAATTCTAAACTAATTCTAACTCTACTTCTGGTAATTCACACAATTTTTGGTAAAGTCTAACTAATTCTGAGGTAAATCAGGCAATTATGAGGTAACTGTTAATTCTTAAGTAATTCTCAGGTAAATCAGGAACATCTGAAGTAAATTGTGTAATTTTACTTTAGTTATTCTGAGGTAAATATGTGGCAAATTGAACAATTGTGAAGTAGAACCTGTAATTTTCAGATAAATCTAAATTAATGTCTTCAACAAAAGGACATGCTTGCTTGTTACAAATTTGCTAAGCATGCTTTGTGTCATGCCTGCCTCCGACACCCAAGAACACTCGGGCACTAGGACTCCTTCCCCGGAGTAGCTGCAACCAATCTTCACCACACCCGCATCACAGACTATATATACACTCACTCTCACTCTGTTTCTCCGCGAAGCAATAGTTTGCCTATCTGCCGAGCGTTTACTTGTATTATTGAGTATCTGTTTATGACCTTTGCCTGCCTATCCCGTTTACGACTTTGCCTGTTTTGTATTGTTTGCTCGATCGTTTGACCTCTGCCTGTTTCTGACCACGATATTGTCTCGCTGTTCATCTGTACTTCTGCCTGATAAAGTATCGGATCTGCACTTGTGTCCTCGTCTGCTGAGGTACCGGACACTAAGGGACAACATTATTAAGCAACACTGGAACAGAAGAAGCTACAAAGCTTTTCTTCATAGAAAAGACCTTAAACATCCCTGTCAGTACAACTTATTCGATAATATGCAAGTGGAATGTTCATGGAACCGCAACTAATCCTCAGCGGACAGGAGCACCATGCAGGATTTCACTACACACTTTCAGACTAATGATATCAAAGTTGTGACAGAAGCCAGCAGTGACTCATAATGCAGGACGACCTGAAAGCAGCAAGAACAACATTTACACAGAAAACAATAAGCAATCAATTGCAACACAATCATCTGCATGATCACATCCTACACAAAACTCCTCTACTAAAAAAGAAGCACAGAGATATGCATCTAAATGCATTTTGAAAAAATATACAATAATTTGGAACAATGTACTCTGGTCAGATGAAAAAAAAAATAGAACTCTAGCAATAACTCATACATCATGTGCTGAAGTATATGAAGTATGAAAGTGAGGCAACGTCTCTGCTTTTGATTCTGGGGAATCACACCATCAAAGGAAACATAAATGGAGCAAAGTTCCAGAAAATCTAATAGGAGAATTTAATCTCATTGGACAAGAAACGGAATCTAGGGAGAAGTTGGACAGTTGAACATAATAACAACCCCAAACATAAAGCCAAAATAACCCTAGAAATCCTAACCAATTTCTTAACATGAATCCCACTGAAAAACTATTTAAGATTTTGAAATTATGAGTCCATCAGTGGGACCCTTTAAACCTTTCGGAATTGAAGACGATTTTCCAAGAGGAATGAGCCAAAATGTAACTACAATGCTGCATATGATATCTCAAAGCTGTAATTCCCAACAACAATTTTGCAACAAAACACTAAAATCGCTCATTTTTGACAACAAAACATTTTTATGCATACAAATACATACTTTTTTTGGTCATGATAATAAACAGAAAGTCAAAAGGATATTGACTGGAAGCGTATTAAATAATAAAAAAGAAATGTCCCAATACATACACTACCAGTCAAAGGTTTGGACACCTTCTCTTTCATAGGTTTTTCTTTTTTTGTTGTTTTCTACATGGTGAAACAATACTGAATACCTCAAACTATGAAGAAACGCATATACTGAATTATGTAGTAAACAAAAAAAGTGTAAAAAAAACCCCAAAACAAAATATGTTCTTCAAAGTAGCCACCATTTAGCGTGATGATATTGTGGGCATTTTCTTACCCAGCTTCATGAAGTCGTCACCTGGAATGCTTTTCAGTGAACAGGTGCGCCTCGTTAAACGCTTATTAGTG
>JAQMYM010000003.1:21371791-21417376 GCA_030014255.1 Parauchenoglanis ngamensis
GTGCTCCGGTTTCCTCCCACAGTCCAAAGACATGCAGATTATGTCAACTGGCTACTCTAAATTGCCCATAGGTGTGAGTGCAAGCGTGTGTGGTTGTTTGTCTGTGTTGGCCCTGTGGTGAACTGCCGACCTGCCCAGGGTGTACTCTCGCCTGAAGATGCTTGGATTGGCTCCAGCTTCCCCACGACCCAGACGGATAAAGCAGTATAGATAATGGATGGATGGATGGATGGATGGAAATTCTACAGGTATTTATACATAAAGATGCATATGTCAGGGCACATTTCCAAGGTAATAGATAAACAAAGAGAACATTATGTCAGATGAATCATGACAGCTAAGCAGTTTTCATGCATAAAGCACAGTAAGTACAAGAGAAACAAGGACAAGTACTGTATGTTGTGGGCTTATGCTAGCTTATCCTACACAGGTCAGAACATCAGAGAATACACTTATGTCCACCATGAACTCATCATATCATTCCTAATCACTGGCCCTACTGGTAAATCCATCATATTAGGATTTCCTTGAATGCAACCCTACCCTCATAACATAACATAACATAATACTCAGATATCTAGGCAGGACAAGGAATTCACCAAGAGGTCAGAATCCTGTGTTAGGGTTAGTGTTAACCCTCACCCTGCCTCAGCTGGCAGAAAATTGGACCCCTACAGTGCATATAATCTGGTACATTTTTGGGAGGGTGATGAGTGGAAGTCAGCCTTTAGCACCACCTCTGGCCATTTTGAGTACTGCATCATGATATATGGGTTATCCTATGCTCCAAGTGTCTTTCATTGCCTCATAAATGGAATGTTAAGAGATGATTAGAAAATTCATGATTGCATACATTGATGATATCCTGATATACTCACCAAGCCAAGAGGAGCATATAAACCATGTCAAGAAGGCCCTGCCCGATCAGCTTGAGAATCAGCTATATGTCAAGGGTGAGAAAGGTGAGTTTCATGTAACCCAAGTATCATTCCTGGGATATGTCATTAGCCATAGGGGGTCTACACTGATGAAGGGAAACTCACTGCTGTCACCACTTGACCCACACCACAAAATTTTTAGGATTTACAAATTTCTACAAACACTTCATAAGAGGTTTAAATTCAATCACGGTGCCAGTCACAGCCCTGTTGAAGAAGGTTCCAAAGAAAATAATATGGAATCATTCCATGGAGGAAGCTTTCTCTGGTCTGAAACAAGCTTTCAGGACCAATCCCATCCTTAAGCACCCTGATCCTACGAAACGTTTTGTTGTTGAAGTGGATGATTTTGAGACTGCTGTTGGGGCTCTCCTGTCACAGCTCTTCAGTGAGAGATTCAAGCTCCATCCTGTCATTTTCTATTCAAATAAGCTGACACCCATGGAAAGGAATTACAACAGCTGCAACTGTGAACTTCAGGCTGTCAAGTTAGCTCTGAAGGAGTGGTGTCACTATCTTAAGGAAGTGGCTCACCCCTTCACCATCTTCACAGATCACAAGAATCTTGAGTACCTAAAGGCTAGCAAGCAACTGAACTCACATCAGGCTCATTGGGTACTGTTCCTTGCAAGCTTCAGTTTCAAACCCTGCTACAGGCCAGGTTCTAAATCACTAAGGCTGACTCATCATCACATCTTCACCCCACAGAGCTTTCCTATCCAACCCACAAGCCCATCCTACCTCCTGCCTGCTTCCTAAATGCATTCACGAGGGAATTCAACAATCAAATTGGCAACACTTTAATGTAACATGTCCCGGAGAACAGTCCCAATTGAACTTTCGATCCACCAGATTACATACTCGACTCATCACATGGGCACATAGCACTCCTGTGACTGGCCACCCTTTCACTCAGGTGACACCCAGCTCCCCGAGACTCTACCAGCAATAGACAGAAGGGGGACGAGGATTAGTGAGTGTCAGAGCCACTTTCCAGAATGAAACAAGGAACATTTGAGAATACATCAAGAAGATGGCCCCCCAAGACAAGCTGATGAAAGAGTGTCTCGGGCAGCAGAAGACAGAAGATGATGAGGAGGATGAGAAAGCATCATTTGAAAACCAAGCCCCTCCATGGAATGAACCACCAGCAGATAGAAGAACTGGTTGACATCAGGAAATCCTACCAGAGGCTAGAAAAAGCAGGCCTGAAGGACAGCACAGAGGCTCTGATCATGGCAGCACAAGAACAGGCCCTAAGCTCCAGATTGGTAGAGGCATGGGTCTACCACAGTAGGCAGGACCCAAGGTACAGGCTGTGCAAAGATACCACTAAAACTGTCCAGCACATAGTAGTTGGGTGCAAGATGCAAGCTGGATATCCAAGCTGGAACAGCATATAATGAAAGGCATAACCAAGTGGCAGGAATAGTGTACAGAAGCATCTGTGCCACGTATGGGCTAGAAGTTCCCAAGTCCCAATGGGAAACACCACTGAAATCGGTTGAGAACAACAGAGCTAAGGTCCTGTGGGACTTCAAGTTCCAGACAGATAAGCAGCTACTGGCCAACCAACCAGACATAGTGGTGGTTGATAAGGAGCAGAAAACAGCAGTAGTGATAGATGTGGCTGAATCCCAGCTGACAGTAACATCAGAAAGAAGGAGCATGAGAAGATCAAGAAGTGCCAAGGCCTGAAGAAACAACTGGAACAGATGTGGAAAGTGAAGTCCAAAGTGATCCCAGTAGTAATAAGAGCATAAGAGTGGCTACAACAGATTCCAGGCACAACAACTGAGGTCTCTGTCCAGTAATGTGCAGTTTTATATATTTGCTATTTGTAAATCTATTCTTCTTCTTCCACTTCTATTTCTTCTTCTTCTTCTTCTTCTTCTTCTTCTTCTTCTTATTAAATGACCAGTATGTAAGACTTACAGCCAAGTGTTTAAAATGGCTACTGCAGTCCAGATTCACATTATTGGAGAGAGTCTTCTCCCCTCGCCCCTCCTCCCCAGACTTGAAGTTCACACTAGTAGCCAGGTTGCGGACACTGAACCACTGAAGACGAGAAAACAGAGCAGGGTAAAAAAAAAACAGATAGGCGGCTTGGCACAGGAAGACACGTATGTGCTAAACAACACCATGCAAAGTCATAGAGGGAGCAGAGTCCTTAAATACAGAGTCTGTAATCAGCCGAAATGCAGAACAGCTAATAACAGAACAGCAGTGCAGCCTGGGCCTGTAGTCCAGCGCGGCGAACACGGAAGCAGCCGCTCGGTCACACCAAGCATGGGTTGGCGCTCAGGAATGTCCATGACATTAACTAGCAGTTAACTACATACATACCTAGCCCACAGCTCCAAGAATCTGGAGATGGACAAATGTTGCTAAATTTAGCAGATGATGTATATCATAATCATATCATATTCATTTTTGTAGTAGTGGCTTACTGCTACTTTACTATATACTGGCTGTAGCACTGTTGTTGGAGAAGACGGTATTTCAACTTATCATGTTTCCTTAATTTTCGATGATGTATTATGGTCAATTTAATTTGTTACAATCAATAAATTACATATTGGTCCTTTAATTAATTTATTTTAAACACAGATATGGGATTTATATCTTGATTTATGATTCTATTTGTGTGATTTTTAGCAAAAAAAAAGAAAAGAAATATGACTTGATTCAACAGTTCTAGTGCTATTGCTCATCAGCTGACAAATGATGCGTTTGTGTGTGTGTGTGTGTGTGTGAGAGAGACCCTGGGTCTTGCGTCTTCCACCAATTGTTCCATGTTTTATACAAAAGAAGGTGTCATGACCTGGGACGGAGGCATGCTAGTGTCAAATTGCTTATGAAAGAAATACAGCTGAAGGTTAGCAGACATATTCCCTTGTTCCATAACAAACACTGTGTTGACAGAAAAAAAGGGCACAGCTGCCGTTTTACGACTAAAGGAACGCCATTTAGAACAACAACAACAACAAAAAGCGTAAAGTCTTCGCTCCTCCTCAGCTTGTAGGCTGTGTGTGATGTTAATTTACAATAAACACATGGAAAATCTTTACCGAAGGTCTATAGTGTGGATGTGTGGCTTTGGAAGAGGCTTTTTTTTATGAACCCACGCACCAGTTCATGTGATAAAAGTAGGCTGTGAAATTAATTAACACACTTAATTAACACTTAACACTTAACACACTTGTCTCATGAGAAATTCGGTGAGATCTCAGGCATCATGTCAGGATCATTAACGATTCGTAAACATAATCTGTTCTGTTGTGTATAATCCGTTAATATGAAAGAAGGTTTACTGTAGTTGATTTGACGATTAGCATGATGTCTTTTTGTTCTTAATATACATCTTTTTCAGCCGTGTGTTACTGGATAAATGTAAGTTATATTGTTTAATAAGGAAAGCTGAGTCACCAAATCATAATCTAAATAATCACCAGGAGGGGGCGCTGTTTTACAATGCTGATTGGTTCAAATCACATTTTCTGCTCGAAGATAGCAGATTATTAATGTAATATACATTATAACAATTTTCGAATTTAGTTTTGTTCCACTACATGTACATACAAAAGACCACATCATCAACAACAACAACAACAACAAGTCAATGAGGAGGTGGTGTGATGAAACAAGTTAGTCACATCATAGATTACGTTATAGCAGCTACAGACCTTACAAGGTACTGACACAAATGATAAATATCTCACCACATCAACGATTACACACATTTTTAAAACCCCTTTATGGGCAGCATCCACCTATTTAAATTATTCCTACAGAAATGATAATATATTAGACAGAGTGCATTAATAGAAACTTCTGATTGACAGAAAATTAAATCAACACCTCCTAACCAATCAGAATCCAGACCACAACAGCGCTATGGAGCAACACGAAGCATCTAGAAAGAAGTTTTGGGGTTTTTTTGTTTTTTTTTGGGTGGCTGTGCCATTCTTTACCATTTTTTAGCTTTTAATATCATTGTTATTATTTAAAATATGAACTTTTGGTTTATAAACAATCCATCAATTAAACATTCATTTATAACGCGGTATAATCGTACAAATCATAATACGCTTATGAACCTAGGCGCTATTAAAAACAATACGATAAAAAATGAGCAAAACAAAAGCTAATTTCAAATCAAAGGGTGTCATGTACATAATAACACTGTTTAATCTATTCTTGTGTCAATTATGAACATACACACATATGTAGACCACACTGCAGGATATTATAAAAGTGATAAAAAAGCATTATCAGACGACTCCACTAGGGGGCGGTACAAGCCTGGAAACATGAAACACATTCCGTCTCCTGTATCAGATCCTGTAATATGAGAGATATTCTGTAACGGGTGACAAATATGTGTTAAATTGATGCTCCCGTTTATGTCATTCATCATTACATCATCGTTACTATATATTTTCCGGCATCTTGATCATTTAACATCCATATAACAAAGTCTGTTACTGTTACTGAATCCACCGGCCAAACAACACACCACACACCATGTTGCAACCCATAATGCAACAGTGAGCATGTCTCACTGAGTCATAATGAGACTGATGATGCACCAGATTCAAGAGGGGAAACTCCTCCATGGAGAAAACAACTGAAGAGATGTAGCATTTAGGAATAAAAGGCAAAAGGTTTTCAGTGACATTCAAATAATCCAGTTAAAAAAATCTTTTGTGATTTAGAGGTAAGATTTATTACCAGTAAGGGAGATGAAATAAAGATTGGTGCAATTCGTGATGAGGAGGTTGTTTGTCGGCTTTGGAGGCAGGAAATTAAGAGACATTTTGAGCTGTTTGTACAACAACTGTATGCAGCAACAGTTAAAGAGAGATGTCAAATTGTGTACCAGGAAAGGACTCCAAAAAATCATATAAAACCAGTTCAATGGGTAATAAACCTGTCCAATAGTTAATAAAATCTTTCAAGTGGGTAATAAACTTTTCCAGTGGTTAATAAAACCAGTCTAATATTGAATAAAAACAGTCTAGTGGGTATTTAATTAGTCAAATGGTTAATAAACAGTTTCATGGGTTAATAAAAGCACTCTGCTTTTTTATAGATGCAGTCTAATGGGTAATAAAACCAGTACAGTGGTTAATACAACATTGCATTTTAACAGATATAGTCTAATGGGAAACAAATTAGCCCAATGTTTAATACAAACTAGTCCAAAAGGGGTTAAATTTGTCCATTGATTAAGAAACTACTCCAGTGTTTCATGAAACCAGTACAATGGTTAATAAACTAGTGCAGTGGGTACTTAACCAGTCCAATGTTTAATAAACCAGTCCAATGGTTAATAAACTAGTCCAGTGGGTACTTAACCAGTCTAATGGTTACTGAACCAGTACAATGGATACTGAACCAGTCCAATGGGTACTGAACCAGTCCAATGGTTAATACACTAGTCTAATGGGTACAAAACCAGTAGAATGGGTACTAAACCGGTAGAATGGGTACTAAACCAGTCCAGTGGTTAATAAACTAGTCTAATGGGTATTAAAGCAGTCCAATGGGTACTAAACTAGTCCACTGGTTAATAAACTAGTCTAATGGGTAATAAACCAGTCCAATGAGTGCTAAACTAGTCCAATGACAAATTGGTCCATTGGTAAATCAACCAGTCCACTGGGTACAAAACCGGTCCAGTAGTTAATAAACCAGTCCATTGGTTAATAAACCAGTCCAATGTTTAATAAACTAGTCCAATGGTTAATAAAACCAATCTCAACTTCATTGAACAGATATACAGTCATATCATGAGAGAAAAAGAGTTTATCCTGACCGGGTTAAATCTCATCCTGTTGGTTTTTGATAAATGAACTATTTGACCCTGCTGTAAGGGCTTATTTGTCATAAGTGAAGGTGCTTTAAAATGTGCCCTTTGTCTGCAGGCACGACACTCATACGGCCAACTGCAAAAATAGAATAAACTGTCACTTTATCCACAACTTCTGTGTCCAGCTCCACTGGTTAACATTAGATAGTAGCATAAATGGAACTCTACCATCACAGAAACTGCATGTTTATTGTTTCTGGTGTAAAATAAGATTCCCTATCCTCACATTTAACTGCCTACACAGACAGGCTGTCCTTTTACAGTACGAGCTGTGACTGTCCAGAGCAACTGCTGAAGAGTGCTGTAATTATCTCGTCATGTTCCAGCCACTCTGATTATTCAGTTTGGAAAAAAATGCGTGGTGGAACAACTCGCCATGACCACATGCAGATTTCTGTGCTTAAAATGTACGGAAAAAAAGAAAGAAAGGAAGAAAGAAAGAAAGAAAAAGAAAAACCTAAAATCCAATAAGAGGAAATATCTGAAAATTGAGTACTTTGGTTTTCGCTGGTCCATCATACATAATAATAATAATAATAATAATAATAATAATAATAATAATAATCCTTAATCATTTTAATAGCTCAATATTCTTAGCTTTCTAAAAAGCCTCTACTTGGATCTCTTTTTCTAGGGTTCAACATATCTTCTTAGAAAAACGTGTTCCTTATGGGTTCCTTTAACGTGCTTCACTTTTCTAAAAGGCATTTCCTCTAAAAAGGAACCTTCCTGTTGTATGATTCTAGATGCATTATTAGAAAAAAAGGTGATTCTTCCATGGTTTTCAGCGAGTCAAAGGTTTTATTGGGAAAAAACAAACCCTTTCTATTTTAGGGTTGTATGGATACTCTCAGAACAAAAAGTCGCCCTTAGGAATGTTTGATTATTTAAAGGTTCTCCGGATAGTTCAAAGTTGTTGGCTTTCTAAAGCGGTTCTACCTGAAGCCTTCTTCTAAAAAGAGCCTTTAACAAAATTAAAGAGCATAAGGAGTTAACAAAATTACTCCTATGCCCACTGATGTATGTAAATGAACAAAACTAAACATTCTGTCTCTGTAGATATCAATATCGCAGAAATATTTGCCGTTAAGTCAGGAATTAATATCATAAATGTAAACGCTGCCCAGAATTTTTGCACTTTAAGAAGATTTAAAATTTCTTTAATTCATGACGTCTTGATCGTCTCATACTCCCTAAATACGCTCATGACTGATATATAATTGCACCGGTTTGTTCATCCTATGATACAGACACTAAATCACTGCAGCAAGTTATTTTCCAAATATAATCAGCTCCTTGGAGAGTAAAAGCTTCAGTGGCACGAACCTCCCTTCATTAAAATGTCACCTTCACATCGCATTTGACCCCAGAAATCTTAACAAGGAACTTGTAGCAGAATCTTAACAAGGAACATCATTTAAAGAAAGATTTTGGTAACTAATGTGTCCTTTCATGGTTTTTGTTCCATGAAATAATGTTATTTACCTCACTATTTTATATAACATTAACACATGAGTAATGTTGGTTAAATGATGCTTGTGTTTTTCTTTTTAAACCAATCAACTTAGCAAAGTAATTAACATTATTTATTCCATCTCTGAGTAAAAGTGGGTCCATGGTGAGCAAAATGAGTTATTACCTTAATTAAGATGTTCTTGGTGGTTTATGTTAGACTGCTGATTATTAATATCCATAATAACAAGCTGTTATTCTAGATATTTAGATTTGATGTTGTGGAATGTCCGTGAAGCAAGATCCCTCATCGTCTTTCTCTCTATTGAAGATATTAAGACAAAATAAAAAAAATTGTAGTTAAGCTATTACATTCACCTTAAAGTCTAAAATCATCTGTTACTGATGCTACAAAGCGCTGACTCTGGAGACCCCTTCCATAAATGATAAATAAACGTCTTCTCACCATACCAACAACTGCACATTTTTCTTTGGGTAAATAACAACACATTTAAAAAAAAATGTATTGTTTTTTAGATCATTACATGTTTAGTATTAGCCTTAGATTATGCGAAGCGTTCGAAGTTCATTGTTACTATAGAAACAAGAACAGAGCACGAATATAAACTGCCTAATATAACCATGTGGTTCATACTTCAGAAAACGAATCAGCACTTGTTATAGTATAAACACGAGTTAATAAACCTGTTCATAGTTTAGTGATGCTGAACTTTATGGCTAAGTGATCCTTGGTGTTACTGTAAGTCATTAGTTTTATTAATAAAGCAGTTTTCTGAGCCTCACAAAAAAAAAAGAACTGTTCTAGCTAATCGATTTTTAAATTACTTAAAGGAGACATGATATACCCCTTTTCTACAAGTTGACACAGTTCCTTAAGTCTTAATAAAATGTCCATAGCATGCTTTGGCCCAAATACGGTAGTGATTAAGCACCACAGCTCCTTCTTACCCTGTCTAAATAGCCCCGTTCAGAACGGTCGCTTTGAGTGCCTGTTCCTTTAAATGATAACGAGCCACCGCTCCCCCCACCCCCCTTTTCCTCCAGCCAATCAGGTAGCACTTTCCTCATGAATATTCGTGACGTTTCTCAAGCTGTGAGTGGAGATTCTCAGATTGGGGGTGGTATTATTCTAATCAGCTCCCCTTGTGACATAGAAAGGGGGGCTAAATCTGAAGCACGTGTTTTCTGAAACAGCCAGCCCGAAAGAAACCGAAATGATTCATAATATGTCTCCTTTAATGTTTCCAAAGTAAAATGAAACCGTAATTACAGCATGAGTATACATTTTAAAATGGCAGCCGAACGTCATCGCACTGTATGCAGTGAGGGCGTGGCAAGTTCACGGACGTGTACTTCAATTAAAAACCAAAAACAAAACTTAATTAAAACAAATATTGTGTCTCATTTCCATCCCAAAAGAGAGAACAATCAAAATTTCAGTGACAGCTAAATAAACAGCTCCTTTGTTCACACAATGTCACGCTGCGGTGTGTACAAAGACGTAACAAACGTTAAATCTGCACCAACTAACGCCCACACTGGATAAAAAAAACAAAACAAGAAAAAACACAAACACGCAGATTGAGCCGCTGTTAAATAGACAGTGTGTAAAAGCGTGTCACGTCCTGTTGTGTATAAAACAATGGCTGAGGATAAAATTACATCATCACATTTACTCTGCACTCTGTGGGAGAAAGATGGGCTTTTTATATGTGTCATTTAGAGAGAAACAGACACAAACAGTGAGAATAAACAAAGAGAGAGAGACAGCGCGCCAGACCGAGAGAGAGACAGTTCTTACACTCTAGCCCATTATCTGCCATGGTGAGGAAGGGATATACAATGCAGCAATGGAAAAGGTACAAACTCTTATTTCTTTCTTCTTAAAACGCAAGTTAAGTTCTCAAATCTGATTGGTCAGAATTTGGTTTCTAATATCGACAATCAAACCAGCTGTTTTATGTTTACGGATTAAAAAAGTGCTGCTATCTATCCAATAATTACACATTTGATGATACGGTGAGATTTCTTTTTGAACTGTCTCCAGTTTCAGAACGTTTGATGTAACTACAGATATAAAACATGTGACACACTTTGGAATAACACACTTTGGATTGTCCTGGTTCAGGTTTTATCAGTAACTTTATTTTTTGTATTGATTATTTTCATGTTATTACAAGGCTCATTCGAATACTCGATTCTGATTGGCCGATTACGGCATTCCGCGTTCTGTTTAACTAACTACAGGAGTTCTACTTGTAGCCCTTTAGATGAATAAAGGTTCTTGGCTTCTTAAAAGTGAATCTAGTTAGAACTTGGAACATTCTCTATTTTCTATTTTTCAGTTTAAAGCGGTTAAAGTTTCTTGGCTCTTTAAAATGTGATTTTGGTCTTCAAGGTTTTCAGGCTTTTTTTGGGGGGGGGGATAATTAAAGGTTCTTCGCTTTCTAAAATGGAGCTATTTGGTGCCTCTTTAAAATAAGCAGTTCTACATCCACTTAGGAAAAACCATGGAGTTCTTTAGATAGTTGAAAGTTCTTTAGCTTCCTCCAAGGGGCTCTTCTTCAAACTAGGAAGAGGGAAATCATCTGTTTTAGGGTTCTACAGGTGCTCTTAGGAAAAAAAAAAAAAAAAGGGTCCTTGGATCGCTATATGTTCTTGGACGTATGAACGAAATGGGTTCTAATTGGAACCTTCTTGGAAAAAGCAAACTGTTCCGTTGTAGGGTTCTACATACATTTTTTTTTGGAAAAGGGGGTTCTTAGATAGTGCAATGTTTTTATCTTCCTAAAAGAGGGTTCTACTTGGAAATTAGAACATTATTTAAAATGGTTCTGTATACACAATATACATGTTCTTTGGAGAGTGAGAAAAAGTCTCTACTTGGAAAGGGTTCTGAAATGGTTTTTCGAGAGCTAAAGGTGTTTAGCTTCCTAAACAGGTTCCATGTTATTTTATTACATTCACGCAGTTTGTGTTCAATTATAAGACTTTATTATTCCCATGGCGATGGTAGTGAAATCGTTTATGGATCATAATCAGTGCTGAATCAAGTTTACGCACGTATTCATTTTTTTCACTGTAATCTCGGCACATTCAGACTGCATGCTCTAGAGAACACGGTTTGGTTCTCGCTTCCTGGTCAGAGAGCTCTGCCCTGTCACTGCTTACCCTCAGTACTGTTCTATATTTAAAACGGACAATATGTCTAGTGGGAACCCTTTAGACGCTGGGGTCAGGACTCTGAGATCCATGAGGCTTTGGCTAACACACTTGATGTGGAAAGTCTCTGAACGGAGCAGCAGGACCCAGCGGTAATTACTCCTCCTCTTAGCTGAAACGGCGACGCGACCTTCGCTATTATCAGAGATAAGAGAAGAGAATGGACGAGCGGAGAGATTAATCGAGCAAGATAATCAGGGAATTCAAATACCAAGAACTGTTTAGTACAAAACTGTGTAGAATTCCAGTCCGTCGGTTATTCGGCTGTACGCGCCCTCCACAACTATTGGCACCCCTTGTACAGATTAGTAAAAAAGGGTTAGAAACGAAGCCACCATTTGGTGACGTAGCTTCAAGTCACATATTCTTTTTTTTTTTTTTTTTAGAAAAATCTAACTTTTAATTGAAATAAATATGAAGAAAAATGATTTTCACCAAAAAGACATGTGCAACAATTATTAGCACCCCTGCGTGTAATACTTTGTACCAGCTCTCTGAAACTGAGTCTTCTCCTATAAGATTTTATAAGGATGGACAATCCAGAGCAGGGCATCCTGGACCATTCTTCTTTACAGAATCTCTCCAGACCCAAGGCCCTCTCTTGTGTACTCTCTTCTGGATTTTTTCTAAACCTTTTCACTAAAGGGTGCCAATAATTGTGTACTTTTAGTCCCTTTTCTCATTACGTTAACCGAGATACTTTTGTACAAAAATGCGAATTATTTATTTTGTTTCATTTTTTTCCTAATGAATAAGTTATTTATTCAATTATTTTATAATTATAAGATTTCTTTTTTAATACTTTTCCAAATATAATAGTCTACAAGACGTAAATGAACTGATTAAATATTTTAATCAAGTAAAAATTCGATAAATGCTAAATAAATATCTCTTTACAGGAAACGTTGTATCGTAGAAAATTGAACCCGATCCTCCTGACTAATCAGAATTGAGACTTCAACAGGAACAAAATACCCCGTGAAGCCTCCTTGAGTGAAAATTCTTCCTCAGCCTCCAGAGCCATCCTGCATCAGCGTCTGATTTCAGATGGAGACGTCTAATGGCTTTGAACGCCAGTCAATTCCGCCGCAGCTTCACGCGGCGGAATGCTAAGCAGCCTTTCAAACACGTGAATGGGAATTTAGCACGGACAAGAGAGCGACAAATACAGACAAAACCCCATCGACGAAGCAGGACGGGTTTGAGCAGAATACTGATGGCGCTTGTGAACCAGAAAATAAGAAAATATCCCTGTCAGTTCCTAGAACTAGCTGGAAAGATGGTATCAGCCTTATTGAGAATGTCATTTACTCGTTCCTTAAACTATGCATCACCTTTAAAGCTGTTTTTAATGCTGTGAAGGAACATCCTGACATTTCAGGGCATTGGTATTCCCGGGATGATCCTGTTACACTTTCAATCCACATCTGTCATGATGTTTTATTATGGAGATCGCATCACCTGGAGCGAGTCTTTTTCTTTCCTTTTTTTTTTTTTTTGTTTGAGGGCGGTAAGAGGAGGGGATTTCGTTGCAAGGTCGAAGAGTATGTTAAAATAAATACACGCCTTCCTGAGAAAACAGCTCTATTCTCTCAGATTGTCCTTCAGCCTACAGTGTATCACGTAGACTCGTCCGCTTGGACTATAATTGCATTCCACGTGCCACTCTACACCACGGCGCTGTCGAGTTCTGGATTCCGTTCAGTCCGAATTAACCAGCAGCTCAGACAAATCACGGGTTAATTTTAATGCTCGCTTAGCATGTTATTGTTTCTATAGCAACAGGCCTATAAGGAGTTGGTATGGAAGGAGTCTCTAGTGTCAGTGCTTTGTAAAGCTTTTGTACCATTTATCATCTTCCCAGGATGTGGTCTGGGAATCCAGCAGCTGTGAGCTCTGCATGCACCGCAAAAACATCGTCCCGGACTCTTCGCTACACGGCGAAATAAATAATCTTACGATGAAAGAAAGCTGTCCAGGAGTCTAGAGTAACGGCGAGCCTTTTGACCCGAGCTGTAAACAGGGAGAGTGCGTTTATTTTCTTTTGGATGGATGGGGACTTAATTTCCGAGCGTCAGTCATTCGGGTCATTAAACCAGTCATCCGTTTAAGCCTAGTGGGAGGAGAGGGTCTGTCTGACGGGTCAGATTTGTAGATCGGCGAACTGAAGACTGTGCTGTCCGGTATTGCCAAGGAGCAGCGTGTTCGTCATGCATAATGTAGCGAGCCTTGAGGAACACCATCGTTAGCACTGTCATTTGCTATGCGTCTGTAGACATCCATGCAGGAGATGCTATGTTAATGTGGGCATAGCCTTCAGATCATCCCCCTCACGAATAAGTGAAACATTTCCCTCTCTGCCAAATTTTCTCATTAGCTTGAAGCTGCCTGATAAGACAAAGAACGTGAATTATTAATTTTTTTTATTTCAGCATAATTACACATTTCCCATGCGGCGCTCCTGGCAGACCTTTAGCGGTGCACGTTTCCTGGATTCCGATGTGCAAAATCTCCATCAAAGATTGCTGAGAAATAGATGGATGGATCAAAAGATCTTTGTGCCTCTAGAAATCACTTTCTAAGTGTGCTTACACATGTACAGCATTTAATCCGTCTGAACGCCACCCTGGTGTGTGCTGGGTGTTAAGCTAGCTGAGAACGCAACAATCCCACCGCATCAGAAAAACAAGTTAGTGACGAAGTGACTCCGAATCGACTCACCTGCAAAAGCGAATCACAATTTGTAGACACGAGATGATCGACACCATATTTCTGACCAGTGGATAAAAAAGTTTCCCAACTAGCAACTTGATGACTAACGTAAAGTTCTTAAAGATCACGCTTCACACACACACACGGAATCCACAGATAAGCATTTTAATCAGGACGTCTTCTCAGTGTAAAAACAAAGCCGTAACAGTCGATCTCAGAGACTCTGATGAGGACAAATTCTTTTTAGAGGCTCCTCTCAAACGCCACGCTAATTAAAAAGGTCATTCTGGTATCCGAGGTTAATTATACGCTTTCACGTCTCTCTTCGCTTCATTTCGGGATTTAACGTCAACATCACGTAGAGAAAATGTACGCATACCGAACATGTCTTATCTGTGTTCTATGAATATGTAACGAAAAAACATTTCACACAAACGACTTCATGGCTGTTCTGTCTAAAAAAAAAACCCCAAAAAATTTCAGATGCTCTTTTCTTTGCTCTTCATAATTAGCACCAAGCAAATCAGTCTGACGTTGCAGTGTTTTTAGAAACGGATCGATTCCATTAGTTGAGTCCATGCATTTTCCTTAATTAGATTCAGAGTTTAAGAGATTTTTAAGAGTCCGTGTTTGTCAGACTACCTGATTCGTTCGAAAGACTCAACATGCTGTTAATCCACCCCTAGTATTAATAGAACAGGTGCATTTTGTATCCAAATGCTATACCTGTTAAATCGCACACTCGGAATATCCTTCCACCCCTGCTGCTATAATGTATTTCAATCAAGCAGAAAGCAATTTCATATCCTTGCAGCTGTGTTTTCTCTACAAGGGCTTCATACAACCTGCTGTGTATTAAAGGAGGCTTTACTGAATACCGTGTCCTACATTTCTACACCAGTGATGAGGATGGAGGACAGCCAAAGGCACAGACAAATGCCAAGGCATGAACCAAAAGACTGAAGCGTGTATATGCTGGATTCCAGCATGGAGTAAACAAGTGATAAATATTGACAGATTAAAAAATATATATATTTGCGATATAAGATCAAAAATAGGTTGATATATGTATACAAGGCAGATGCATCACATCAGGACACATAGAACGTAAACCAATCACATGACAAGGGAGGAGACAATACAGGAATCAAAACAATTGGAAGTGCTCTTCGTGACAGTAAAATTGGTTTTTGTAAAAAACTATTGCAAATGGCCTCTCGCGGCCCACCTGCAGTACCTTCATGGGCCTCCAGGGGGCCGCCGCACCCACTTTGAGAAACACTGGTATTTCATAAAGAAATCGCACATGCACCAATGCAATCCCGTGAATATTTTTGCGTAAGAGCTCTACATTTTAACATAGGAGTCCTGTTATAATGTATCACTCAAAAAACACTGATTTTCTTTTTTTCTAGCCTAATCAAAACAAACGAGCCAATCCACATATCAATCTGGAATGACTGACAATCATGTAGGTGTCTTGTTCTCTCCTGTGGAAGCCCCGCCCCCTTCCCCTTGTTTCACATTAGCAATTCTTTGTCTTGAATCTCATTTCCTGCTGTGGCGGCTTCGCGTTGGAGAATGTTTTGAGTTTGCTGAGATGAAATCGATCAGTGTGTGTTTGACATTGGTCAAATCAGAAAAGTGTTTCGTTAATATCATTTAACTATATTTATTTATGAATGTACTAAAAATCCTTGGCTGAAGAGGGCCGGAAAGATTTTTTTGTTCATCATCCCATAAGAGTTTCATTTGTCTTTTTGACCCCGTTTACACTTGGTTTTAAAATGCGTCGTGGGCGATCTGATCACAACTGGACAGCGCTAAATACAAGCGTAAACGACCTCCAAGACAAAAGCAGTCAGCTGGACACCTTGGAGACGCGTGATGAACACAGATGTAAACGGCGACGTGTCTCGGCGGTCCATTTGTGACCTGAATGCTCGAGACGCATTTTAAAACCGAGTGTAAACAGGGCCTTTGTTCTGTTTTTAAAGTATTGGCACCCCATTGTCTTGCTTAGTGATTGCAAGAAAGACAAGTGATATTCTCTTTAAAAAAGATATACCTGTTTTAGTCAATTTTGAGAGCACAAGCTCCACAGAGCTCCTCCTACTTTCACAGGTATGGCTGCGGAAATGGAATGGACACGGGTTCTCGGGTAAGACGTCGATGCATTTGGATTAGTTACTGTCCTAGATCGTGTCACCCTGTTCACTGGAACAGAGCTATTATATTGAGTTGGTGTTAGTTGGGAAGACTCAGAAAGTGCTCAAGATCAAAATCGAATGCCTGACTGCTGAATATACAGAACACACACACACAAAAATTTAATCGTGCTAAACTAAATATCCTACTTTCCATGGAAATTGATTCTTGAAGCTGATTTTCCACTCAAGAGCTCAATCTAATAACCCATAATTATGTATAATTGCTCTCTTGCAAGGCAAAATGAGAAGACTGATGGAGATAGACAAGGAAAAAGGAGCACAAGAAAGAGTTCAGGTTAATCTTACTGCATTTCTGCAGAAGCACTCATGAGCCGTATGTCCACCAGGGATCAGGTTGGCTCTCACGTTCATGATCTGCACACTTACCTGTGGAGAGAGAAAGAAACAAGAGTCAGAATAAAGAGTGTGACAGTTCCTCAATCTCGGCTACGTCACTCCGGTTCAAAACCATTCTCATGCAGATGTGTGTACGGTTCCACAGTTACCTAGTAGTTTTGTTTGTATCGCATTGTAATGTTTTCGAACAGGTTCGGTTTATCAAAATATGAGCAAACTAGTAGCAATGGATCAGTGGTTAGGGTTCTGGATGTCTGATCAGAAGGTTGTGAGTGTGGATCATGGTACCGGGGCCTTGAGCAAAAATAATGAATGAAATTAGTTTATTTGTCGCAAAAGGATCTCAACCTCAACCACACATGCACCAATACGCCAATATACCAATTCAACCACACACCCTGTGAATCATTCGGGCAAGGTTTGGCAAGAAAAAAAAGAACAAAACAAAAATAATTTGTCTATATTGGATACACCGATACTAAAATTCTGGACCGATATTGATATTTAAAATAACAATTTGGCCGATAACCTATAGCGATACCGACATTTCTGTTGTTTATTTTTATTTATTCCCGTTTTGTGCCAGGGAAACAAAGAAATCTTCATTACCAAGAATGACTGAACTGTTTTGAAGTTTTTTTGATTCGAAAACAAACTACGCAGCGACTTCTGCGCTCTTACGTCGTGCGTAAAGAGAGGCGTGTCCAGCCGACGGCTGTTATGGGTACCAGCTACTGGATCTCCCTTGGATCTGCAGCTGCTTTTGTCATTGTCAAATAACCAAACAAAACGTTCAGCCAGCGCAAATCTGAAGCGACACAACAGATAAATATCGGCCACTGATATCAGTGAAAATTTGCCGGTAGCTGATATCGGTCAACAAGATAAATATCAGCCGATACCGATATCCAAATAACGTTCGCATATTCAATCTCATCAATAATCCATACAGTCCCAGTAGAATTACTAAAACTCGAACGCCTTCATGTAAATTTTACAACTGAAAACAGAACTCTGCCCGTTGCACTTCTTTTAATTTCATGTCCTGGACTAATGCGCACTTGATCAGCATATCCTACTGGGTTTATAGGTCAAGACCTCTCGTTCTCCTAATGCGAGAGAATTTCTTGCACTTCATTATTTAATCAAAAGATTCTGGAGCCTGCGTTGCAGAAGAGAATGAGTGGTCTGGGGAATTCGATTGCACACTATTCTAAAACCTTTTCTACATAGAACCTACAAGGTTTCTCAATGAGACGAACCAAAGAACACTTCAGGGTTCTAGGTTGAGCCTTTTTCCCCCCGGTGCTGTAAGATACTAAGATTATAGATTATGGTTAGGCATTCTTTACTTCCTAAAGGAATTCTACGTTCCATACATAACTAATAAGGCCTTCTCAAATCCGAGCTTCTGGAAGTCCAGATGTGCCTTTATTTACTCGTGAATGAGGAAAATAATTTTCCTGAAAAGGATCACTGAAATATTCTCCCGACGCAGAAAAGTCGACGATAAAGAAAACTCTGAATACGATTGTTCTCCATAAAGACATATCAGTAAGCTGAAAGAAAGTGAAAGATTTGCAGATGGAGCTCGAATTCATTGGCAGCTATAATCTAATGAGTCATCATCATATGAATAGTAATGGCAGTAATGCGATATTTACGAGGTTATTCATGCTCGATACATCAAGTTAGGACGGTTTAACAAATTATTTATCAGCCGCAACTTCTTATAGAGAGTTTTTCATCTGTGAAATGAGCTCACTTCACGTTCCACATTCATTCGCTGTTTTAGGACGTTCGCATCATTGCCGGTGATTATTTCTTTTGGACAGAAATTATCTAGTCATCAAAGTCTTTTCAGATTTATGTGGGAGAAGAAAACTGATGGCCTTAGACCAAAAAAAAAAAAAAAAAGAAAGAAAGAAAAAAGACAAAATGATTCCATTTTTTTTCCTCCGCTAAGATTGAAGAAGTGAACGTGTTAGAAGAAGATGGATTTCCATTCTGTCGGCTTGTAGAGCAATTCCCTTTTCATGAGGAAAAATAATGCCTTCACACAGCCGAGTTGTAGAAATTACAGTAGGTAATTGTTATGAAATGATATCAAAGTTTGCCAATAGAAGAACACACAGAACTGTTCGAGTACTTATCCTTTTCCTTACAGTACTCTCTAGTTATTAGAAATACGTTACTGGAGGGTTTCTAAAGGCATTCTAAAAACTTAAACAACCAAGTGCTTTAAGAATGCTTTAAGGTTCTGGATTGATGCTTTCTCTCTCTAATAGATACTGTAGCGGCTCAGCATATTGACGATCATAGAGAAAAGAAAATGGTTATATGTTGAAGCTTCTTAAAGGTATCCTACATGTAACATTTTCTACTTACAACCTATAAATATTTCCCAAAGCATGGTTTAGGGTTATTTTTAAAAACCATTTATATTATATTTCCATATTCTAAAGACATTTATGGCAGGAACACAAGATTAAAATAATATGTTCATGAATAATAGGGCAAAATGACACCATATTATGATTTTTTTCTCCACCAGCTACTTCTACTTCAGCCCTCTTTCACCTCCATATCTCTGCACTTATAGTGTAGCTATCAAACAGTTCAAACAGAACCAGGAACAATGCATCATCTCTATACATACAGTACATATTATAGATCTCCAAGTTTCAAGCGGCTGATGGTTTGAATCAAAACAGCCCCAGTGCGTGATGCTACCACCACCACCATGCTTAACGGGTTCTCCAGCGTTCCTCTGGTCAAACAACTCAATCTTTCTCTCAGTTGATATTCTCCTACAGAAGGCTTTGTCTTTGCCCATGTGATCATCTGCAAACTTCAATCGAGCTTGAAGGTGTTGATTTTGGTGCAGGAGCTTCTTTTTTGGACGGCGGCCTCTCAGTCCATGGTGATGTAAATCTCACTTGACTGTAGACAGTGTTCCAGAAGCTTCCAGTTCATGGCAGGCCTGTGCCTCGATGGTTCCTGGGTTGCTCCTGACCATCTGAACCCGTTTCCTCTCAGCTGAGGGTGACAGTTTGGGTCTTCTCTTCCAGACTTTAGCAAAGTTGCTGAACATCCGATTAACTTGTACTTGTCAAAGAAACCCTTTTTATGTTGTGCACAGAGAAGCTACCAGCTGCACTCAATCATGAGCACTAACAGGAAGTTAAGAGGCCTTGAGCTTGGCAAGACATTTTGGAACTTTCAGCCACAGTGAATTAATAATTTAGGTGGGTGTGTGTATAATTTTGACCCTGTGTTGATCTCCCGATAACCCGAAATAAATTTAAACTTGTGCACCACGTTCTTGTTTTTGTTTTTCTTGTTGTCACATTCACATGTCTTTATGTTCATCTAGATAATGTATGCTTCTCCCAAGCCCATCACATTCACATCCATGATGACTGTATGTAAACTTCTGACCTCAACTGTGTATATGTTTGCCAAAGTCCAGGCCGTGTCAGCATTTTAGCCGCCACGGCTATTATGGATCGAAAAATAGGTTTGAGAGTGCAGCTTGTCATTTCAAAACTACAAGCGGCATTTCTATAAAACCCAAAACAAACTGTTAGGACCTGCATTAAGAGACAAAGAGAAACACTCACACATCATAATATAGTTGTGAAACCAGAAGGAGGACCATTTTTACTGTAATAAAAAGAAACAGCACTCTCTCCGTGGTGCCTCTTCTGCATTAAAGTAAAATACGTACCATAAATTGTGTGCTCAAAAAAAAGCCACCTTTATACCGTGCGCTGAATGATGATGCTGTGCGGATATTTTCGAGAGCAGATGGAAGCTCTGACATTTATGATGTGTATCTCCAGCCACTGCGTTCAGTAATGGAGCAAGCCAACATAAATAACATCCACTTTGCTGGATCAGCCTGAAATGTGAACGTGCGCCTCTCAGCACACACTCGCGCTTCGTACAGACCTGTTCACGTTAATGCTTTCAAACACAGCAGTAAAAGACACGTCGGCGTACACGTCTAATTGGGTCCGTCGTCTCGCAAGTCATCAGCGAGTCTGCAGCTTTAACGCAACCAGTTTCTAGTTTATTAGCTACAGCTTTATTATTACTAGCATTTGGATGCACATTTCATCATGTTATGCAGAACAGTTGGAAATATATTAGTCATAGTAATAAAAAAAAAAATATCACGTGCCAAAAGAGATGAATCATGTACCAAAAAAAAAATTATCACACTTGAAAAATGTGAGAAAAATCATACACAAAAATAAAATGAATCATTTTGGGGAGAAAAACACCCATGAAAAATAAACCCCAATGCACTACAGTTGAAGAAATAATATGTGAAAACAAATAAATCATGTGGAAAGAAATAAATTGTTTGAAAACAAGTGAATCGTGTAAAAAAATACAATCACATTTGAAAAAAAATCACATGAAAAATGAATCTTGGGAAAAATGAACATGAAATGAAATGAATGCGAAAAATTCACATGTAAAAAGAAATGAATCAAGTGTTAAAAAAAACGAAGGCACTCACATTTGAAAAAAATCATGTGAAAATAAATAAATTGTGAAAGATTAGTGAATAATGTGAAAAATCAACGTGTGGAACACAAATGAATCGAGTGTAAAAAAAGAAAAAGAAAAAAAAAGAATCACATTGGAAAAATTGACATGAAAATAAATAAATTGTGAAAAATATATGTGAAACATTTACTGAATTGTGGTATATTATTATCGTGTGAATGATTATAATTCATCTGGTGGAATCATTTCAAAAGAATCTACAAAAAAGAATTATGTGAAAGTGTGAAAATCTGCACTAACGTGAACATTGTATCAAATATGACATGCAAAGTGTCCAAAAACCACGGAATATGATGTAAAAGTCTATGGTTTTTTTCTATGGTTGTAGATGCTGATAATACTGCAGAAGGTCACGGTTCCACCGAGAAGGAGAATATTTACCCAAAGCTAGTGAAATTAATAATATGATTCCACCTACATAATGTCAGCCTCTCTGCAGCGTTTCCGCCTTAAAGGTCATTACGTGTCAGAGAACAAGGTATTACTCAGATTAAATAGAACAGGAAAACAGCGCAGCGTTTGAGAACCCACAAAGTCAAGAGGTTAGGTCTGCTTCAAGTCCTGCAGCATGCTGATTCGTGTGCAGGTTCTTTAACGGTTCTTCGGGGAGTCGAGAGCTCGTATGTACTCCTACTAATCATGGTCTGAAGTATTTCATATTCGTAGGTATGCACGCGACTCAATTTTAATGACGGGTTACCTTTGAGATCGGGGACGTGGTAAGCATTCATACCTTTTCTTCTTCTCGGATTTGCGGAATTCTAAATCTCGGCCGCAGTGGTATTTCTCAACCCACTTTTTACCAAAAATGGTGCATGTGTTGCCACCTACTGAGACCCCGTGCCATAGCACGGACTTTGTGAAGCCTTAAGAGTCCTGTCCCATTTCTTCCAACCCAATTTTGTCGAGATAAACCATTTAGGTCACCTCGCTTTAATATAAAGATGTTCGCTTAAGTTCATTTAAATACAGCCGACTGGATTTTCTCTCTGACGCACTGATGTCCCATCCAGATTGTATTCCTGCCTCACGCCTAACGGTCCCGGATCCATCACACCCCTGACAAGTGCTTACTACAGATAATCAGATGAATTGAGTAGAGGTTATTATAACAGCAAAGGGGAAAATAAATCTGGAACGACAAGCGCATAGTCAGGTGTCCGCGTCCTTTTATTCATATAGCGTATTTGCTTCGGGTTTCCATTACTTGAAAATGTAATCAAGGGTGCATCAAAGAATCCAATACGTATACGGCTCTATCTTGCTTTTCATCTGCGTGTAAAATCTATTCATCATGAAAGCACACAAGTAAGATCAATCAGGGTCGTGTATTATTTTGTGATTTAAGATGTATCTTGATTGAAAGTCATCCCCTTTATTCCTCAGCATACTGAATCAGAGGATCAGATACAACAACAACAACAACAACTCACCCTGGGCCAGGAGTTAATTACGGCGTGTAAACTCTACAGAGCTCACTGTAATCATTATGAACAGATCTGGAAATAATGCAGACCACATGATGCGTGTTTGTGAGGAGAATCTCCATGGGCAGCAGGCTGTGGTGCTAATTATCTTGTTAGGAGAAGGTTTAAGGCAACACGTTTGTGTGGCACAAGATCTATGATGGACGATGGAGGATTCGGTGGCAGCACCAATGAAAAAGAGCAGTAATTATGACCGTAATTGGTACGTGATTGTAAATTTCGGACCGATTTGCCTGAAGAGTTACACAAATTGCTTCCTGCAAAGTCTAATATATAAGTTGTAAGGGTGATGTTGGCTTGCAGCTTTATTGGTGACAAGAATTATAATTCTACACTGGATACAATTCTGAAAGCCATCAATTCTGGGGAATGATTGCTGAACTCAACAGCAAAACAAATACACACCTCTATTCGGGGTTCCCCAGCGCCCAAATTTCATGGACATGCATTGGCAAGGACAGTAAAGACGACAGCCCCTATCTCTCCCCTACCCTTCCCCCTGACCTGTGATTGGCTGGAATATGCCCCCTGTTGCTGATTGGCTGGAATAACGTTGTCTGAGCGACACTTATTTCTTTCCACATTTACAGAACCAAGGCTGTGTACTAGCACCGGATTGGATTAGAATCAATGACTGCACCTTTGGGGGTAAAGATTTGGGGTATTTTATAGAATAGGAAGGTAGACAATGCCCATGCCCTGTGGGAATAGTCAAATAGCTACACAGAAAGATGGTTAAAACCATAAAAAATGTATATTGCATATAGTATTTCCTATCAATCTTATTAATAACCTTTCATACCAGTTGTCTTTTGAGCTGCGTCTGAAAAAGAAGCACAAACACCAGCTGACAGATTCTCTACAGAGCAATCAGTCTGAAAATGTGCTCACGTCTCAAATAACAAATGTGTTTATTGTGGCTGCGAGGGTCTCGCCCAACGATATGTAGATTCGACATAGGAGGAGATCACAGAGAGGTTTATTCGAATTATAATAATAATAGAAATAATGGAATAAAGTCTACATTAATAGACGCATCGCTCTTTAACGATCTGGTGAAAATCAATAAAAGGTCAAACAAGTTCATTAGAAAAAATAGAAGTCGGCGCTCGAGAGGATGAGGAGGTACTGATCCCATTTATGAGGGATCTTCAGCGGAGCAGACCGAAATCGAGCTCTCCATCTGAAAGCTCATCCTTCCAGAGACTGGTTCCATCATTAGTTTAATGTGCTGGTGCGTGTGGGGCACTCGAGAGTCGTAAGATTCGCAGAGGCACTTCAGAGCCATCTCAGCCTTGGAGTATGATACCCGCACCCATTAATCCACGCTGCAGATATACGGTCACGTACATCAGGCAGTATACGACTTCATAAAGCACAAAGGACGCATTGCTGCGGTCAAGCAGCGTTACAAATGAGCATTATGTACTCATAATGTAGATACCTGATAACAGCAGACTTCTTCATGAGCAGTGAACGTTACAGTTTAAGGAGAACAAGATTCCCAATTTGCTACTGATCACGGTTTCTACTCCGATCTCTTAGAACCACGTCCGTGATGTCATGTCAAGGAAAATTCTAGGATGTTTTTGACAAATCCCCACTCCTTTAGGAAGCCATAATAGAATTGACATCAAGAAACTTTTGCCGCAATTCGTTCAGAGCAATAACCTTAATCACTTCGCTCATCGCTCTGCCTGCATCCCTTATTTCTTTAACGCTCGTCTTCTCCGAGGGAGTTAAGATTCGCTCCGACTGAAGTTCAGCCAAGTACACGCTGGATGAGTGTTTTTATACGGAGGACCTAACATCGATTTATCCTAAAGATAAATAAGGCAAATAAATACAAATCAGTGACCTGGGTCAAATTCATTTGCAAAAGCGCTGATAAAACAGCTAGCAAAAGACACTTTTCTAACTTTTATCTGAGCAATTAAGCTTCACCTGGGCTACATTTTAGTCATTTAAGGAACGACTATAATGGTGAATTATGTCAGATATGCCTGCTATAAAAATGCATCTCTCTATACTCGGAATGTCGGTTTTATTATTGATAAAATCCCTTCCCAAAATCTCAAAAATTCCCACTTCCAATAACTCGAAATGCCAAAAGCGTATTATTTGCATCTGCTAATACATATGTATCAGGGCTTATTTTTAGCAATAAGCCGGCAGAAAGGAGTCCTGGGATGACTTTAGACAAGGTTTTCAAGCTGGCCAAGATTCACACTGACGCCTACGAGAAGAGTTTTGCTCCTATCTGAACTCAAGTCTCAAGAGCTGAGCCCGTCACAGGGTAGTGTCAGGGTAAAACCTGCTGTTCTACATAATGGATCTCATAAATATGGAAAAACGGCAGGAATTCTCACAAGCGAAACAGCTGTTCTTGAATTTATTATGAAAGGGAGTCGTACAAACGGTGCTACCATTAACCGTCCATAATTTTTCACTGTTTATAGATTGGCTCAGGCACGTTCTTTACATTTTTGCAGCCACCATTTTGTAGCTATAATAAAATGCAGAGTATTTATCGCCTCCTTGTGTCTGCCCCCATCCCGCAGAGGTCTATAATCAATACACTTAATGTTGATGATTACTCGCAAGAAAGACAAACTTTTGGGAGCTTGTGCTTGAGTTTTTAGAGTCAGAAGCGAGTTTTATGATAATGATTATGGTAAAGCATGCAATAATTCATGTTTTATTACCATTTATGGGAGGAGTCATCAGTTATTGGAGTGTAAAAAGAGAGCATGCAAAGATTTTCCTATTAAACGCCGGATTGATTCTCCCTGCGTATTTAGTCTTACCGTCATACGTGGACGTTTTGGTTTTCCGGCTGCGGTGAATAGAAAACCTGCCTAAGACTGATATTTGGACATTCTAGAACTACACTGAGTTCTTTCTTTCCAAAGCGAGGCCTTGGATTCTAAAAGAGATCTCATAAATCCTCCCGAAGACAGCGCCATGTTCCCAAGCCGGTTTTACTGACACCCCTCATGACGCTGTTTGTTTTATTACACAATATGACACGGTGGTAAACTCTGTCAGCTTTGTCATCACTTCTCTGTCAGCACTTCTCTAAATATGACACCCTTTTCCCTGGCGTTATAATAAATCAGCGTGACAGGTTCAGCTTGCCTGGCAGGCACAGATCGCCAAAAAAAAAAAAAAGAAAAAAAAAGGAAACAAATTCTTCCTCTCAGGAGCTTTTCAGCTAAGCCAGTCCTCAGATATGCCTTCATGCTCTTCTAGGTAATGTATGCTTCTCCCAAGCCTCACTTCAAGGCCAGACAGCGATGCAATAAATATCTAGCCTTCTGCATGGTCTGCATAACGCTCAACGTGATGCTACCACCACCGTGTGTCATTGCGTGGATGGTGTTCTCGGGGCGATGGGCAGTGTCTTTCTGCTCCATTAAGTTCTGCTGTAATCATTTTGCTGGTGGGCGTGATGGTGATTTCTGCACTAACAGGGTGGACTCCAGTCTGAACGAAACACCACCACGCTGACCAACGATGCGACAAATCCACTGTTCTGTCCGCTCTTTGTGACTTGAAGCGGAACAGAGTTTCCATTCAGGGTTTTATATCCTCAGGCATTTTGATCTCCAGCCATAAAATTGTCTCTTTTCTTGCACCGAGCCAGGGAATGATGACAAAAAACGATAAATCGATCGGCCTCCCAGTCTCAGAGGTAAAACCGTTTGAGGGCGGTTTAAAGACATGCGCCAAAAAGATGCCTTGAATTACATCTCTGTTTTCCTGAGACAAGCCCGGGCTGCGGTTTTCTTCTGAACGTATAATACACACAAGTACAAACATGACAAACATGTAAAAGAATTTTCAAGAATTGTTGAATGCATATATACAGTATGGGCAAAAGTATGTGCACCCCTGACCATCACACACATGCAGTTCTTCTTCAAATTGTTGCCACAAAGTTTGAAGCACACAATTGTCTAGAATGCCTTTGCATGTATGTATACTATATGGGCAAAAGTATGTGCACCCCCTGACCATCACACACGTGCGGTTCTTCCTCAAACTTTTGCCACAATGTTTGAAGCACACAATTGCCTAGAATGCCTTTGCATGTGTGTATACTATATGGGCAAAAGTATGTGCACCCCCTGACCATCACACCCATATGCGGTTCTTCTCCAAGCTGACAAAGTCTGAAGTACACAATTTTCTAGAATGCCTTTGTGTTCCTTTCGTATCGTTAGGAATTCCCCTTCACTGGAACTATAAACATTAAACCTGTATGAATCCCCCACACCACCTCACAGGAGTTCCTCACTCTCATGATCTGCCTACATGACGATTTAGCATAAAACCGCATATCTAACCAGGCATGAAAGGCTAATGTAGCGTGTGTTTAGTCCCATAGCCCCTGACTCTGATTTGTTCATGGATGTTCCCATGAGATCTTTCGCTTCCTCATTAGGAGCAGCAGAACTCTGAAGACTCTGATTAAACATCCTAATGGGCTAATCAGATCCCCGAGAGGCAGGACGTCACCTCAGCATGTAAATCACCTGCGATTCGCACATCGTCATAACCGCGGCACACTCTCAGCTTTCTGCGCTGAATCACTCATCGATTTGTAACCCTACAAGGAAATGATGAGGAGCGTGCTCGGCACAAGTGCACATTAACAGCTGTAATTAAACTCTTTTATTTTCAATCAACACAGTTGTGAATACAACACGCGCACACACATTATTTATCCAACGTTTCAATTAATTCCAGCATGATGTCCCAGAACACTATAGACTTCTATTTAATTATTACTAAAAGGTCAACATCAATTCAATTAAGAAGGGAACGTGGGCTTTGAAACGCGCTCGCTCTTATACGGTAGCATTTCTATAGTAACAGCTCATTTACAGGCACTTATACAGCAGACGCTCCAAATGAACAGATTAAAGAAGGTGATGTTTATTATATGACGTTTACAGAAGGAGTCTGCAGTGTAGGGGTTTTGAAACACCATGGGGAAAGAACTTCAGGATGTTCACGTAACAAGCGAGCTGTGTATTGGAGTGGTAAGAGGAACTCTTCACCATCATCACCACTCCATTGTTGATCATTTTTCTAGAATGCAGTGTTTTATTCCCTACTTACATATACAGGATCGTAGTAGTAGCCTATCCGACCTTATTTGTTTAATGCTATAGCTGATCATCCCAGACTTAAATATAAATATGCAGTATCCAGTAAGTCCACGCCTAAGGTCATTGGAAAGGCACTCAACCTAAACATGAGCAAAAGTTTTGATCATAATCCAATAACTAGCAGAGGTCAACATCGAAGCAGCTAGAGAATGAATAAAAATAAAAAACAAGGAACTACACAAAGAAAATAAAAAAAACTATGACAGCTAAGAGTTTAACGAGTGCCTATCGATTTCATTCTAATTAGTAGCTACTAAATAATATGAGCCACTAAATTAAAGGTCCACTATGTAGGATTTAGGTGGATCTATTAGCAAAAATAGAATATAATATTCATGAGTATGTTGTCATTAGTGTATAATTAATCCGTATTGTTTTTTCATAAGCTTAGAATGAGCCCTTTATACTGTATCTACATAGGGAGCGGGTCCCAGAAAGGACAGACCTCTAGGTAGCGGCTTCCGCGTTTCACAAGGCGTGAATCCGGAAGGAAGCACCGGAAGGACGAAAAAGAAGAAGAAAGGAAGACGAGGAGGAAGATGGAACAGGAAACAGTGTTTGCTGGTGCTGGATAACAAGTTTGAGAAGCCAAATTCTGAGAAATGGAGGATCGTACTCATTATTTAGCACAGAAATAGGAAGGAAGTGTGAATGTGAGTAGTTGGAAGTATGCTATGGGCTGCTGATGGCCACCGTACGCTCTAATACATGTTTAGTAAGGGAGGGGCATTCGAGTGGTTGAATCCCACATAGTGGCCCTTTAAGATCAACAACTAAATAACATCCTAAGGTTCTGATAAGATGTGCGTGCAATACTTTTAAATTTTCTTACAATAAAATGCCTTCCCAATGCTATCAGGTTTATTTCCTTAGGAATTTCCTTCTATGTGGCTTGTAAACCTCAGATAATAAAAACCGTCGGCGTCTGTTTGCTCTTCCACAGAGCTGGACAAGTCTCCGAATTGCAGGCAAGGTAAACTAGAGAAAATGATTGGAGAAGATATAATCTTTCACTCTGGAGTGCCCTGTTAGCTCATCCAGATTATTGCCCGCCATCCGAATGAGAAGATTGAGAAGGAGACCTTAAGAACGGCTAAATATTTTAACACCGTGCTGTAAAACTCTGACGATAATAAACCGGGCGCTTCCGCTGGAAGTCCGGGTCTTCCCGTAACGGCATTAGCTATAATAATCATCATAATTCACTCATTTCTGGCACTTGCAGTCTGGAATTTGTTCTTTTCTGAGGAAATGATATGGCTGCAGGCCAACAACTGAGAAATGTATGAAAGAATATAAATGAAGGGCAGAGATGAAGCCACCCACACACGTAAACGTGTTAACTGTCAGCTTGAATGATGACTTATATTATATGATTTTTATTATTATTATTATAACATTATCCAAAGTGCCCGTCCAATCAAATGTTCTCTGGAGTGTGAATGTCCCGCCCCCAGGGATGCACCATATGCTACAAAAGCAGACATGCTGTTATAGGAAAATAATCACCGTTAACCGTAACTTCACGGCACCTCACCTCTCACCCCAATCCGTCCTCTCTCGCTCTTTTTCTCTCTCTCCGAGAAAGAGATCCATTAGGAAAGCTCATTCATTCAATCTGTCACGCAGTCCATCTGGCATCTCCGTTTGTGCTGACAGGTATTTCCTTCGCCTGATGAGTTTTATTCCATCAGAGACAGAAAGCATTCGGCAGCTTCCAAATAACGTTGAGAAAATTATCTTCTTTTTTTCTCTTTTTCTTCCCCCTTTCCCCCCGTCTACCAGCTTCACAATTTACAATTACATGCACGGCAGATCCTGAAAGTGCATGACTCAGAAATCTAAATGGAAAATATCATGGGTTCAGGTAAATACGCGTGTCATGAATATGCAGAGGCTGCTGCTTAGGAGATGTGTGCATAAAAATCTGGGAAACAAGTTGCATTATAATACCTGTGTTTGTGCAGAAAATAATGCATTTCCATTCAGTCCATATTTATTAGTCAGCTAGATATTGATGTGGAACAACTTGGCTGTCGTTATGGTGATTCCTCTTCATGCTTGAAACGTGTCATGGTACGTGTTAACGTTTTCCGTTATCGCTTTTAAAAAGCTATTCAGTACTTAACTAGCAATTTTTCTTTTGAGTTAGTTGTGATCAGGCTCATTTGTGATCCATAAATCAACCCTATCCCGTCGTTCTTTTATCCAGTTTCAGATTTCGCTCTATCAGAGCCATGCCTGAATCCACGTCTGGAAAGATTATGCTGTATTTTAGCTTCAATAAAATGACCAGCAGGAAAAGCTCAAGTAATATATATTTCATTTGAATTGACATTTTGAAAAAGATTGCATTAGCTCCTGTGGGGAAAGAGGTTTTGCACTTTTTTGTTTCTTGTACTATAAAGACATTCCAGGAAGTGCTCGCTTTTTTCTCTCGCCTTCCACTGAAGCTAAATTCAAAACCAAGTATAAACGCAGAACAGTAGAACAGTGGATTTGAGGTAAGTTATTGAGTTCTTAGCACAGGTATAGACTGTAGTCATGTGACCTACTAATGCTCAAACGTGACTTGCATGGCCACGCCCCCTACAGCAATAATATAGATCAAAATAATGCACGTGTATTCAAATGTGTGGTACGCATGGAAGTTTTTTTCGCATTTTTTCCCTGCAAAATCTCATCAAAGGCAAACAACCATCAGAGTTACACCAATCCTGCCTTACTGAAAAACAATAAAAACCAATCTAGCGCACTAGCTAGGCTAGTTAGTTAGCTGATTCCAGCTAGGACTGCTAAGAGTGCCATTACGTGAGGCACAAAAGGAGGTCCAGTTATCAAATTTTCCTGGGAAAAAAGCAAACTGTGAAAGTATTCCCAAAGTATTGCCAAAATCTGGAAGTACCTCTGTACCAAAATCATGCTCAAGTTCCTCAGGCCTTGTCTAATAAAATCTCAGACACTTCCAGTCAGCATCATGCTAGTGTTCCATGCTTATGATCTATGAAAGCTTGTTTTAATTAGTCCAGTTATTGGTTTGTTAGATAATTAAGGTTCTAATTGATAGTAAAAATTCTCAGGGTTCCATCAGAAAAAGACTCTGTACCACTTCCCCTGAGAGTTTGGTACGTTTGGTGAGGTGTTCTGGAGACGCACTTCCTGGTTCTCTTGAAAACAAATGTCTGGAGCAGGTGTGGATGCGATGTGTAGGCTTCAACTTGTCACGTACTTCCTGTTTCGAGTTTGGTGATGGAGGCGAGAGGGTTGTTATGATCAGGGAGATTAATGATATTTCAAATCAAACTTTCATGCTTAAACATCATCTCATGTCAGAACTTCTGCAGGTTTTCCTGTACCGTGACACGCCATGCACCCAAAGAACACTGATCTTCAGCACTGAAACGGATCAACCCGTTAGCATCAGGAAATCTTCTTCTTGTGATTACACGCCCCGCCCGGCAAACCGGCCGAGACTCGTTCCCGAGTGCGGACGGAAGTGCGAAAACACCCGAAGAGCGTATCTACAACTACACCTGTGATGGGTTCACTCCACGCTCCTACAGTCGAACCCTGTACTGGCGAGAAGCCAATTCGTATACCACTGGCTGTGGAATTCTCTACCTTTGGGAATTGCCTCGCCGTCTTCGCGTCGTTCTCTCCCTAGTTGGAAAAGTGTTTGATCGACACCATGCTGTGGAGAATTCTCAGCCTCATCTTCATGTTAATGTGCAGCCCATCTGCCTCCTGCCCACCAGCCAAACTATGAATCAGGGTTTGATTTCTTTTTTTTTTCTCTCTCTTTTCCTGTTGAGTACAATTTGTGGATTCCTTTCCCTTAACTGGACAACCATATCACTCAGGGAACCGCTCTATTAGTTCTTTCATTTTGAATAAAGAAGTAATAATGAAGATGTTTCCCATTACAGAGGTATACATATATGTATGACATGTACTAACATGCACGGAAAAGGACATCTTGCAGTATGAGTATGTTCGTTGCCTCGGTATGTTCTCTCTGCTTTGCTGTATGACTAATTTAGCCATGGATACGTCTTGATTGATGGCGTTATGCCAAAAACCCACTCGGTCGTAGAGACCCTTTGGCTCCTCGGCGCTGGAGAAGCTCTCCTAATGGAATGCGGTGGAGATGCTCATTTCCTATTTAGCCACAGACACTTCAATCCCCACAGGAAGAAGGCTATGTACGTGTGACAAAATGTTCAGCTGGTCAGTGGATCAGACCTCATGAGGAGAAAACTAGAGAATATCTTGAGATTTGCTTGATTTGAAAGAATGCGGGAATGAGATGCATCTTCAGTATCAATCTTTATCCATGTGGTTGGACTGGAAAATCTTGATTTCTACTTGATTGACTCTTCTGCAAATCCAAACTTTACAGATAGAATTTAATAATCAGTAACACTAACACTGGTAATAATAAAAGTAATCCAATTTAATATCGGTAATCTAAATTGATTATTATCCATTTTCTTTTTTTCTTTTTTTTTAATGACCCTTTTACACCGAGCCCTGCGTGTACAGTTTAAGCTGTATCCCACATTCACTTCCCATAACTCTCTCCTGGCTCCCTCGTGCGCTAAAGAGATTTCTTATTTCCTCGTCATTAGCAAATCAGCTTTGGCAGAACGGTGAATCTGACCCTGTTAATACTCGTCCGCTGAGGATCACCACAATCGCTGTGACCCTCAGGTCCTAACCCTGTCAGCTACTATCAGAGCTTTAATTCAACCGTTTTAGCCCAATTATTTATTTTTTTTATGAAAATAGAATAGACTTGGGGGTTTTTTGGTCTCCTTTAGAATTTCCCTGAGTAAATACATTGTGTTTCATTGTCTATCGTGAAAACTGTAACCCTACAGCTATAAAATTGTCTCGCATCAATGGAAAGCGGATCAGGGCGAGTTACAAGACAGCGATCGTTTCTACGGTAACAGCCCATTCACAGGGACACAGTATGGTGGATTGTTGATATGGTTTTCTGAAGAGGGAATGACTGTTTTGTTTCACTGATGTGTTACTGTATATTATTAAATGTACACACACATTTTGGGACATGCTGTTATCAGAAAACACTGTGAGTCAGAATTTCACTCTAATTTGAAATACAGATTGTCCTGTACAGTCGTCGTGTGTAGGCGGATTAGCTGCGGGTCAGCTTAGAAATTGGCCTTGAGAACGCTTTCAGGAAACTCACACATTTATGAACGCACAAGCAAGAAAGGAAATGTCTGTTCATTAGCGCAAATCAGCTCGCCCATATTAATGAGGCTGGTAGTTAGAATTGCCATTCCGAAGCGTGTCTCTGAAGAGGACGACGTCAAGGGCATAGCTTAGCGTTTAGCTTTGGAAATGAGAAATCTGAGGAAAGTACATTTGAATATTTTTTAATTAGCCCTCATGGCTGCTGGGTTTTGCAAATGTTTAGCCCACGGCGTGAATGTGAGCGTAGTTTATAATTAACTCAAAGAAAGCTCCCGGGGGAGATTCAGGTCCGCTTTAGGTCCCTGCGCTCCTTTGTAAGCGGCGCTGTTAGTTTAACATTCGCACTCACTTCATCAATCAGGTGATTTATGTGCATTAGGAATGGAATCATTAGCTTGTTGGTTTTATGCTACACCTGAGTCACATGTTAAAAACAGAGGCGTCCTCTTCAGAATACGCATGGACTTGATGAATGAAGTGAAATGAAGACTCAGTTCTTTTTTATCAGGAAATAAGAACATTATTCTTTATATTATCAGAACATTAATATCAGGTCGACGTTTGAGTTGGAATACCTAGCTGGAGCTAGCTTCGATTTCTCATCCCGAGCTGAAGCTGGTCACATGACCACACCACGCATCCAAGTGTAAATAGATAAAGAGAGTCATTTTTATTTATGTACAGCTTAAATTTGGATGTGTGACCCGCACAGATGATCATCAGCGTAGCGGTTTATATCAAAACATCCGCCCGTAGGTGTTCTCATAACTTCACGGACGTTAGAATTGCAATAGATTTCGCATGAGATCAGGAGCATCGCATCGCCGGTGAGCTGATTTACACACTGCCTCAGGAGATAAATGCAGCAACTCATATCGGCCTCCTACACCGAGCACACACACACACACACACAAAAATAATAATGACCTTTGGCCTTCTGGAATGATGCTCCGAGCTGCCGTTTAACCTCAGGGCCATGGCAGCGCTGTCGTCTTCCTGCTAATCAAACTGATGATGCATTGAAAACAAACGCAGTAAATGCACCAATCGATGTGATGGCGGTTTTACTGCAGTCCGCTGGAGAGAATTCATGCTATAAAATAATATAAACGAATAGAATATGTTAGCTGTGTTTAGTGGAGGTAAGGAAAGAAAAGGGATGAGAAGAAAAGGGGAAAACAATAAAGGGATATGGTAGAAAAGAAAAAGGAAAAGGCGAGGAAAAGAAGAAATAAAAAATGGAAGGGAAGAAAACAAAAGAGAAGGGAAGAAATGTAAATGGTAGGGAGAGGAAGAAAATGGAGTGAAAGAAGGGAAGGGGAGAACACGGAAGGGGACAGGAAGGGAAGAAAAGAAAGAAAAAAAAGAACAGAATGGAAGACAATGGGAGTGTAGAAAAGAAAGTTGGAAGGATGACAGGAAAAGGGGAAGGGAAGAAAACAAAGGAATGGAAAAGAAGAAAGGACATGGGGAAAAAAGGGAAAGGAAGAAAATGGAATGGAAGAAGAGAAGAGAAGAGAAGGAGTTATTTACAGAAGCGTTGAGTTCAGGCTCTGAGGCTTTAGCTTCGTAGAATAAGTGGATTTATAGGTCGCTTTGTTAATCTCATGACATCTGAAGTTCAACAGAAACTGTACGCGTTTACAGGAAAATCACTGCCGTTACAGTCGGAATAAAATGTTTCAAAGAAGGCGGGTCAGAAGTGATTCCAGGTATCTGCATGCTAATGGCTAAACGCACTAAAGCAGAAATAAAGTGCTCGCTCCTAACCATTCACCATCCATATGACTATTATTAAAGATGGCAGGTCACGAAGAGTGATGGATTCCACAAGCAAGTGGAAAAGAACCAAATCATCCGTCTTCATGAAGGAAATGCATTTTCAGAGAAACACAAACAAACACAGCGGGGCTGAGACATGAGGCGTGATCGTGAACACACACTGCATGTGATATGGCGTGGAGCTGTCGTTAAAGTCATTTAATTAATGAGTTATTGAATTATTGGTGTGAAATTAAACGGATAATAAATATATCGTATGAGTAGTGAAACAGCCGCCGCTCCTCCTGAACAAAGCTCCATGAAGCGACCAGAGTCTTATAAGGTAGAGATCATCAGACTTAAAAACAGTCTGCTTGAGGAAAATCTCCTGCAAGAACGCTCGGTACTTCAGGTCATACTGGCGTTCTCCTGCGTCTCTGAGCTGTAAGGGCTTCGCAGGAATCGGCAGCCAGTTCCTCGCCTTTCTGCTAGTCATGTCTTTGTGCTCGCGTCACTTTCCCTCATGCAGAGAGACATGAAGAGGGGATGGGAATGTGAGTGTGTAACTCACCTCAGACCCGAGAACTGAAAGGACTGAAGAGACTCGGAGCCAAGAAAGAGCCTGACAGCATAATGGAGCTCTCTCTCTCTCTCTCTCTCTCTCTCTCTCTCTCTCTCTCTCTCTCTCACACACACACACGCACACACACACACAGTAGCACAGGGTTTCGGGCTGCTTGTTAGCCGTGACAGAAGGGCAAGGAAAAGGAGTTTGAGAATGTGCTGGTGAATACTTAGAGTGAATGCAAACACACTATAGATACGCTATTTATTATTTTTAATAATATTATCTTGGGTGTTTATCTCAAATATCTCATAATCATACACTCTGATCAATAATATTAGGTATTAATATTTTTATCCAGACCATTCCATATAATATAGTAACATTTAGAGCTAGTCTATTGCCATGTTTCCATCACTGAGACTCACGCAGAGGCCAAGCCTTCTTCACCAAGTCTCTCAGAAAGGCCACGCCTCCTTCACTGAAACTCATGCAGAGGCCACGCCTTCTTCACCAAGTCTCTCAGAAAGGCCATGCCTCCTTCACTGAAACTCATGCAGAGGCCACGCCTTCTTCACCAAGTCTCTCAGAAAGGCCAAACCTCCTTCACCAAGTCTCTCAGAAAGGCCACGCCTCCTTCACCAAGTCTCTCAGAAAGGCCACGCCTCCTTCACTGAAACTCATGCAGAGCCACGCCTCCTTCACCAAGTCTCTCAGAAAGGCCAAACCTCCATCACCAAGTCTCTCAGAAAGGCCAAACCTCCATCACCAAGTCTCTCAGAAAGGCCACACCTCATTCACTGAGACTCACGCAGAGGCCACGCCTCCTTCATTGAGACTCACGCAGAGGCCACGCCTCCTTCACTGACAAAAACACACAGGCCGTGCCTCTTTCACAGAGACTGACAGACACTTCCTTCACTAAGACAAACACGTTTTTTTTCTTTCTTTTTTCTACTTTGCACAATTTTTATGTCTATTTTATACTAAATTATTCATTCATTCATCCATTTATTCATTAATATTTCTCTTTCTTTCTTTCTTTCTTTCACGTCTTTATTTATTTGTAATTGTTTATTTCTTACATATTTCTCTACTGATTTATTTACTTGTTTATTTTTAATTGATTCACTGATTCATTAATTGCACCGCCGATTTTTTTTAATTTTACTTTGCCAAACAAAAACTTAAATAAATAAATAAATAAATAAATAAATAAATAAATAAAATGATTCTGAAGTGATCGGCCCGCCTGAAGCCAGCGTTGGTGTTCGTGTAGCAGAACAAACCCACGATAGCAGAAAATCTCCTCAGGTGTCTGCTCATCCTCTAGAGCTATCCACATCCTCAGGGAGTTTACTAAAGATGAGAAATGTACTACAGGGAGTTTTACAGACTCTGTAACTATAGCAACCCTTCATCCATCCACCTCACACCGTGCTGAAGTCTTTTCCTCTCTCTCTTTTTCTCTCTTCAAAGAGCTACCTGTGGCTCCGGCAACAAATTGATCAAGGAGCTCGTAGAACTCTGCGACGTCTCTAATGGAGGAGTTGTGTAGCGAGGATTCAGGATGTTGGTCAGCAACATGCTCTGGAGTTCATTTTCCAGCTCCGTGGCGTAATAAGTGAGGTGTTGCTACTTTAATCCGGAAATGAAACCCATTTTCATCCCGTATCATTATAGAAATACTTCAATTATTACATCATTTTGCATAAACGTGTGCTAACATCTAATACTCGAAACGTTTTCCACGAGTTGTCCATTTAAAATTATTATTATTTTTTTTAAATGCCCATTTTAGATAACAGCCACTCATTCCTAATTCCTGAACACAGTCACACCTTTGAAATCACTGGAAAACTCCACAAGAATTTCCGGAAGGAAAGTATTTATTTTCAGTCATATTGACGCTGTTACCTAAATTATACATTCAAAATAAACGATTCTTGTGAAAAAAAAAACACATTTTGGTAAACTAATTCAATGTCATCATGCCGTTAGCATGAATGCTAGTCATGTGCTACTTCTATGCTAAAATCCTCTGAAACTGTTACCTTCATTATTAAAGGTAAAAAGAAACCTTGTAAAATAAATTTTTGCACGAGATAGATAGACATTTTTCATGCAGGATTCCGTGTTGAAAGATGATTTGAAAGAACTTAAAATGAGTTTAAGAGTTCCAGCAGCTAAATGGCACCACTATCAGGGAATCATTTCCAGCTCCATCTGGGTGCTTCTCCGAGAAAGCTGGCGTGATCTCAGTGTAGTGACACGACAATTCCCAAATTAACCAATTAAAAATTCCTCAAACTAGCCACCGTGCCAGAACGTCCTCCCACAGGACGCAGGACGGCAACTCTCTCTTTAGCCCATAAATCAGAACCAACCTTGTTAAAAGTCAACTCCGTAAAGTTGTAGATGCTGGGATCAGTGGTGCGCTCGGCGGAAATGCGATTATCTTCCTTAGAGTATTAAAGTATGAGCTAACATCTCCCCATGCTTCCAGGTACGTTCAAGTTTTTCTTGCTCTTTGTCACATTGTTTTATTGGTTTGTGAGGAAATATTTAGGCACTAAAAAGAACTAAAAATACAGGCTAGTTCGTTTTTGTAAATAAATGGAAATGGGTTTTAAAATCAGAATCATATAATATAGATTTGTATTTAGTATTTGTTATAATTCTAGGATGTTGGCAAGGTTCCAGATTTTGCGATTCAAAAAAGAGCAAGGAAAAACGTTTCAAATGCGTCCTTTTTACGGAAGCCAGAGTTAAGATCAGCTCCATTTTGATGGTGTTGAACTGGAAGACTTTCATTAGTTCAAAAAGAATTCAAACAAGCCAAAACATTTGAAAAGTTCAAGCTACAAAATGGACTTGAACATAGCCGATTACCCATGACACGTTCGGATAGTTGAAAATTAGCTTCGTTAGGCTAATATAGCTAGCAAGTAAACACAGCATCGTGATCATTGAGCAAACTTTACATTCAAATCCGAGAGCAAAACTGCAAAAATTTCATTTTTGCAAAACTTTACAAAGTCAAGTTGAAAGGATGTTTGAAATTATTCATAGAAAATGATCAAGGATGATTTTCTTAGGAACATCCTCGTCAGGGTTGCGTTGGATCTATCCTGGATCTGGAGTTTATCCTTGCGAGCTTAAGAAATTTGGGGAAATGACTTTACTTTGCTATGAAGCTGTTTATCGTCAGGAGAGTTGCAGAGTGATGAAATGAAATCTAAACGGCTTTTTTTCCTGTTTACCTCATTTTCACTTTCATAAGAGCTGTTTGAAGCTGTGATCACAAACATTTCTGTCTTTCATGTTTGAAGGTTTATTCTATTGGAAAGAAAAAAAAGCCATTGTCAAGATGAGAAGATAAAAAGCTTTTTTTTCTGGTCTGGGAAGATAAAAGTGAATCTGACATAAATACATAATGAGACAAAGTGAAATTGAGACGTGTATCCTCCAGGCCTTTTAGCATTGTAAGAAAACTCACATGAAAGTTGCAAATGGGTGAGATTAGCGTGAGTGGGCTAGAGCTAATGGTGAAAGTGCTGCATTCATCTAGAGCTCATGGCTTCTCATTCGTAACCTCCAGCCAGAAGAAACCAAACAACCCCCCCCCCAACATATCCGAGATACATTGAATGCAGCGATAAGCTTTAAGTGCAACTTCATTCTTTTGAAAGCTAACACAATTGTTTAACATCTCATTAGAATCCTACAAATTTTGATTCAGCTTGGAGCTAGTTTATACTGTGTAAAGTGACAACTCTTTGTTGATGCAAGTGTTGGAAACTAATGGCCATGGAAAATCTTTTGTTTATGACGTTGTGTCATTTCGGCAAAAAATTAGCTATGGAACGTTTTTCCTTGCACTTTTGCTAATTCATGGCTGACCAAATTATGTTCAAAATCAAATAGTAACAAAACAATGCCAATTTTAATTCTGTGTTCTCTTAATAAGAAAGTCCGCACTATGAAGGATAAGTTACCAAGCTTACGTCAATTCAACATAAATGTGGTGTCATCTGACAGGATTTTCCATGTCTGAGTCTTGCACACTTGCAAATTCGTAGCTATTCATAGTTGCGAAAATGCATAATAAGAGGTTAAATTAGGGGTGGGGGCAGTGCTTGTACCTTTTCCTATGACATCATTTACTTAAACCTTTCCAGAATTCAACCTAATTTTACAGCTACGAACTAACAGGACATTTTCTTATTTTAACATTTTTAATAGGAAACAGCTACATATTTAAAGGACAGCATGTTACAGATTCATAATATCAGCAGCTTTGTATGTTATATTTACATGATTTATATATACCGTATGATCCTTTTTTCCGCAATTAAAAATAAAATATACATCAAGTTATTCGATGTAAATATGTTAAGAACACATCAAATAAAATACTGATTGACATTTCTTTTTTGCTTTAGATGTGATGATTAATCACTTACTTTACTGTATGTTAACATACACTGATGTGCAAATACTTTTATATATAATTGGAAGGCTTGGCCACGTTCCTGCATTTGCTTCATCATCAGTCCTTGTGCTTCATATCTGATTCGATAGTGATGGATTTTGCTACACCGGAGCCACTTAAATAGCCTCGGAGGCAGCCGAATTTCTCCAATGAATGTAACCCACTTGTCCTGCTGAAACCAATCTATTTAACAAATGAGTCTTATGTTAATGCAATCTGCAGGGTGATTTATACCTGCATATTATATTAACGCAGGTGGAGGTACGAGCAAAACCATCAGGAAGTGTACAGTGACACACAGGAAAGGAAATGACGGGTTGATTAAATGTATTCTGCAAATTAAGTTTCTTCATATTTATGCTGAGGAAGTTCCTTGCATTCAGACTCGGGTTACGTGATTGCTTAAGTTGTTATTAAAATCATCAAGGCAGAGTTCACTGTTTTACTTCAGCAGACCTATGACAGCATCTAGACTTCTGGCTTCAAACACGCACAAGCGCTGGCCTTTGAAATTAGGGATGGAAAATACAGAAATGGATAACTTGACTCCGAACACAGCTCATATTTTTTTTGCATATCTCATGAGGTATAGCTTTTTAACAATTTACCAGGTTCAAATCCTATTCAATGAAACTGTGTCAGAGATCAAATCCCACAAGCAAAGGATGAATAAGTGCAGCATATTTAGTCCAAACAAACCCAAGTCTGTTTGAAAACCTCGTGTTCTGCCACAGGGTGATTCTTCAAATATTTCTTCTTGCAAACATTATATTTGACTCCAGTGTCCAGCCTTCCTGTTATTGCTTTCTGTAGTGTAACAGAGGATCGGCTGATCAAAAGCAGGGATATAACACACATAGTGGAATCATGGAACAAATAAACAGACCACCCAAACACAGCAACCTGACTTCAGCTTGAATTTGGAAGAAAAGCGTACAGACATCGACGAAAGGGCTAAAAAAAACGCAAAGGCCAAAGAGTTTGACCTAAAACACAGCAGTGGAGAGGAAAATAAATCCCCACGTCCATGGTTCCATGGATCCATTTAAGCACGCACTGCGAAAATATGAGATCCAAAAGCTATATCAGATATCTGAGTGAAGAAATATCCAAATATAAGCCATGGAATTTTGAATAAATCCGTCACAACAAACAACGGTCGTGAGTGTGCATGTTTCCTGAGAGGTAATCAGACGCAGCATCAAGAAAACATATTAATGTCGACGGTATTAAACAAATAGATGGTAATTTTGAAACGGAAAATGGTTTATAATATAAGAAGGTGTTGAATTTTCTGACAGTAGATGCAGGTGCAAATCACAGCTTTACAGAGAACTGGAAATGGATAAAAAGTACGGCAAGGAGTTACAATAGAAAATTGGATCTAAGGAGAATAAAACATTTTCTTTCTTTCTGCAAAGAAATAGCGCTAAAGGAATGAAAGCGCAGTCCTCGGTGCAAATTCTGGCTTGTTATTCCAACCAAAAGTACACAATAAGGGTTGATTCCAAATAGACCTGCTGTTATCTGGACTATACGAGAGCCAACCAATAGTAGAGCTCAGTAGGGGACGAATTGCTCATGGCTGAAGCGAAGCCACAAGCTCACAATAGCCAGTTATTAAAAAAAGAAAGAAAAAAAGGAAAAAAACCCCGGTATGACTGTGTAAAATTGGTTCACTTGAGGGAGAGTTATTGACTAACATGTGCAGCATTGAAAGCCAAAAAGTTGCTTAACGTGACCGCTTTGTCAGTTCCGCACTTCCAATGTACTTTAGAATGCTCTTACGGCTTTGATTTGAAGTGACGTTTCAGTAAAATTGATCTTTCCTAATGTCAAACCATGTTTAGGAACAAAAAAAACCCCCTTCACGGTTAGTTCCCAGTTAGAGTCAGGAAAATGCCATAACAACAGCAGGAAGCTAAATCTTTAGCATTCCGCTAATGCCTGTTAGAAAACTTTTGCGCGTTAGCGTAAAAATGAGCGCTGCGTATTAAGCTCGTACAGCGAGTTACTTATATGGGAATGTAAAGAACACTGCGACGAAACTTCCTCGCCTGTTTGCTACGTCGAATTCAGCAAACGCTAATCAGAGCTAACAGAGAGAGTAGATCTTGCGTGTATGTACCCTAACAAGCCTCGGCGGCACGGATCTCATTCAAAGCAATAAGAGAGAATGTAATTAGACCGGCTCTATAATTACAGTGGTCACGTGTCAATGGCTGACATCGCAGCTAAACCGAGCATTTCTAATTGGGCCTTTAAGCAGTTCAGACTGGCGTTAGTGTCGTGAAACACCTAGAAAGTTGGACGCTTTATGATTACAGGCCGAGCCAGAGTGTGGCTGCTTTTCCCCTAGACTCAGGAACAAATCTACACTGATCATAAAAGTAGGAGGAGCTTATCTAAAGGTCGTGGGATGAGCGACGACTGTGTCCGACCAATCTCTGGTTTGGGCTATTTCTACATGGAACCAAATTCAGCACAGGTACAAAGTTGTAGCATGTTTCCTTTAGTACAAAACAGATGCATGGTGCACCAGGAAGTGACATACTTTTCCTACAAATTGGCACTTGATGAGCAGCGATGGTTTATAAATAGCGATGCTATAGTGTAACAGGCACCGAGACATATGGATTCTTCATGCTTTCAGCATTAAGTCTTTAATACATTGCGCTAGTACAGACTCTCAACACGCTGGGCTTTTATAACCCATTAAGCTAAAACAAGAAGTCAGCTCAAATTATACAGCAGCAATGGGATCATCCCACAGTGATGCCTCGCCGATCTCTGCGCTTCCAGCATGTGCTTTTTATCTCTGTGGATGGGGATGGACTTTCTGCTGCAAGTTCATTAAACCTTCAAATCCATCAACCATCAGAGGTTTTTCTTGAAACGTCGCCATCGTTTATTAAAATATTGCAGCTTTCTTATTCTTTAGGTTTCGCAAATTCTTACCATCGTTGTGATGAACAGTTGAGGAACTTCATAAATTCTTATGGATACTTTATAACACATAACATTTTTCACTGAAAGTGCCTTCAATATCAACGACTTTGCAAACATTTGCATAAATTAGAAAGAAATGGCTGTTTTTTGTCACACGAAAAGCTACAAGTCTACAACCTTGTTCTTTGTAATTAGCAAACACAACATTGCTACAAATTTACAAGATATTGTGTCCAGGTGGATGTAGCTACTTAGCTCTAGTGGAATATAAAGATGATTTTATTGATGTCATGTTAAGAAAGTAAAACATACTATTTGGTGTTGAGATGAGTATATGGCAATTTGCCAGCAAAAATTAGGATTAGTTAAAAATTAAAAATTAGTTAAAACTTAAAAATTAGTTTTTTCTTTTAATTAGCAAAACGATCATTTAGCAAAAATATTTTCTCATTGGAAATTTTTTACCAATATATAACTGAATTGATTAAACATTCTTTCAGAATTCTAGTTCAGCTGCCCACATCTGGTTCACTTCCTGACTATGAAAACACATCATTGTATAAAAGCACAGCATCTTTGCAAAGTCTTGCCAATATCTCTGTTATCCTGACTGCCTATTCAGTGTATAATTATTCACCATCCATTCCCAAATCACTCTTTTGGATTATCCCTGCCAGTGCTGTACCTGATTTTGCTCTAATGAGCCTGGCTAGTCCTTCAGACCTGTCAGGTTAGCTAACGTTAGCTCGTAAATCCATACAGCACTTAAATTTTGTTAATAAAGCATTGCTAAATTCCATGATTTCCTCCCCAAAGCCACAGATTTCTCTGGGCACCACCTGATTCCAGCCAGATAAGCTAAATGACATCAACCGGCTGTGATCTATTCTGCCGCAGCTCTGTCGGGCTGAATGCTAAGCAGGCTTTCACACAATTTAAATGGGAATTTACCACGGAGCATGCAGAAAACCACAATGCATAGCACCTTCCTTACTCCACTAACATGAAAGGAAAACTATCTCCAGCTTCCGAACCGGAATGAGAGGTTAAGATGTGACATCTTGCTGGGAAATTTTCATTTATCTCGCCCTAACCATCTTAAAAGAAAGGTCCTGCAATGTATTATACTGAGTTCCAGCTTTAAAGCTGCTCTAATGTTGAGATTAAAGCTGAAATATCTGACATTTCAGGTCATTGATATTCTATCGAGGATCCGCTACACTTCAAACCCGATTCATCACACAGCTTTATTGTGGAGATGAAACGGTGTATCGGGCGTAAATTCCGACTTTCTGCTGAATATTAAGTAAGGAATAAACTATGATGTGATGTGGGGTCACTGTGACCACCTCAGAGGTGATCAGTGTCCTGTAACTGCATGCCCTGAAATGTTTTATTCCTCTTATACCACATCAATTTGCCGAGGATTACAATTTTTTTATTAAGTAATGTTACATTTTATTTATTTAAATTTTTTTCCTTTAATGTTCTGTGACACAAGTTGTTCTCACTTACATTATAGCAGCTATAAACAACCATTCCTGCTCAGTCCGGGCAACGCTTATTCAATTTTCTAATCACAATCAAACATTTAGTAAATACAATTCTGATTCCCAAAAAGTTAGGAGGCTGTGTAGATCATAAATAAAAACAGAATGCATTGATTTGTAATGATTTTTTTTTTTTTACCAATATTCAATTGAATCCAATACAAAGACAAGATATTTACTGTTCACACTGATAAACTTTATTGTTTTGTTGTAACTATATACTCATTCTGAATTTGATGCTTGCAATACGTTGCAAAAAAGTTGGCACGGGGGCAACAAAAGACTGGGAAACTTGTGGAATGCTCAAAAAAACACCTGTTTGGAACATTCCACAGGTTAATGGGCAGCAGGTGATAGCATCATGATTAGGTATGAAAGGAACATCGTTGTTTACAAGCAAGGATGTGAAGTTCACCAACATGTAATTTCTCAACATTACAGTTTTCCGACATAAAATTACAGGAAATTTAGGGATTTAACCATGTACAATCCACAATATCATCAAAATATTCAGAGAATCCGAGGCAATCCTCGCATGTAAGGGGCATGGCTGAAATCCACCATTGAATGCCTTTGACCTTCGAGCCCTCATGCGGCGCTGCATTAAAAACTGACATGATTGTATAAAGGACATTTATAACAGAAAAGAAAAATGAAAAATCGGTGTTCAGGTGGCAATTTTTAAAATTTTTGTAATTGTTCAACCATAATAGTGATATAGGCATGTGACATTACATGTCATTTAAATCATTCAAACTAAAAAAAAATTGCCATTCAAACACAGATTTTCCAATTTCCAATTTTCTATCTAAAAGCAGAAAATTGGAAAAACTCGTGTCAAAATCCATCCATCCATCCATCTATACCGCTTTATCCATCCGGGTTGTGCGGAAGCTGGAGCCAATCCCAGCGTCTTCAGGCGAGAGGCGGGGCACACCCTGGGCAGGTCGCCAGTCCACCACAGGGCCAACACAGACAAACAGCCACACACGCTCGCATTCACACCTATG